>CM060352.1:149893281-150493281 GCA_030545235.1 Helianthus tuberosus
GTTCCGTTTGGGGTAACAAATCTATATGCTACGTTCTATTTTTAGACTACGATTAACGATGTTGGGTTTTGTGTTTACTGATTACTTTTGATGCTTGGCTATGTTACGTTTTGTTTTTTTGGGCTATGATTCTTTCTGTTGGGTTTTAGGTTAACCAATTGCTTTTGACTGTTTATACATGCATTTCCATACTTTTTGGTTGATTGCATATCTTTCAATGTTGTTTGATTTTGGTTTTCAGTATGGTATGGTCTCTGATGATGACTTTTTGGTTATGAGAGATCGTTCATGGTTTCCTTTCCGGTCTATGATGCAATGCTGAGACATTTGTTCTTCAATGCTTGTGTGTTCAGTTGTGTTCGGTCGGTGAGGATGATGTTTAAGTTGTCCGAGACCGTTTGCACTTTAATTCTGGATATATTTTGTTGATTATTGCGGATTGTTTGTGTATTGATCGGTGTTCAGTTTTTATGGATGATTTTTAGTTGTGCGAGGCTGTTTACGATGTTCGTTTTGGTCTATGATGTTGTGCTGAGACCATTGTTATTGAATATTTCTGAGTTGTTGGTTATTTGGTGTGCACGAATAAGCTTTTCTTGCATATGTACAGAACATCTTGGTAATTAACATTATATTGATATTGTGGCATTTCATATTAGTATGGTGTTCTTTGGGTGTATGATGTTATGCTAAGACCTGTTGTAAGCATTTAACATGCTTTTATTTAGTTGTTAAATTCTTACAAGTTTATCACGTTTGTGTTAGTTGTTTGGGTATTGTTTGTTTCACTGTCATTTTGACTTCGTACACGTTTATCATACCCATGTTGTTTCTTCTCATGTGTTTTGTTTTACGATTTATGAGGTTGATGATGCTATTAGTTTTTCGGTTTACATGAGATTTGATGCTTTGATGTTTCTTTTGTTGTTTTAAGGCGGCATATGTACATTTTATGTTGTAGATGTGTTTTTTTAAATGAACAATCATTACCAAACCGTGACGTAATTTGTTGAGGCTGTGAAGATAATTAATCTAGGCATGACAGCCAAAGTGGCTTCAATGAAGCCGACAGTTGCAACTGATAGTCTGAGCCTTAAAATCTATGTTATGCACTGTTAATTACTAACAGTTTGGTGCATTGTGGATTGTGCCTTTACCTTTGTTCGTTTTCCTTGCTTTAGGTGACTTGATCCTTTTGTTTTTCAGTTTGTACCATTTGAGTTTGTGGGGGCTTATGGTGTGTTCATGAGTGTGACTTTAGCTTTGTTACGTTACCACACGCTTGTTGAGTCTAACCTACTTATTGGCTATGACGAGTATCACTTCATTTTTGGTTCTTACTTTACGTTTACTCTACTGGGCATGATTTATGATTATTTGATGTGCATGTTTTGTAGAAGGATGTCTTCTTCAAGCATGGACACTACTATTATATAACATCTTGAGAGACTTTTAGAACATCTTATCGAATCAGATCGACTGTTGTCCGAGAAGCTTGACGACTTAACCGGGGGGTTGTTAGCAAACGCGAGAAACAAATGGAGACGTGCTTTATGCGCGCTACAAAGGCCAAAAGGACGCTGAAGACTAGCTTTAACATTACTTCGTAAAGTGTACGTAAAATTGATTGTAAATTTTGTATGTCATATACAATCAATGCTTTTGTTATGAAACTTAATATTTTAGTTTGTATGTTGTAGGTTGTATATTTCTAATCGTATTAATATGTAACAACAATTTTGTAGCTTTATGAAAGTCCCCGGTACCCCCTGGATCGATGACAAACATAAACACTACACTTGAGCTAGACGTAAAACAACAAAGATAGAAGAAAATGTAGAAGAAGAAACTCTTTTATTCAATCAATCATCACACATTACATAACCGAAAGAGTATACATCCTGTACAAGCTGGTTTAGGTCACAGAGACCTAAACCCTAGCTTTCTCTCTCTAAAAGTTCACTTAGAACCAAAAAGTTGCTTAATCTAACCTACACACACCTATATATAGGCTAGAGCACAAACCCAGACAAAACACATTGTATGGGATACAATACAAGTAATACATAATTCATCACATGGTCCGAACTATTTAATAACCCGGAACTACATAAGTATCCAGGTTTCATCCCTTTTCCGGATTACATAAATTCGGACAGGGTGACAAACTCAAAACAAAGTGACAAACTCGGAACCCACTATTCCGAGTTAACCTTGTACTCCAGACACCTTATATGTATTTGACTTAGTTTGACCAGAACTGATAAAGCCACAGTTACACGGCAAGAACTACACTTACATACTTCCCCTTAACTATTGTTATCAGTTCTGTTTGTGTCACACCCCAACCAATGGCGAAAACATCAGAGTGAGATGAATACAAGATTGCAAGAGATTTCATAACGGCTAATTGTGACAAGTATTTAAAATAACGATGTTTCATTTCATGCTAAAGGTAATACATTGTTTCAAAAGGAAAGTACAACATTTAGAACATAACAAATTAAACAACAAAAACATGAATTTAAACCAAGTGTTTTCTAGCCCATCCTACTAGATTCCTTTTCAACGCATCAATGTCAAGCTCGTGCAATAAATATTAAAGTAACATGTCAACACAAAAGCATTGGTGAGCATACAAATTTAGTGTAATAGCGTTGTATAAAAGAATTTTAACGAGATCCACATGGCAACAACGTATACTAAGGCACAACATATCATGAACTAGCATGCATCACATACATGTTAACCCAAAGATTCCACTAGCGTAATATTGTCGTCGCAACAACAAGACCGTTTGTACGATTACTTAACATAGACCCAACAAGGGCGGTGTGCTACTCCTATAGCGCTATACATGTTAAGATAGGCTTATACGAAGTTAATTACAAAGTATAGTGCAAGAATGGTTTCTAGCATGTATGTAGTCTTAAAGTATGAACGTATAAAGCATGTATAACGGATTCGTTTGTATGAATAACGTATTTACATAAGTGTGTTTGTGTGAGTTTTAATATGGTAATATATATTGCACCCAAAAGTGTGAAATCGAAAAAAGGGTCATGTATACTCAATGTTTGCGAAGTATTTCCACTTAGTGAGTTTGACGAGTCTTGAGTTTTCGGAACACCGAAGTTACCCTAAAAGGGGAATGAAGGTGCGTGAGTTGCGGTTTTTGTTTAACGGATTGGATTCGGAATTTAAAGGTTAACATATTATGAATGTAAATTAAAGTACCATGAGAATGGTCATGCAAGGAGGTAGGATGAATTCCATCCATTTAACCTCATTATATGATTCACAAAAGCACAAAATCATCAACTTTGTTGATGATTTCGGTTGGTCATAAATATGAAAATGATATGACTTAAAACCATGGTTGTAAAAGTCGCTAGGCGCTCCCTAGTCGGTCGACCGGGGAGTTGAGAGTACTCGGCCTAGTCGGAGAGTACACGGGGAGTACTCAGAGATGCCGAATTATAAAGAAATTAGTTTCCGGAAATTAAATATATGTCAAATAACAAAAATTTACTAATATTTATAACAAAATACGTGAATTGATATTCATTCTTTAATATGATAGGCATAGAAATTATGTTTTATTTTATTTTAAGTTAAACTCGGCCCGTGTTGACCTACTAGATCCGATTTTGGCTAATGTTGACCGCATTTGATCGATTCCGAGTCATTAGTCGGAGTTAAAGAAAGTCGCCTCGGCAACCTACCTTGTAGCGATTACTCGGGGAGTACTCGGCCTTGGAGACCTTGTTTTACAACCATTCTTAAAACTACTAAATCCACAAACAACCAAGTGAGCTAGCTAGATGCGTGCATCCCAAACATGGAAAGTGTTTGGGGACGTGATGAAGCATTGTCCCTTTGATAGAAATCGTTTGAGATTTAGTAGTATGAAGATAAAAAATCAATAAGTGAGGTAATGGAACAAAGTTGGAGAGCCAAAGCTTCCATTGTTCACTCATTCACCAAAACACAAGTCTTTCAACATTGAAGGTTGAAAACTTGGATGGTTCCAACTTCCAACACTTTGTAGGTTACTTGGGACCTTTAAGGCAGAATTTTGTGGAGGTTTTTGAGCCTCATTTCTTGTGGAAATCAACCAATTACAAACCCACAACTATGGGCTTAGTTGGGAGCAAGGTGGGTGTAAGATTCCACCAAGTTTCAAGCAACATATACAAGAAATAAGAAGACGAATCAAGACAAAATTTTAATACCACTTAGGACCTCAAATGTGGTGAGGTTCCACCTTAGTTTGCCATGGCAAACATGTGGAAACCTTCCTAGAGGTTGTCCAAATAGTTTGAAAGAAGATTTGAAGAAGAAAGGTGAAGAAAAGTGAGCGAAAACTCACTTAGAACACTTGGATGTTTCTACCCAAAACAAGAATTTCTTAAGAGTTTTTGGATGTTTGGAGTGATTTGTAGTGTGTGTAAAGGTGTTAGGAAGGTGTGAGAGACATATATTTATAGTGGGGGATTAGGGTTTGGGTTTAAAGAATGTTGGAAGGTGATTGGAAGTGAAGAGAGGTGGAAAAATGGACCAACCCGCGAGCTGAAAATAGCTGGTTGCGGATCGCCCCCGTGGGTGTCTCCCGCGTGGCACGGGGGAGTGAATTTTAAAAATGGTTTTTTTGTTCACTTTTGGCCATTGTACTTTGTAATTACGTTATTTATGTCGTAAACTTGTATTTTAACTTGTTTTTAGGTATTCAAAGTGAATCAAAGTATTGTATGAATGTGATGCATGTATGATTAATATTTCCAAGTATTTCGAGTCTTGGTTTTGTGTATAACATTTATTCAACGATTGATTGCGTATAACACAAGTATGTAACACGTATATGTATAAAAATGAAATTCCATTATAATCAAAGCCTTGGATTAGAAGATTGGAAATGAAATATGAATACGACACGATTACAAGTTTCTAAAAATAGAAATACAGATACAACTTTGTAAATAAGGAAAGTACAGAAAGGCGAAGCGTTACAGTTTGACACTTATCATCTTCAGTCACCGGATACCGCACTTAAAGTTTATATTACTTTGCAAGTTCTTATATTGTAAAAATTCAATCTTAAGAGTTGTAATTATGGAACTTAATGTAGGGTTACCCCATATTTTTTGTTTGGGTGGGGGGGGTTGTTTTGTGCTTTTGGGGGTAACATTTTATTATACCCGATTTCAGTACTTTCTTTTATCTTATGTCTTATGCTACATCTTTATTAACAGAGAATACATGACATATTTAGATGTCACGACGCATCGCGAGCAGATCTGAATACTAGTTATAATTATGAAGTAACAAAGAAAAATACAAACACATATAATATAATTATGCTTAAACTCTATAACTCCTTTCTGTATTTTTTGAATTTTGACATAACCAATTTATTAACCATAGAATGTCAGGTCAACCTGAATGCGACCAAATTAGCTAAAGGTATTCACGAATCTAAACTTGTTTAAACTCATCTTGAATTGACTTTTTTGGGAGCCTATCGTAGATTAGAGGTGAACAAATCAGTTAATTTCAGTAACGATTCAGTTAAGCGAACCAACGATTATTTAAAAAATGGTTAATGCTTTAACCGGGTCAGTTAATAACATTTTCTCTTTTCAGTTGTTCACTTTAATCAGTTCGTTAATAACTGGTTTTTTCCTTTTCTTTTTATTTTTTCGTTTTCTTTTTCGGTGAACCAGTTAATTGGTTAGAAACTAGTTAATAACCGGTTACATTACTATATATCACCAACCGGTTGGGAAGCTGTTACAGTTTATATACTTTTTGTAATAATTGTAAACTGTCGATAGTTGAGGGACTAAAATGTCAAATGTGGAAGTTGTAAACGGTTGGGGTTGGGTTGTTATATCCAGTTAGTCGTTGTAAAGTGGGTATTGATTAGTGAATGAACGTTTTCCTTTCCTCTCTAGATTCTCTTCATTCTCTGGTCGTAACATTGGTATCAGAGCGGTTCGACTCTCGGACAAGCTCAATTCCGATCAAACTCCGTTTAAGTTCATTCAATTCGCTTCGTTTTTCAAGTCTGGGGATTCACAGCTGATTACAGCAGTGATTCGCGTCGTTTCAATTCAGTTGAGGTTTATTACTATTGCTGGTAATAAATCGCGTTTTCGTGTTAAAAACAATTCGTTAGTAATTCAAGCAATTATGATGACGAGGCAGCAAGATCTGGAAAAAATGGAGCATTTGGTTAAAGAAAATGCTAAGGCGATTCAAGTTCAAATTCAATTTCAACAAGGTGTGAATGAAGATACTGCTTCGTCAATTGAAGGATTATAAACCCAAATGACAGAGGCATGTTTGCAGTTAAGAGAAATCAAGAACATGTTTGAAAGAAATCCCAGAAATCTTGAAGGTCAAGATCAGAGGCCGTTCAGATTGGGAAAATTGGATTTTCCAAAGTTTATTGGTTCAGATATTGAAGGTTGGCTGTACAAATGTAACCACTTCTTTACAGTTGATAAGACTGCCAACAACTTGAAGGTGTACTATGCTGTGGTAAATTTGGATGGTGCAGCACTTCAGTGGCATCAAGGATTTATGTCTAGTCAAGATAAAACGATCGATGAATTGGATTGGGATGATTATTCTAGATCGTTACTTGCGAGATTTTCAACAAGGATACATGAAGACCCAATGGAGGAACTCAAGAATCTACAACAAACAGGTTCTTTAGACGATTACTGCACTGCCTTTGATGCTTTACTTAATAGAGTCAAGTTGTGTGAGGAATATGCAGCAGGATTATTTGTGGGAGGATTAAAACCTGAAATCAAATGTTTGGTTAAAATTTTTAGACCAAAAAATGTAAGAGATACAGTAGCTATGGCAAAGCAACAAGAAGTTGTGTATTCTACTTTGTTTGGCAACAAGAAATCAAACAGTTATGTAAGTACTTTTTCTAAACCGGTTAGTGCTAACTTCAATGCTAAGCCTACTGGTATTGCTAGTTCTAGCACTTCAGTGGGAAATTCTGCTTCATTGTCACTATTACCAACACCCCCAGCTTCACAAATGATTAAGACCAAAAAAAGAATTCCTACTAAAGAAGCAGAGCTGAAGTTGGCGAAGGGAGAGTGTTTTTGGTGTACTGAAAAGTACACTCCTACCCATATTTGTAAATTTAAACACTTATATGTGATTGAAGTGGGGTCGGAAGAGATAGATGAATGTGAGCATATTGTTACAACGACAGAAGTTCAAGATAATAATGATGGTCCTCAAATTTCTATTCATGCTTTGATGGGAGTTCCCTCTTTTTCAACAATGAAGGTTATTGGGACTATTAGCACCAGACAGTTGCAAATACTCATTGATTCAGGGTCTACTCACAATTTTTTAGATTCAACGTTGGCTGCTAAACTACAATGTCATTCTAAGACAGTTCCTGCATTATCAGTGGCAGTGGCTGATGGTAATAGACTGCCATGCTCTCAACTTTGCCAAGATTTTCAATGGAACATGCAAGGTTCTTGGTTTAAGGCAGATATGTTACTAATTCCATTGGGCAATTTTGATATGGTTTTAGGAGTTCATTGGTTACAAACTCTTGATGATATAATGTGGAATTTTAAGAATCTTACAATGCAGTTTAAAGTGGGAAATCAACTTTTTGTACTTAAGGGCATTGCAAATAACAAAGTTACCTTATCTTCTATAGTGAAAATACGGCATCTTATTAGTCAAAGTCATTCAAATCAATGTCAACTCTTTAGCATGCAATCTCATAATTCAGGAGAGTTTCAGCACCAATCTAAGGTTGTGGGCAATAAAAGTGATAATCAGTTGGAAGGGTTACTTGTAGAGTTTCAAGATGTTTTTCAACCTCCTGTTTCTTTACCTCCCAAACGCCAATGTGTAACAATCCCAAAATTTTTATTTAAAAAAAATATATAAAAACTTATGTTATTAAAAAGGATGCATCATGGGTAAGTTCACCAATAGAAATATAAGGTGGTTTGACAAAACGTAGAAACCATTTTAATAATTAAATTATACATGGTATTTAAACCTACTCCATTTTCAATAAAACTTGGTTCAAAAGGTAGATAGGATTATTTGCGTTCTAATGACATGTTCATTGTTTTATGAAACGTCATATTTTAGAAGTTATATGCGCCAAATGAGTGACGTAGTAATAATAATAATAATAATAATAAATAAATAAATATAGTAAACTAACATGTGCATGGCTACGTGGAAAACAAAAAGAAATCAAAAGTTTATGTAATGAATTTGTATGTGTACGTGTCTAAACTTTAAGAAGAAGGAATCAATTGTTGCTTATTCTCTAAGCTTTCCAAACTAGTATATATAGAGACATTAGAACATTCAAATGACACATATCCTTTCTCCTCTCAATCTCTAGCTATATGTTTAGCTATATCTTTAATTCACCCCATAAATAATAATATTCCAAAGCCCTGCCCTTTTTAAGTATTGTAGCCCCTGATAACTGATACCCTGTCCAAGTGACGTAGGGTCCCGTAACGTATGTCAAGGCAATGCCTAAATTTGTTGGGGTTCTGTCTCGTGACGTAGGGATAAAGTGGAATTGGGTCACTATACTTAATGTGAGTGCACTATATATTTTATTAAATAACCCAGAAGTGATACCCAAAATATACCAACCCTCCTAAAACACCCCTGACACCCTACACTTTCTAAAATACATCCCATATGTGAAAACCGAGCCCGAAATATGTTATAACATATGAAAATAAATTAAAAATCTGAATTATAAGTTGAGGCGGGCCGCGTAGGACCTCACCCCAACTTCACGCGGATGGTATGAAGCTATAGATCTGATTTCGTTGATTTCATTAAGTTGATACGGGCCGCGTAAGTGTTCCCATTAGTCTACGCGGGCCGCGAGTGCCCTGAATTGTGGCGCGACCCGGTGCCTCCACGTGGCCCAACACCTGGACAACCTAGTTGATGACCCAGCTAAGCTACTGAGTTGACTGGAGTCAACGCGGGCCGCGTAAGGCTTTGCCTTACCTTACGCGGGCAGCCTGAGAGTCAAGTATCAGCAACTATAAATAGCAGGCATCAGAATTCATTTCAACTCGTTCATTCTCAATTCTCAAATCACAATTTCTGTAGTAGGCATATTATACTCGGGTATTATACCCCCTAATTAGCGAAGCTCTGCTCCGTTGTAAGTATTATAACCCTAGTTTTGTAATAGTTACGCTGCCCGATTAATTTAGGGTTCCGTAATAACTGTCGTGGTTCTGCCCGACGTAGTTGTTGGAATACCGTCTCGGGGAGGGTATCATTAATATTTTCAAAGGGTTATGATACTAACCTATGTACATCTGTGTAAATTATAGATTATTCCCAGGAAACCCTTACACGAAGTCTAAGATAACAATGTGAGTTTATCCTCTTTTTGTTAATGTTTTTGGAATGTTTTACAAAACCTTAAATGTTTTACAATGTGATTAAGCGGTGATTGAGTCTTTGTAGTTCTTCAATTACTGCCGGTATTATGGGGTTTTGTATACAAAACTTACTACGAGTAGTAGTATGTCGGAATGACAGTGCATTACCATTGGACGACGAGTTAGCCAATGGGTAATTTGACCATAGCCATAGATCCGGTCGAGTGGCAAATACTGAATGAGTAATTGTGTAGAAATAAACAATGTGATCGCTCTCAATACTGTTTTAATTGATAAAATGTTTCTTGATTAAACTGGGATTCACTCACCAGTATTTCCCGCTGACAAATGTTTTTAAAACGCGTTACAGGTAACACAATGTGAACAACCAATTAGTGAAAAGCCAGCTGGAGAGCACTGAAGGCTTGGGAAAAATGTGGCTATAAAAGTTACCTAATAAACGATGTTTTAAATTCACTAAAATGGGGTTTGCCCCTATAAATGTATTGTAATAAGAAACTTGGGTTTTTCCTATGCGATTACTAATATCAAATATGGTGGTTTTACTCCGATAAACATTTCCTAACTACGGTCCTGATGTAAATTCCGCTGCAAGATTAAATAACTGATACCACCAAACTCTGAGCTCGCGTCCGCCCGTTCCTGGGACAGATAAGGGATCAGGGGATGTGAAAGAAGGTGGTATCAGAGCCTAGCCACTGGTTCAAGCCAAAGAAGTGTTCTGCTGACACTTAAATTTTAATTCTGTGTTAGGAAATAACTTATGTGATTATGTGTTTTATATTATTTGACTATTTGTTAGTCTACAGTATGGGTAAGCAAAGAATTTCGGACATCTATCGTCAATTAGGTAGTTTACCAAAAGATGAGGGAACCTCATTTCAACCAAATCCCTCAGGATATTCAGCAGATACTGAAGAAGGAATATTTGTTCGTAAAGCCCAGTCTAAGAAACCATTTACCACTAAGAAAAGAAGTTGGATTATTAACAAAAGTCGAGAGAAAATAAAGAAATTACAACCAAAGGGAGCGATAATCAATCAGGAAATAAATGCACAAACTCAGGAAACAGGCAATAACCTACCATGGGAAGGTGAATTAGATGAACAATGGGTAAATCTCCATATGTTAGCCACTACAGCAGTAAATGCTAACTTATATTAAATAGTTGAACGGCCAAACCAGTACCAGTACCCATATCGCATATGAGCTAGAAACTTTAAAAGGAACTTTGCCTATTAGATAACAACTTAGTAGAGACAGGAGATAGAATAAACTTTACATAAAGCCATGTTGAGCATAATACTCCTATAACATAGATAGACTAAGTTACGGATGCATAATCCCTAGTTTATTTTGAATTCCAGTTGTAGTTTGTAATAAATACATATATATATATATATATATATGAGTCGCAATGTTTGCCGTTTTTAATCAATCTATTTTTATGATTGTACCCAAATATTTGTACTAGAAATTTGTCTGTGATAATTAATACCACCCACTCAAATAATATTATAATATACATCAAACTAAGTTGGTTATTAACAAAGCAGTCATATTTATGACTCTCTTTTTGGAACCAATTATTTACTTTGGTTTAAAATACATATTGAAATATATGGTATAAAGCTTTAAAACTTTGTAGTTTTAATAATATTGTTTCTAAATAATTTATATTCAAATAAATAAAACCGAAGCTATTAAATTAACCGAAATGATTTTAAGAAGTAATAAAATCTTTAAAAGATTGCTTTAGTGGATCTAGCCAAAGCAAGTTTTGAAACCCAGGTGTATCAATTTATCACTCTATTTTATCATTTCTGGTTTATAACTAGTTGACCATAAGACTTCATACTTTCATAGTTTTATGAAGTAATTGATGTTGGGATTACTTGTAAAAGTTTCTATTGAAATACTTAGTAACAAAATTGATGGTTAAATGAATATGATGGGTATTCATGCTTTAATAAAATCATTTAAAGTTTTTAAGAAATTTGGGTTGGTTGGACTATGTAAGAAAAGCCTAACTAAACGTTGAAAGCATTTCTACAAATCTTTAATATTTAAGGTATATCCAGAATAGATCTTATACTTGGGGAATAATTAATTATAAGATTAACCAGTCATATTAGTTACAGGATTGTGTATCCTAAATTATAAAAAAAAAATATATTCTAGCCAGCTGACTGATGTATAATAGTTAAATAATACAATATTAGTAAAGGAGTGGAGTTGATAAATTGAGTGTTAAACTTACCCTAAGTAGTTGCGAAGTTTTTGATTTTGGTTTGTATATTAGCACATGGTTTGTTGGTTTGCCTAAAACCATAAATTAATTATTTTTATTAAGATGTTCTTTTTCAAAATAATTTATTAGTTTAAACTTAAATTTATTTTGTAGTACATCTTTGGAGTATATTTAACGAAATACTTGAGGAAAATATTCATTTTTCAACAGGTGTTAAAGTTTGACCAAAGATAGAAATCCACTAGTACATATGGGTATCTATCCTACACGGTTTTCGGTTAGAAAATAATTTGATATCTAAAATCTAATATAAATTTTTTTCAAGTATTCGACTCGTACAGTAAGTCAAATGCATTTTTTTGACTTATATATTACATTTATAATCTTATAACTCATAATATTTGAGTTCATTCATACCGTTTATATTATTAGTATAATGATAAAACATTTTACAATGATATATGAATAGTATATTTTACTATAAGATAGTACAGTAAGTAAAAGATATATTTTATATCAAAAATTTTAATAAATTATCAGGGTGTAATAAATTCTAATAAGTGTAATATAGTATATAGAATAGTATATGCACTTATGTTATAAGTCCGTCGCGGGTTTATTAATGTAACAAGGCTATTAGATCTTTTTATTAGAATATGTATATAAATCTTATTTTCTCATAAGTATAAGTATATTATACTATACGAAAATAATATACTGTATATTTATGATCCTTGCACATTTAATTATGGTAAAAGATTAGATAATTAAATTTTTAAAAGTATGGATATTGCAACAGTGAAAACATCTTTTCTTATCCTACTTAAATCAATAATTTAGTATCTATTTATTTATTTTACCTGGCACGTTAAAATGTTTCTAAACATTCATTTTTCTCACACTAGAATTAAAATGGATGCCTCACATAAAAATATTTGAATCAAATGTGTGTTTAGTATGTTTGTCCTTTATAAAACTTTATTTAAAAATCAGATTACAATTTTAATATTGTAATATCTTTAAATAAATTATTATTGTATGGGATATACATGCATATTCCAATACATGTATATTACTCAAATAAATTTAGAATCAATTTTTGAAACGTCAAACTCTGTATTATTTACTATAATACTTCTTTGAATAAATAATATAATATAAAGTGAGAGTTAAGTTTTGATATTTTGAATCCATATGGTTCAACCCACTAGTTAAAAATAAATTTATTCCCATGAGTCCAGAAAGTTCATATTTTGAGTAATTCATTTCTTTAAATCTTTTATTGATCCATCCTTAAAAACTCCAAAATATTGTGTTCAATAAATTTAAACAGAAGTTTATTTCAATATACTACTTTTATCAAAGGATAAAATAAAGTCATGGAAATAAACTTAATAAATGGGTACCATCGGATGTATAGTATTATTTTTATAAAATAATTTAGTATTATATATATGTGTGTAAATATTACGTAAGTTTAATATTAACTAGAAATTTGAAAATTATATACACATATATGCATATACTTGATAGAAATTATTAATGGTATACCCAATATAATCTCTTCTGTAAGATAAATATAAGAGAAAATGTCATTAGTAATTCATATGAAAATATGAAGTTATTATAAGAATAAACCATGAAACCTACTATGTTTTAAAATGCCACTTGTCTCAAAGAAATATTCCTTGTAACGGAATCTAATATTATATATGCATAAATAGATTTAGCTGTAAGTATACTCATTACATCAAAACTAGCTATAGTATCAATAGAGACAATGATATATTTGAAACTCCATTCTCCAAAAAAAAAACCACAACCATAATAATATCTATGCTTAAATGAAAGAGTTGGGATATTCACTGGTAACAACCAGGACAGTATTTAGACTTGAACTTAAGAAGAATGCCTTAGTATAAAGCTTTGAGATAAGCCAATTACTTGCATAGATAAAGTGTGATGGTTATTGGGATTCCGTGAGGATGATGACTAGAACAGTGCCTGTATGATAAATAAGCGATAACAACTGGCCACTGTTATTTCTTGTTTATTGATACTACTCGGTTCTATAATATGATCCATCATGAGAATACTGATTTCCTTATTTCTTGATGCAAACCATAATAAACGATGTACTTTCAAAATCCTAATTTGAGAGAAGTCTATTTATGGGAAATACCATGATAATTACCTCTCCGGCAAAACTGGGTATGGTGCGGTAGACTCTCCAGCTTGTCCAGGTGAGATGGGGTTACCTCTCCGGCGAGACCGGGTGAGATGGAATATATGTTATGATAATGGAAATTCTTAAATAGTACCATGACCTGATATTTCTTTGGAAATATGAATCTATTAAATACATTGACCTTATGAATGGTATGTATACTACAGTATGTGAAATATTATATAGACATGTATGTCTATGAGGAAATCCAAAGACTATATTGATTGATAATTAGGAATAAATCATAAACAAGTATGTCAATGATAATTTTAGATTTATTTATTAGGAATCTCTCATATACGTCTCTAAATTCCGATTTCAAACACTATTTCGTTTGATCATCCGTCTCGAAGTTCGTGCGACAAGATAAACAACAAGAACTCTATAAGTTGGGACGCCATCAGAAGTATAAGAATTTCCTTTGCAATTATTGACGCATGAGGAAACCTATAACTAAAAATTGTGTTAAAACACAAAACGTCTAAACACTTACACTAATAGTAAGTTTACCTTCATTAAGAAATCTTGAGAAGATAAGAATCTCACAACATAGAGAATAGTTCTGGTCAAAGTAAAGTAGAATTACAAGCAAGGACCAGAATATACCTAGAAACTAGGCTACCTAAAAATATTCATCCATATTTCAGGGAATCTCGAGGACGAGATTTAAAACAAGGTGGGGAGGATGTAACAATCCCAAAATTTTTATTTAAAAAAAATATATAAAAACTCATGTTATTAAAAAGGATGCATCATGGGTAAGTTGACCAATAGAAATATAAGGTGGTTTGACAAAACGTAGAAACCATTTTAATAATTAAATTATACATGGTATTTAAACCTACTCCATTTTCAATAAAACTTGGTTCAAAAGGTAGATAAGATTATTTGCGTTCTAATGACATGTTCATTGTTTTATGAAACGTTATAATACAAAACTTACTACGAGTAGTAGTATGTCGGAATGACAGTGCATTACCATTGGACGACGAGTTAGCCAATGGGTAATTTGACCATAGCCATAGATCCGGTCGAGTGGCAAATACTGAATGAGTAATTGTGTAGAAATAAACAATGTGATCGCTCTCAATACTGTTTTAATTGATAAAATGTTTCTTGATTAAACTGGGATTCACTCACCAGTATTTCCCGCTGACAAATGTTTTTAAAACGCGTTACAGGTAACACAATGTGAACAGCCAATTAGTGAAAAGCCAGCTGGAGAGCACTGAAGGCTTGGGAAAAATGTGGCTACAAAAGTTACCTAATAAACGATGTTTTAAATTCACTAAAATGGGGTTTGCCCCTATAAATGTATTGTAATAAGAAATTTGGGTTTTGCCCATGTGATTACTAATATCAAATATGGTGGTTTTACTCTGATAAACATTTCCTAACTACGGTCCTGATGTAAATTCCGCTGCAAGATTAAATAACTGATACCACCAAACTCTGAGCTCGCGTCCGCCCGTTCCGGGGACAGATAAGGGATCGGGGGATGTGACACAATGTGACCATAAGATTGCTTTGTTAGATGAGAACTTAACTATTAATCAGAGGGCATATCGTTACCCTAAAGGGCAGAAGGATGTTATTGAGAAGATGGTTCAGGAGATGCTAGATCAAGGTATAATTCGAGAAAGTGTCAGTCAATTTGCTTCTCTAGTAGTATTGGTAAAAAAGAAAGATGGGTCATGGAGGATGTGTGTGGATTATAGGAAATTAAATAACAACACCATTAAAAACAGGTTTCCTATTCCTCTTATTGAAGAATTATTAGAGGAGTTAAGTGGGGCTGTGGTATTTTCTAAGTTGGATTTAATGTCGGGTTACCATCAAATAAGGATGCATGAGCAGGATATCCATAAGACGGCATTTAGAACCCATCAGGGGTTGTTTGAGTTCATTGTTCTTCCTTTTGGCCTTACCAATGCACCAGCCACATTCCAAGGTCTCATGAATTCAGTGTTCAAGCCATTATTACGGAAAAAGGTATTGATATTCTTTGATGATATTTTAGTATACAGTCCCAGTTTAGATCAACATTTATTAGACCTTAAAGAAGCGCTACAGTTGCTAAGGGATAATAAATTGGTGGCAAAGAGATCTAAATGTAGTTTTGCTGGTTCTAAGGTTGAATACTTAGGTCATATCATTTCTAAAGATGGGGTAGCTACTGACGGGACTAAGATTGAGACAATTAAAGCATGGCCTGTTCCTATCAATATCAAACAATTAAGGGGGTTTTTAGGGCTTGCAGGTTATTATAGAAGATTCATTTCTTCTTTTGTCAGTATTGCTAAACCTCTGACAGACTTATTAAAGAAAGATTCATTTAAGTGGTCAGAACAGGCACAAATATCTTTTGAAACTTTGAAACAAGCCTTGGTTCAAGCACCAGTTCTTGCACTTCCTGATTGGTCTAAACCGTTTGTGATTGAAACTGATGCTTCATCAACAGGATTAGGGGCTGTTTTAATGCAGGATAAATATCCTATTGCATTTGTTAGTAAGGCCTTATCTAGTAAACAATGCATTCTCTCTGTCTACGAAAAAGAGTTGTTGGCAATTCTTATGGCTGTCAAGCATTGGCATCAATATTTGGTGCTTAAACATTTTGAAATCAGAACTGATCATAAAACCTTGAAACACCTATTGGAACAAAAAGTTACTACCCCACTGCAACATACTTGGCTTACTAAACTGATGGGCTATGATTATCATATAGTTTATAAGAAGGGAATTTCTAATGCTGTTGCTGATGATCTTTCTAGAGTTTCTAGTTTCAGTTTGTCTCTTATGGTTATCTCTTCCTATGAGCCTATGTTACTAGAAAGAATTAAAGACAGTTTAGTGCAAGATGTGTTAGCTCAGGAGATTATTAAGAAATTACAGGAAGGTGTGGTGGTAAAAAATATGACTTGGGTAGATGGGTTGCTGAAGAAAAAATCAAGATTGTGGATTGGTAATGATGTTTCATTAAAGCGAGATATTATAGAACTTTGCCATTCATCTGCTCAAGGTGGACACTCAGGGGTTCATCCAACATTACAGCGTTTTAGGGACATGTTCTATTGGAGGAAGGCTAATAAAGACATTAAACAGTTCATCAAATCCTGTACAGTTTGCTTAATGGCCAAATATGAAACAGTAGCTAGCCCTGGGTTATTGCAGCCTCTTCCTGTTCCGCAATCCATTTTCACCGATATTTCCATGGATTTTATTGGTGGACTTCCTAAATCTGGCCAATTTGATATAATCTTGGTATTGGTGGATAGATTTACGAAGTTTGGTCATTTTTTACCCCTTAAACATCCATATTCAGCTTCTTATGTGGCTCAGCTGGTATTAGATAATGTATTCAAGATTCATGGATGCCCGTCTACAATAGTTTCTGACCGAGATGCTGTATTTCTAAGTCATTTTTGGCAAGAATTTCTACGGTTACAGGGCATTACTTCATCTTTATCTACAACCTATCATCCCGAGACGGATGGCCAAACTGAAGTACTTAACCGTTGCTTGGAAACGTACTTAAGGTGTATGACGATGTCTGAACCAAAGTCTTGGGCTAGCTGGTTACCTATGGCTCAATGGTGGTATAATTCCACTTGGCACTCTGCCATTCGTATGTCCCCTTTTAAGGCCTTGTTTGGAATTGACCCACCTATTCATGTTCCGCATATACCTAAAGACACTAACATTGCAGCTATTGAAGACTTATTTGCAGCTAGAGAACAAATGTTGACTACTCTTAAGCAATCATTAGAGAGGGCTCGTAATCGAATGAAGCAGTTTGCGGATAGACACATAACTGAGAGAGAATTTAATGTGGGTGTATCTTAAGCTACAGCCTTATGTTCAGTCTACCATTCGAGATCATCGTTATTCCAAGTTATCCCCAAAATATTATGGACCCTATCTGATTTTAGAAAAAATTGGGGCTGTAGCGTATAAGCTTGATTTACCTGTGGGATCTCAGATTCATCACACATTTCACGTTTCGTTGCTGAAATTAGCTCCTGGTCCTCCTGAGGTTATTCATCATTTTCCAGCTATGCCTCAATCCGTGTTGCAGCCGCTGCGAATTTTGGATCGGAAATTAGTGAAAAAGCATAATCGAGCAGGAATTAAATGGTTGATTCAATGGCGGGATTTACCTCTTCATGATGCTTCATGGGTAGATGCTGATGATTTTGTTCTGCGATTTCCAGATTTTCCAGTTGATTCTAGAGGACAAGAATTATTTCAAGGGGGATGATTTGTTACAGTTTATATACTTTTTGTAATAATTGTAAACTGTCGATAGTTGAGGGACTAAAATGTCAAATGTGGAAGTTGTAAACGGGGTATCGATTAGTGAATGAACGTTTTCCTTTCCTCTCTAGATTCTCTTCATTCTCTGGTCGTAACAGAAGCGATGGTTAAAATTAACTACGAACTGTTTACTACTCTAACGGTTATTAACCGGTTTTGTTTTTGGTTAATAACCAGTTCTGGTTAACAAACCAGTTATTATGTGCACATCTATCTCAAATGACTCGATTCGTTTACACCTATACATCATAATTCATAATGATATAGTCTAAAATAGTGTGCATCAAAGAGTGGGTAGTTTGATAAAGATATATGTAAAAGTTTACATATCTTACTATGTAATTTCATATCATCTTGACCAAAAATATTTGTATTTGTGGTTTTCTCCAATTAATATATATATTTTTTCCTCTACATGCAACATTCAAAACGAAAACGAAAAACAACTTTTAAACTCCCCCAATTCTCAGAGATTTTCATGGCAAAACCCTAATTACTCGACTGAATGGCCTCTATATCAACATGCTTCACTATCACACCTACTTCCTACCCTAAACCTTCATCCATATTCTCCCGCCAATTTCACTTTGGCGTTTTTCGTACGCAGTTTTTGACGTTACGGAATCGGAATAATATTAGTAAGAGCAGAAGTTTTGTGTCTAAAATTAGGGCCGGTTCTGATTATGCCCCGTCTGCGGTTGCACCGGCAGTGGTCCGGCCGCCGGGGAG
Source organism: Helianthus tuberosus (assembly GCA_030545235.1). Lineage (NCBI taxonomy): Eukaryota > Viridiplantae > Streptophyta > Magnoliopsida > Asterales > Asteraceae > Helianthus > Helianthus tuberosus. The sequence continues at coordinate 149,912,258 of CM060352.1, forward strand.
GATCATCGAGAGCGATAAGTTACCGACGGAGATGAGGAAGAGAACGATGGAGGCTGTGGATAAGTGTGGAAGGAGAGTGACGGTTGGTGACGTGGCAAGTAAGGCTGGGATGAAGTTGACTGAAGCTCAAAAGGCGTTACAGGCCATTGCTGCTGATTCTAATGGCTTTTTGGAGGTATATCTTTTGTTTATTGGTAATGACATTGGATGTTATTGACCTAGTGTTTGCTATTATAATATTATTTTTGATATTTGTATAGAAGTAGTTAGGGAAATTGAAGCAAATACAAAGAATGATTAGAAGATTGTATTAATCAAGTGCGTACAGGCGAATTAAACGTTAAATAGGTAAAATAAAAAACTTGCTAGACATTTCAAACGTGCACAAACACGCCACGTCAGCTGTCATACATATGTGTGTGTGTGTGGGAAATGTTTCAAATGGATGTTTGTTGTGTTTGGAAATGCGGATGAGCTCAAACGAACACACAAATGAACGAAGACTGAAATGGTGCTTGTTTGTTTTTTAGGATGTTAGTAATTCCAAACGGGTGCCACATAGGAGCTGTGAGATGCCCTAATAGCTAGCTAGAAACCATGACAAAATACTTGACCAATGGTTTCTTTATTCAAACGGCTACATCATCATCATACTCAGTAAATCCCACCAATAGCAAAGCTAAGGTAGGGTCTAAGGAGGGTAAGATGTAAACAACCTTACCTCTATCCCATAGGAATAGAGAGGCTGCTTCCAGTGAGACCCCCGACTCGATAGTAGTTTTGTATCAAGCCTTGGACATAAGGCACATAACACTTAACAATTGGTACAAAAGCCGATTAATGCATGTATCCCCTTGTCTTTCGGCTATCAACGCCACCACATGATGCATGATTAACCGTCCCTCGCTTTTTAACTTTATTTTCACGAAATTAGTAAAATAACGTTAAAATTAGTGTACTTTCACCCCCCCCCCCCCCCCCCCCCCCCCCCCCCCCCCCCCCCCCCCCCCCCCCCCCCCCCCCCCCGCGCGCACGCGCCCCCGGAATAACCCAACTAGTTTGAATTACTTTCAAACGGCTACATGCCCTATTTAAATGCTCCTAGACGCTTCTGATCCATCCGAATAACCCAACTAGTTTGAATTACTTTCAACAATAATTGATTTGGGAATCAGATTGAATGCGTGATTTGTGATATTCATATTTTCATGATTATGCCAGTAGTGATTTGTTGATGCTTTGGTAATATTCTACGATTCACTTGCATTATATATCTGTTTTGTATGAATAAACCACACCAGATACTGTACGAGACCGTTAGATTGCTCATTTTTATGACCATTTCAATAGGTTTCAGATGAAGGTGACATCCTTTATGTGTTTCCAGAAGATTATCGCTCAAAGCTTGCTTCTAAATCACTTTGGATAAAAACAGAACCTTATCTCGAGAAAGTTAAGGTATAATCCCAACTTTTAAGGTCGCGTTTGCCATTTAGATGTGTTGCCTAAAACTTACTATTACAAACCCAATGTGATTTTACAGTTAGGTGCTGAATACTTGATCAGGGTTACTTTTGGAACAGCATTAATTGCTTCCATTCTTATTGTATGGACAACGATCATTGCTATTCTCACAAGTAGCAGGTAATTGGTTTCTCTCTTTATATGCTTATAATAACTAGGTTGAATAGTTTATAATCATCTGTTTTTGATTGACACTGTTAAGATATTACTTACAGTGATAAAGATGATAACAAACGAAGCAGAAAAAGAAGCAGGGAAAGTTCGTCTGACTTACTATTGTCTGTACTCTGTACTTCCCAGTCCATCTGAGTTGTTTTGGTAATGTTCATCTACATTTTTTTGTATTTTCTAATTTTGAAAAAGCATTTTAAAGAAATGTGATATGACAGTATTACTTCTTGTTTAGGTATTGGGATCCGTATTACCATCGGAGGCGATTTCAAAATGTAGATAACGGAATGGGTTTCATTGAACCTGTAAGTCCAAAGCGTAATTTGTAATTTATTTATGCTAATCATTTGCTGATGTGGACAACACAGTAGTGCATTTTAATATTTTATCAATCTTTTGTAGGTATTTTCATTTGTGTTTGGTGATGGTGATCCGAATGAAGGTATTGAAGAACGAAGGTGGAAGATGGTAATTATTGAGCACTAATTTAGTGATACATTACTTTTATGTACTTTATTTTATTGTCATTTTTTTTTGTATTTTATACTGGTTTATTTAATTATGTTTGTACTCGTATCTTACTATTGTAGATCGGTCAGTACATTGGATCAAATGATGGTGTTGTTACAGCCGAGGAACTTGCCCCGTATCTTGATGTAGAAACTGCTGTGAATACGGTACAACTTATCTATACTATATAATAAAAGAAACCAATGAGTGGACACATGTCATTCATTGGAGCCATCTATATTTTAGATTTTTCATATATATCTCCTACTTAATTATAGATAATTAATATTAATTAAAAGATAATTATAAAATCAAATTTAATATAAATTAAAACAATTCGTATAAGAGATAATAAATCTTTTGAAATATTTATTAGATTTCAAAATTATTTATCTTGAAATCAACAAAAGACGTACACTAAATATAAATTAATATAATGTAAAGAGTTAATGTCATTTTAGTCCCTGTGGTTTGGGCCATCAATTTAGACCAAAGGTTTTATAATACACAGGGTTTATAAAGGAGTAAACTGTCAAAATGGTCCCTAAGGATTGATCACTTTTGTCACTTTAATCCAAAATTCAAACCTTTTGAATCTGGGTCCCTGTGGTTTCAATTTTGTTGTCATTTTCATCCAAAATCAAAATCTGGTCAGATTTTTCAGTTAACATTCAGTTTTTTTTGTCTTTTCTCTCCTTTTTAATGAAGTGCAAAATTATCAGATTTTTTTAATTTGTTATAATAAAACGTTAAAAGACCATTTTGCCCTTCATTAAAAGGGAGGAAAAATTTTAAAAAGCTGGATGTTAACTGAAAAATCTGACCAGCTTTTGATTTTGGATGAAAATGACAACAAAATTGAAACCACAGGGATCCAGATTCAAAAGGTTTGAGTTTTGGACTAAACTGACAAAAATGACAAAACCTCAAGGACCATTTTGGCAGTTTACTCTTTATAAAGATATAACAAGATATAACTTTTTATTGCTCATACAATACATGAGGTTCTTAAAAATGGAACTTTTTCATTATTTAATATATAAAATTTACTCAACCCGTACAATACACGAGGTTCTTAAAGATATAACTTTTTTTATTATTTAACATATAAAATTACATTTATTCAACCCATGTAATAAACGAGATTTTTAAAGATATATTGTTTTATTAGTTAGTATATAAAATTACATTTATTCAACCCGTGTAATAAACGAGATTTTTAAAGATATATTGTTTTATTATTTGGTATATAAAATTACATTTATTCAACCCGTGTATTACACGGGGTTCTAACCTAGTAGTAGGATATATGAATTACAAAGTTACTATTTTTTTTATTTTCTTGACAAAAAGTATGTGTCATCTTTCTTGAATTACTTCTTATTTTTTCTATATTTTTAGAAAATGCTTGTAACTTTATTTTACTGCAGGATGATGACTCATACATACTACCTGTTCTTCTGCATTTTGATGGTCAGCCACAAGTTGATAGAGAGGTATGTTGCTGGATGAATAGTTGGTTATATGAAATAAACGAATCTCATGTATAATTGTCAGATAGATAAATAGTGTATCTTTTGGCCAGCAGTATCGTGTGTGCATTTTCTTATTATGTCAGTCTGTTGATTTATAGTTTGGGTTGATGTGAAACATCTAAAAAAGTTAACTTTTTACTTTGTCAAATGTAATTACAAAAATTATGTTATATTTTATAATAATTATAAATACCTTTTTAAGGATAGGATTTAGGAGGTTTTTAACGAACCCTTTAGAGATCAAACATAACCTGAATCATCCAACTTATTGCCACCTAAAATGAATAGCAGTAATATTTTTAAAAAATATCTGATTTTTTTTTTTGCTAAATTTGATCTCAATTCAGGGTAACATCTTGTATCGGTTTCCATCACTTCAACGTACCGCTGCTTCCAAAAAGAGGAGTAAAAAGGAGCTGGAGAAAATATTTAAGGATCGCGTTGGAGGGCCTCGTAAGTTCTTTAAGGAAAATAAATGGGAACTCAGGTCTTGATAGCTTCCTTTTTTTTAGTTTTTTTTTATGTATTTACCCTTTCTGAAATGTTTTGTTGCTCACCATGCAGTAAAACTTCTGATACAGAGAGGGCCGTGATTGGTGGTTTGGGCGGGCTCAATCTGTTTGGGGTGATTGTTCTTAGCGCCATGTTGAAGTAATAATTTTTTTTAATATATATATATACATCCATAACTATTTCTATTTAATTCTCTAACCCCTTTTATATAACTGTATTTGAAGGACTGTAACAATTGTTGAACCAAGCCCTTTCATTTCGTTTGTATATAAAATACTCCCTCTTCTTCAGGTAAGCGGGGAACAGGTCAATTTGGGTCATGTTTTATTGTTAACGGGTCAAACATGTGATTTTTGTTTTCATTTTTTTCACAGCTATATGCCGTCTCTTTTTTTGCTATTCCTACGACCCGATGGTTTCTTATTCAAAGAAGAAACGCTGAAATAGAAAAAAGGAACCGGGCTAGAGAGCTCCGTGCACAAGCACTTCAATTGCCGGATGTCGCCCTCAAACAAAAGGTATGTGTAAAGCGTTTATTAATAGTTGTTATTACTGATGCCATTGATCTGGGCCAGAATTGTTAATTTAAGTTTGTTATTAGTTGGTGACATTAGCAAAAATATAGTTTTAATATTAAAAATTAGATGATATATCAAAATACCTTTTTTAAACCAAAATAACAATATAAGATATAATATTGGCCAAAAGAGTTACTGGCTGACTCGACCTGTTTAATTGTATGCGTATAACATGTCAACTTGTCCACTAAGCGTTTATTAAACGGGATAGACGCGACAACGCAAAACTAGATTATTTTCGTTTTGTGTTATGCTCCGTCAGAAATTGTTACCTCTATTTTTGCCCCATTGCCCAGCCTGTTCATTTTCACCTCTATTTAGTTTGTTGCTACTCACCGGTCAATTTTCATGTTGAAATATGTTGACACTTTTTTAATTAAACAAATCGATTTCTGCATACATTCTACAGATTTTGAGTGCCCAAGACATGTCTGAAAGGACCGTGATTGACCAACATCGGATTGTGTATACTACCGACAAAGACGTGTCCGAACAAGACTATGATAAACACGAGTGGGACAAGAGATTCGAAGATGCATAATAGCCTGGTTCATAGATTTGTAGAGGGTGAATATATTACGAAATCAGTTATAATTTCAGTGATTTTGGTTGGTTAATTACTTATGGTTTGCATGCGATTTGCAAACCACATGACCATTACACAAGGTCTAAGGGCCTAAACAAAGCATGGACAACTTTCTTTATGAGTTATCATCACTTCTCATGATTTTATTTTCCTATTTTTGTTTCTTAACAGTTGTTTCTTTGGCCAATTTTTATCTCATGGCAAGTTTGTGCAAATGGGGAGCATACCCGCACAGTTGGACGATAGACATTAGCTTATGTTTCAATTTAGCAACTTTTGAAATTTTTGGGCGACTACTTGTTCTGCTTGCTTAATCTATCATGGTGGTGTTAGTTTAAGAACTTTCTTAATCTATATATCGTTCTAATGTTTCTTATTATGTAATTACTTGTTTACGCAATTTTACAACTGTCGTAAACAACATATTGTCTCTTCACTCTTATTTAGCCAAATCTTAGTGAAAAGCTATAAAAGACAAAACCAAACAAGTTGCAAGTAAAAGAAAGATATAAGTTATTTGGTGGATTTTGTCCAACACATGATTTCTTTTTCTAATATCAAGATATTGTACTTATTTTCTAGAGTTAAATGCCATTTTAGTCCCTGTGGTTTGGGCCATTTTGCCAGTTTAGTCCAAAGGTTTCATTTTTAACCTGTGGGTCCAAAAAGGTTTCACAGTTGCCATTTTAGTCCACTGGGTTAACTTCATCCTTTTTTTCTGTTAACGAGAAGGCCAATTCGGTCATTTTATATGGCTGAATTGCCCTTTTAGTTAACAGAATTACATACAAAATGACCAAATTGGCCTTCTCGTTAACAGAAAAAATGGATGAAGTTAACCCAGTGGACTAAAATGGCAAATGTGAAACCTTTTTGGACCCACAGGTTAAAAATGAAACCTTTGGACTAAACTGGCAAAATGGCTCAAACCACAGGGACTAAAATGGCATTTAACTCTATTTTCTAATGAGTAAACTACCATTTTGGTCCCTGTGGTTTGGGCACTTTTGTTATTTTAGTCCAAATCTCAAACTTTTTAAATCTAGGTCCCTGTGGTTTCACTTTTATTGTCATTTTAGTCCAAAATTCAAAACCCTCTTCTTTAACTGTTGAAAACTGGTTGTTTTGTCTTTTTGTGCAGGCGCATTTTTATCCATCTCAGGTTTTATTATAACATATCAATAATTAATAAACTAAATTAAATATATTTAATTCCTTTTATACCCTAATATTAAAATACATTTACAGATCATTTGTCATCCTCCCCCCAAATCATCACCCCCCCCCCCCCCCCCAAATCTTCTTCCCCCAAAGAGGAGCCACCGTGTGCGGCGGCGAAGAAACGATAATCGATGGTGAGAGAGAGACGCAAGAGGGAGATGGAAAGAGAACGACGGCGCTGCGGCGGTAGACGGGCGGCAGGCGAGTTGCAGGAATTTTTCCGGCAGCGGTGGTGTCTCCGGTGAGCTTCCTCGTCTCGTGTTTTATTTACTTATTCGTTTCTTTTTCCTCTTTCTCCGGCCGACGTTTTGTTGCAGGTTGGGGTTGTGGTTTCCGGTGATGATATTGACGGCGATGAAGTGATGGCAGCAGGTTGAAGATGGGGTACGACGGGGAGATGGTGGTGGTTCTTGGTTCGAAACTCGGGTCCGTTGTTCGGAGCCGACGTGTTTCAAGCGGAGCTCCGATTCACGACTGTCACAGTGGCTGCATACACCCATGTCATCTTGCAGTCCCTCGGTTAGTGTAGATACACCCTTGTCACAGGTCTTGGCAAGACGATGGCTCCTCTTTGGGGGAAGATGATTTGGGGGGGGGGGGGTGATGATTTGTGTGCAATGGTGGTTCATAGTGGTGATGGGCGCCGATGTTGACGGTTTGTTGCAGTGGAGTTGTATGGTGGAGATGGAGAGTGATGGGTGATCGGAGTTGGGTTTGTTTGTTGGAGATGTTGACGGTGGTGGGTGGTCAGTTGAGTTTGTTTGTTGGATATGTTTACGGTGGTGGTGAAGGATGGGGAACAGGTGTGGGTTTGGGTGGAGGCAGAAGTGGGTTGATCATAACGGGTGGAGGTGGTGGCTGATTACGGTGATGGAGGTGGCTGATTAGGGTTTGGATTGGGGTTTTTGAACTGGTGAAGAGGGAGATGAGTGCTTTAAATAGGGAAAAAGATTTTTGGGTTTTATTATTTTTAATCAATATTGAGTTATAATAAATCTACAATTACTAAAATACCCCTGAGGATAAAGACAAAATATCAGGATTTTAGTTGGGGAGTTTGGCCAAATTTAACTTTTGGACTAAAATGACAATAAAAGTGAAACCACATGGACCCAGATTTAAAAAAGTTTGAGATTTGAACTAAAATGACAAAAGTGCCCAAACCACATGGACCAAAATAACAGTTTACTCTTTTCTAATTTATTTTTAAGGGTTGAATATTTGGATTATTACTTTGATGGTTGAATCTGAACACAACATGAAGTTAAAAATCATGTATAACACATGAAGCTGAATATTATAATTCGATGGGTTGAGTGACCAACCATTATGATTCTTAAGTAACAAAAAAAAAATTCCAAATGCATAATCATGTTTCAATTATAATATTCCTTTTTTATTTCTCTTTTACATCTTTAACCGACATAAAACATACTTCTTGAAAATCTTTCTATACTAATAAACGAAAATCTTTTTGTACACGTGTCACTCTCTGGTGCCTCCTCCCTTTTAATAATAGTATTACATATTAATTTTATACACAAAATATAATATAATATAATATTAATAATATAGTTAGAGATAAACGTCTAAATTCAAATTTAAATAATAATTATCTATAACAAATATAAATGTATCAAATAATATAACAAGTATAATCTATCTATACTTTCTATAGAAGGAGAAATCCCAATGACATAAGAAAAGCTGATGTGTCAGCAGGAGAGCATGTCCAACAAGGCTTTTCTTATGTCATTATTACATCATAATGCCTAATATTAAAAGACTTTAAAATTCAAAGTTGGCCCACATCCACCTTTTCAAAGGTCTGCCCATTTGTATAATGTCTTATACTCAAAGGTCTGCCCTCATTCATAATTTAAAGTACTGATGTTTATTGAAAATTCAAAAAACCTTTTCTCACATTCAAAATTCAAAATTCTGGCCCCACATTCAAAATTCAAACCATCTATATTCTAATTCTAATCCTATAAATAAGATATAATTATCTGGCTCCACATTCAAATTTCTTTCGCTCATATCTACATATGAATTTGGCTCCACATTCAAATTTCAATTTATCTCTCTCCTTTATATTTGCGATCATATCTCTCTTACTCAAATGCATAGCTCTCATGATTGAGCCGGTTAATCTTCATATGCAGTTCTTTGTTCCAACATCATTGTTCGAACATCGTTGTTTCATGGAAGCTCTGTTTCACACACTCACCTTTGACCTCGGCTTTGCATATTCAGTCTGTTCATCTGCGATTACAGCTTTTTGTACTTCACGAAATTTTTCCAACATCATTGTTGTAACATCGTTGAGGGTATGTTTTTTTCTCTGATTTTGAATCTTAAAATTTGAACTGATCTGTTCTAATTCTCTGTTTATATTTCAGCCTAATCAGAGTTGTTTAAAATTCAAACAATCAGTTGCGGGTTATTTTAGGTTTATGGATTCTTTTAAACTGTTGATATATGTTGATAATATTTATTTTAAGGTGTTGATATATTTCAGCTTTTTTTTTCGAGCGAGCAGTGGGGAGTTCTTCTGCACTATTTTTGAAGTCTGAAGTGCATAAAGTGGAGTACTTCTTTATGATAAATGAAGAAGTTAATGGCAATTATGAGAACATCGTTTTTTTTGTTCTTTCGGTTTATTGATATTTAACTTTTTACTACGATTATTATATCCTTCTTTTACATGAGACTTGAAGAAATATACAAGTTAAATAACATATATGAATTTCGCTCCACATCCAAGAGTTAAAAATGTCATCATACCCTTCTGTAGGTTCTTATGATTTAAAGTATCGGTTTATCAAGCAAGTTGAGGATCAAGTATATGAGGATAGGGCTACTGTTCAAGAGTTGAAGAGGTGTTTTGGTGATGTCTTTCTGCACTTCGGAATTCAAAACAGTGCAGAAGTTTTTCATCACGTTTTACTACCATTATATTCTTCTTTTACATCAGAGTTGAAGAAATATACAAGTTAAAAATGGCATCATATCCTTCTATAGGTTCTTATGATTTAAAGTTAGGGCTACTGTTCAAGAGCTGAAGATTATTAAATTTCGTTGTTCAGTTCTTAATGTAATTGTTGATCTATCGTCATATGTGATATGTAAATTTTAATTCTATTAATCTTTGTAGAGCATTTTATTTTTACTGATTTGAGCATCAACAATTGTTAGTGTTGATACCTGCTATTGTAAATGTTGAGTTGCTATTGTTGTCAACATCTGTTATTAACATCTGTTATTCCCAACAGCAGTTTTGAAAGACAATAGAAGTTCTGAACATTTTTAAAAAAATAGACAAAAATCTTTAAAAGTCTGTTGAAAACAACTGTTTTTAAAACATCTGTTTGGCAAAAGATTTATCCACTGTTTAAAGGTATTGTCTGTTCTCATAATTCCTATTTTTTTGTAACGACTGTTGAGTTGCTACTGTAGCCAACATCTGTTATTCCCAACAGCGATTTCCAAAGGATTGTCAACCATTAACCCAATAGAAGTTCTGAACATTCTTAAAAAATAGGTATTTTGAAAAAATTTGACAAAAAATCTTTAAAAGTCTCTTGAAAACAGTTGTTTTTAAAACATCTGTTTTGGCAAAAGATTCATCCACTGTTTAAAGGTATTGTCTGTTCTCATAATTCCTGTTATTTGTAACGACCGTTGAGTTGCTACTGGTGCGAACATCTGTTATTCCCAACAGCAGTTTCCAAAGAATTGTCAATGATTAACACAATAGAAGTTCTGAACATCTGTTATTGCTCAACGTCTTTAAATGAAGATTATTAAATTTCGTTGTTCAGTTCTTAATGTAATTGTTGATCTATCGTCATATGTGATATGTAAATTTTAATTCTATTAATCTTTGTAGAGCATTTTATTTTTACTGATTTGAGCATCAACAGTTGTTAGTGTTGATACCTGCTATTGTAATTGTTGAGTTGCTATTGTTGCCAACATCTGTTATTCCCAACAGCAGTTTCTAAAGACAATAGAAGTTCTGAACATTCTTAAAAAATAGACAAAAATCTTTAAAAGTCTGTTGAAAACAGCTGTTTTTAAAACATCTGTTTGGCAAAAGATTTATCCACTGTTTAAAGGTATTGTCTGTTCTCATAATTCCTGTTTTTTGTAACGACTGTTGAGTTGCTACTGTTGCCAACATCTGTTATTCCCAACAGCGGTTTCCAAAGGATTGTCAACCATTAACCCAATAGAAGTTCTGAACATTCTTAAAAAATAGGTATTTTGAAAAAAATTTACAAAAAAATCTTTAAAATTATGTTGAAAACAGCTGTTTTTAAAACATCTGTTTGGCAAAAGATTCATCCACTGTTTAAAGGTATTGTCTATTCTCATAATTCCAGTTTTTTGTAACGACTGTTGAGTTGCTACTGGTACGAACATCTGTTATTTCCAACAGCAGTTTCCAAAGAATTGTCAATGATTAACACAATAGAAGTTCTGAACATCTGTTATTGCTCAACATCTTTAAATGAAGAGGTTTTTTACCGCTGTTGATTTACCACTGCTCAACAGTTCTGAACATCTGTTATTGCTCAACTGTTGATTTACCACTGTTTACAACATTTGTGTCCGATGAAGTGGTAGTATCATTTGTTTGCCATGTAGATTATTGTTGGTCTTTAAATGAAGAGGTTTTTTTTTATATTTTTTTATGGCAGAGGTTTAAAATTTGTCCTTTTAGTTTCTTGATATTTAATTTTATAGTTTTCCCATGAAAATTTATTTTTTAAATGTTTTGCATTCAATAGCTGCTGATATTTAATATCAATTTATTCGTTTATATTAAAAGTCTGTTGAAAGGACTGCTAACTTACTATTGTTGTATAAGATCTGTTATTGCCCAACAGTGGTTTCCAAATATTGCTGAAGGGTATTGTCTATTCTCATAGGTTCTGTTTAATCTAAGGACGGCTGAGTTACTAATGTTGCCTAACATCTATTGTTGGCCAACAGTGGTTTTCGCAACAACTGTCATCCATTATCAGAGTAGAGGTTGTGACGTGGACAGATGTTAGCCATCAGATCTTTCTAACTTCTGACACGTCAGCATTCACCTTTTCACTTTATAAACCGCTGTTTCATCCCCAAACAGAGGTTTTACTTTCGTCTCGAGTTTAAAATTCAGCAGAACGGTTTCCACCTTCTTCTTCAACACTTCTTCGTCAACCTCTCGCAACTTTCAATTCCGATCATGACTTTGGTGATGAAAAATTCGCATAACTACCTTGCTATTTTTGAGAAAACCAAGAACAATACTCTCTATCATTCGATGATTGATGTTCTTACATCATCAAAATATAAGGTCATTCTTACCGCCGACGCACCCATTTTCCAAGAGACGCTTCGCGATTTTTGGGCTAATGCGAATATTGAAGAACAAAACAATGTGGCCGTAAGTATAACTTCAAAAGTCGGAGGTGAATCGGTTGCTATTACCCCCAGTACCATATCAACAACATTTGAGGTAAACGACCTAGCAGGTAAAACCTCTTTGCCGAAAAATGAGATTCAAACATACTTGATGGGGAGGGGATATGATGGAGAGTTGAATCAGGCAACTATGTTTAAAGGTAATTTTCCACCGCCAATGAAATTCATGTTCCATACTCTCTTAATCTGTCTCTCAAATAAAACTACTTCTTTTAATAAAATACCTTTGAAAATTCAGTCATTGGGGTATGTAATTTTGACAAATACTGATTTTAACTACTCCCAAGCACTGTTTGCTGATTTGGTTGCAAATTTAAATAACATTAAAAAGGGCAAAATTGCTGCTATTAAAAAGGGGAAAGCTGCTGCTATTAAAAAGGGGAAAGCTACTGCTATTAAAAAGGGGAAATCTGCTGGTTTTCTTATGTTTCCTAGACTATTAAGCTACTACCTGCAAAAACATGTTACTCAAAAAGCTTTTGAAAAAGGTGAAGCTATTAAAATGAATAGTCTAACTTTTACTCGTCTTATGGCTAAAGAGTCAGATGTTTTCAAAACTGAAGCAAATGGGAATGAGGAAATTTTAGATGAGTCTACAACTGCTCCTCAAACGTCTGTTGCTGAGCCCACTGCTCTTGGTGATCACAGCACTACAACCACTGCTGTGAAACCCCCACCAACAAAACTCAAAAAGACCAAAACAAAATTCAAAAAGCCCACCAAAACCAGCAAAACGGGTCCTCTGGAAGATGAGATCCCAGAGGTTAACCCCGTGACAACACAGATGTCACTACAAACCACTGTTGCTACTTCCTCACAACATGTGGAAAGATCTTAACCCATAAACCAAACTCCTCATGATTCCTCACAAAGGAACATGTTGTATTCACAGGGACACCACAATATGATGTCATACCCTCATATGAGAGTATACTTAAAAGCCCTTCTCCCGCGGCAATGTCTCTTTCGACAGCAATCCCTTCATCTTCCATTCCACCAAAGTTTGTAACACTGCTTCAAGCTATTGACATTCAGAGTGATAGCAATCCCTCTCACGAATACTTTACTGAGAGTTTAACTTCAACAATAGCTATGTCTGAACCTTTCCAATTACCTAACCTAGAAATAGTTGAGGAGGCTACACCTCTTGAATTTCAGCAAATTCTTGATGGTATTTCAAGTGGAGCAGCTACTACAAATGTCAAATCCACTGATTTACATTTGGACAGTAGTTTCATCAGTCAGACTCCCTTGAAGGCAACCACTGCTGTGTCTATCAAGGTATTCACTGGTGAGTTCAAGTTAACCACGAGGTGAGATCACTAAGGTAACCACTGATGCAGAGGGAAGTCCCCAGAACCTAGAACAAGGGGCATCTGCTAATGAAAATTTGGAGATACCTCCTCTTTCAAAAGCAGATACAACCACCTCTGGTGGGAATTCAGATGATCCTATTAAGTTAGGTGATGGATTAAAATACCAGGATTTGACGGACAGGATATCTAACTTGGAAACAACTGTTGCTGATATGAAAGATCAATTGAAGCAGTTGGTGGATGCTTTCAAAAGTCGACCTTCTCATCAGCAGTTATGCCAAGAGCTTTGGAATTCGGTACAACCCATTCTTGCAGCTCAAAGGGAACTGGCTGAGATTCAACTTAATTCGCACATGAAGCTAATTAGAGTTATGGTTGAAGCAAGATACAAAGACACACAGGCTGACATCAAGGGCATAAAAGAATGCATTGCAAAGTTAACTGGTACTACCCCTACACCTGTGTTTGAAAAAGACGATGAAGATGATGCTGAAAAAAGGGAAAAGGATTACATGAAAAAATTTGGCAAACCAACACCAAGGAATCAGCTAAAACAAAATCCAAAGCCTGCCAAGCTAACTTCTGCAAAATCTCCTGGAAAATCTGATACTGGTAAGAAAAAGGGAATTGATGATTCCGTTAACAAACAAACAGATAAGGAGATTGAACGAAAACAGAAGAGGAAGCATACAAACGAGGAAGATGAAGTGCTCAACATTGGAACTTCAAATAGTAGAAAGTCACAGAAAGATAACGAAGCTCCGATTTTCATATTTCCTAAACCAATATCACCACCAGAAAAACCAACCACTGCTGCGAAACTCAAAACCACTGCTGAACCTAAGAAGTCAGATTCTGATACACCTAAAACAAAACTCTCACCAGAAAAACCACCTGTCTAAAAGCAGAATACAAAATCCTCATCACCACTGCCAACCTCGACTGAAACAATTGTTGATGCAACAAATGTTTCAGCATATGTTAAGACAACAACGGTTGAGACACCAGTTGTTTCAACAGTTGTTAGTCAATCCACTGATTCTACCCAATTTCAATTTCCATCACAATCAACCCTTACAGTCATGGCACCTTTTTCTTCCCTAACTCCTCTTTCTCCAAAATCTGTTTACACAAGAAAGAGAAAATTCATGGTGATGAAGAAGAGAAGGAAGAAAAAGATATACCCGCACCAATTCCGTTATCAGCTACTCCGTTCATTCAAACTTCACCCAAACCATTCGTCCCACCTCCATCAACAAAGATCAACCCATTGGCAGTAACTTTCCCTCCGGAACTGCTTGCAGTTCAAGATGAAATGACTCAATTTTACACAGAGGATGATACATCCAAAAGAACCTTCCCATCTCTTCAGGGATTTGAAACTCCAAAGAATATTTATGAATATCTGAAGCTAAAGGGCAAGCAAGCAGAAGATAAGGCAAATGAAGAGTGTAAAGGGCTAGGAGACATTAATTTATCAGCTCGCATGCAACATTGGCTTGGTGAAGTCAAGAAGTTGGAAGATTTTGCTAGAGACCTGAGTAAGAATATGTCAAATCTGTCACCAAATGCTGAGCTAGAAAAGACATTAAGAAATGATTTCTTGAACACTATCATGGAAACCAAGCCCTACGAAGCCTACAGATCTGATTTCAAAGACTGGCCCCTTGAGGCTCTTAATGAGGAAGTTAATAGAATTGAAAAGATGAATAAAGATCCACAAATGCCAAAATCTTCTCCCTACTGGAAACAATATTAAAAGGTTGAAGTGGATGAAGTGTTGAAGTATAAGAGAATGAAGGCAGAACTTGTAACAGCTAAGGTTGGGACTGCTAGACAAATTGGAAAATTGACTAGGCAGTCTATTGATCGAGCTTACAGTAGGTTAGAAGAGCGAAGAAAGACAGATCCATCCCTTCCTAAAAAGCCAGTATACAAAGATGAAACGACTGTTATACGTCGGCAGACCGTTACATCTAAAAAGCTGTTCTCATCAGCAGATGTATCCATCGCTGCCTTGAACCAAAGAAAAAGACAACAACTGATGGATGAGGAAGATGAAAATAGGTATGCTGAGTACAGAAAAAGTGTCTATCAGAAATCAGTTACGATATGGATTGGATGATGCTTCGTTGCAATTACAAGCTCAAGTTGCTTAAACACTTCAGAAGTTGGCAAGCAGGCCTCAATTGCCAAACTCCTCTCAAATAAAACTTCTCCCAAGAAACCCATCAGAACCAAAAATACTAAAGTGGAAGTCTGACAAACAGACCCATGAATTGACTTTGATCAAGTCTGATGGTAGTGTTGAAAAGATATCAAGGGAGAATGCACTTGGTCTGAATCCAGTTGACCTCCAAGATCTTTTTAACCTTCAACTTGATAGGGATGAAGATGATACTGATTCCTTGGATTTTGAGCTCCAATTCAAAGGGTAAATCGGGGAAATGTTGATGAGAAAATAAAGATCTGCTGATTTCTAAAATCTGCTGATTCCTTAATTTAGTTTTGCTGAAAGTTGTTGAGGCAGGTGATTGTGTTTTTGTAGTTAACGTTTGTTGAACTTTAAGTTGTATTCAAATTCTATGAAGTACGTATGTCTATAAACAGTTTATATTGTCTTTTTGGGTAAACAGTTAAATTGTATGTAATTGATATATTAACCGATAATCTATGTTTATAGTTGTCTTTTAACTATAATAGATAACACGTTTGGTACAATATCTATGCACGTATCTATATGTTCTATTAATATGTGTTATGCATGCTTGTCTAAGAAACGACCCGTGTTTGCAGCTCTCATTTTTAATGAGAGTACTAAATTCTTTGTTAATAACATTATTCTCTTAACATCTGTTTACTAACCTTTGTAATTTCTGTTGACTGACCTTTTTAACATAGGTTGACTAACATGCATATCTGTTTACTATCTATCCATCTGGCAAGCTTTGTTGGAGATAATGGATAACATTTTTTAGGAAAGTCTGTTGGAAAGCAACAAAAGTTTTTAACAGTTAATAGACAACAGTAGTTTGCTATCAACATAATGAAATTGCTGTTGAATAAACCTATTGACCATTAGTGTATATCAATTTTATAAGCCTGCACTAATTATTTTTTTACTCTCTGTCAATATGGGCTATGCATGGTTTTCTAAGAAACGACCCGTGTTTGCACACGGGTCTTACCGCTAGTCTACTATAATAAAAGAAACCAACTTTTGGACACGTGTCATTCATTGAAGGTATCCTCAAATCTATATTTATCTTATATTAACTAAATAAATAAATAATAAATTAATATTAATCTTATTATATTTTAATAAAATATTATCCTTAAATCTAAATTATTAATTTAATATATTTTTAAAATAAATACCTCTCTTTCCTACTTATCTTATATTAAATATACAAATAATATATTAATATTAAATGTTATCCTAATTTATTAAATATACAACTATTTTTTATTATTTGGTATACAAAATTATATTTATTCTACTCGTGTAAAACGGGAGGTTTTTAAAAATAATTTTTTTTATTTACTATACAAAGTTACATTTATATAACCTGTGTAATATACGAAGTTTTTAAATATATAACTTTTTTTATCATTTGCTATGTAAAATTAGATTTATTCAACACGTGTAATACACAGGGTTTTTTAAGGATATATTTTTTTTATTTGGTAGATTTTTTAACCCGGCTATACACGGGTTTTTAAAGATACGACGTTTTTAGTATTTAATATACAAAATTACATTTATTTAATCTGTGTAATACACATGGTTTTTAAAGATATAACTCTTTTGTAGATCTATTCAACACGTGTAATATACAAGGTTTTTAAGGATGTAATTTTTTATTATTTGGTAGATTTATTCAACCCGATTACACTAGATACGAAGTTTTTAGTATTTAGTATACAAAATTACATTTATCTAATCTGTGCAATACACATGGTTTTTAAATATATAACTTTTTTTTTATTATTTGATGTATAAAATTATATTTATTTAACCCGTACAATATACGGGGTTCATAAAGATATAACTTTTTTATTATTTAATATATAAAATTATATTTATTCAACCCGTGTAATACACGGGGTTCTAACCTAGTATTATTTAATATAGTTAGAGATCAAACGTATAATTTCAAATTTAATTAATAGTAAATTACTATGTTAGAATATGAAATGCTATGTTAGAATCCGCGAGACGGATTCGAAACATGAAATGCTATGCTAGAATCCGCGAGACGGATTCGAAACATGAAATGCTATGCTAGAATCCGCGAGACGGATTCGAAACATGAAATGCTATGCTAGAATCCGCGAGACGGATTCGAAATATGAAATGCTATGTTAGAATCCGCGAGACGGATTCGAAACATGAAATGCTATGCTAGAATCCGCGAGACGGATTCGAAACATGAAATGCTATGCTAGAATCCGCGAGACGGATTTGAAAGATAGGAATGCAATGCTTGAATCCGCGAGACGGATTCAAGGGATGAAAAGCGTATATGCAATGTTTGAATCCGTAAGACGGATTCAAAGAATGAAAGGCGTAAATGCAATGTTTGAATCCGCGAGACGGATTCAAAACATAGAAGGTACGAAAGGTATGAATAATGTGTTCGAATCCGCGAAACGGATTTAAGATATAAAAGACGGAACTAGTCTACATAAGAAGAAGTCAATAGCTTGACCATGTATGCGTCAAACAAGTCATAAAAGTAATGTAAAGCAAAAGAACAAAAGAGTGACCGGAATGAAAATATCCGAATGTGCAAGCAACGTGAGGATATGTATGGTACAAAAGATTATGGAAACGTAGAATGATGTTAGCTACGGAGTTAAGCACGTGGGTGTGACTATGAAATGGTAGTTTTGTTGTGATAACAAAACAAGGGTTAAATGTTATGCAATGCGTCTATAGAATGAAATCTTAAAGGATGAGATGAAGGTATTTAATCTGTTATAAAATGATCATATGAGTGTAAGCATTATTATAAGTTTGAATAAGAATGTATATGAACCTGTTTTAACGGGTCAAAGGAAATGAGAATGTTATATGAAAGTATGCCATGGAAAGTACAGCCTTGTTAAGAAGAAAAAGCAAATTGCATGAATAATTAAGAAATGAGTTAGGATGGTTACTTATGATTATGATGCGACTGTGAAGTCAAACATGAGTGTGTGTGTGTAAGAGGAAACGAGAAAGGTTTCGGGGACGAAACCTTATTTAAGGGGGGTAGACTTGTAACACCCCAAAACCCGAATGTTTATATTCGTTAAATGTTATGCTATGGTACATTAAGAAATAAATGACTAGGTTATTTAACCTAATAAAGTGTATGATAAAAACTATTTAGAAGATGAAAGTCGTGCCAAACATGTTTAAGTGGCAAACATTGAGGGGTTAAATGGAATAGGGTGAAAGTTTGGTTACTAAATAACAAAACACACACACAAACACACATAGTGTGTTCGTGAAAGAGCAGGAAGCTCCCATGGAGCCAAGAACCCTAACTTCATCTATTCCCTCAAATTGGAAGGCTAAACGAAGCTCAAATTCATAACCAAACACGGATTAATGATCACCTTCACAAGGGGATCGTAAGGTATGTCTTAGATTCGAGATTGGTGATGATGCACGAAATGGGTTATGTTGTAAATCACGAATTTGTATGAAATTGAGCATGAGTATGTGTTAGATTCATCATTTGGAACATGGATTATGCATGAATTAGGTTAATTTGATGTTTAAGGGTGAAACCCATTAGTTATGGTAAGAATGATGATTTGAATCATCATCCATGTCTAATTCTTGTGGAATGTTGATGTATTTTTATTTGTATGATGGATTCTTGTTAGAGGAATTAAAAGAAATGTGATACTAGTATGTTTGATGTTCATGCATGTATGATCCATGTTGGTTAGAAGGAAGAAATTGATGAATTATGTATAAGATTAGAAGAATATGCATAAATTAGTTGTACATGGTGCTAAGATAGTGGTACGCACACCAAGTGTTTGATGAAATGCCTAGGTGAGCTTAATAGATGAAATTGTATGTAAGCAAAAGATGATATGTATATAGTGATGTCCGTATAGTCGATTATAATGTTACGGGTATATAATGAAAAGTCAAAAGTTAAAGTAAATGGACCGTTGACTTCTAAAAGTCAACTGTCATGTTGTCATAATTGTAAGACTAAAGTAAGTTATATGATGCGTGTTAGACGTATGTGTGTCTAATGCGATGACATTACGGACTCCACGAGTTGGAAATGATATGAATTTGGTTACATGTATTATGCTTGTTAGTTGTGACTAAAGAAAGTCAAATGTGAAATATGCGATTACTATGATCGTTAACATGTACAATTGTGTATGCTAATGTGAATATGATTTGGTGACATGAAAGTATAGGAATCATGTCGAGAAGGACTCAAGCATGAAAGGCTAACGGGTCAAAAGGAGGCAAGATAACGGACACGAACTCGGACGCACGAGGTAAGTGATTTCTGTAATCACTTCGTAGTACAAGTAAGTAATGAAGTGTTGTAATGAATTAAACATGATGTTCGAGGTCAAATATGTGTTTAAGGTCTTTCGTCGTAATTTATGGGTTAATGTTGACCAAAATGCCCTTGATGGGTATTTTGGGGTAAACGATCTTAAAAGTAGCTTAGAAACAAGTTTTCGATTAGTGTAACGTTTGGACAAGTATGGTAGTAGGGATGATGGTTTGGTTAGTCATAGACCAAATTAATGCGTGAATACCCTTAGCGGGTCGAAATGAGCATATGAATGATAATGTGTTAAAAGGATGCAAGATATCCAAGAGTTCAGTAATTTATGATAGACGTCATGGATATCATTATGTGTATAAGAGGATATGGTAAAACGAACAAGTTACGTTGACGAATGCATGAACGGGTCAAGGTTGGGAAAAAGGGTAATAAGCCGAAGAGATAAAAGTCTGAAATTTTGTTAATCCGGATGTCGGATCTTAACTCCAAAAGATGGAGAATTAAATTACGGACGCGTAGGAAAAAGAATCGGGTAAAACGGACCAATAACGAAGAAGTTATGACCGTTTCCGTGAAACGCGGACGTGCTGAAATCTGCAGCACTGCAGCAACAAACATTCTGTTTGTTTGATGGCGTCGCGCTACGCGACGGCCCGTCGCGCTACGCGACGGGGTGGCTGTTTGTCGAAAGTTGCTTGTTAGCTCCGTTTTGTATCGGGAACTAGTTTAAACGCGTTTTAAGTCGCGTATAACTAGTTTAACTCATGTTTTATGACCATTAGGGTAAGCGTATGTGTGAATGTATAAAGGTGGGATGACATGATCGTGCGTGACGATATAGGTATGTTGGTTCCCCTTGGGATCCCATAGCCCAGGTAAGAATCCCACCTCAGGTTCCTGAACCTTAAAGCGGGATCCCATAGCCCAGGCAAGAATCCCACCTTAGGTTCCATTTAGGAACCTTAAAGTGGGATCCCGTACCCCAGGTAAGAATTATTAATTTAATTCTCATTGGCAAGTATGCAATGATGTGGGAAAGGTTTGTATGCATGTAGATGTGTATGTATGTATGCGTAAAGATATGTACGAGGGTATGTATGTATGCAATGATGTGGGAAAGGTTTGTATGCGTGTAGATGTGTATGTATGTATGTGTAAAGATATGTACGAGGGTATGTATGTGTGTAATGATGTAGGAAAGGTTTGTATGTATGTAGATGTGTATGTATGTATGTATGTATAAAGGCATGTATGAGTGTATGCACGTATGTAAAGTTGTAGGGAAAAGATGTACGTATGTAGATATGTATGTGAGTACGTATGTAAGCATGATTTAGAGACGATGAGGGTTAACGTTATTAATGGTGTACCTCGAGAATGAAAAGTAATGCAGGTACATTATTGAAGCCTCACCAGGAAATGGATATGCAGATGAAATGCTTAAAGCTTAAAAGATGACGAAGTGTGAAGTGTACGCGAATGAACTTTGTTTCTTTAATGTGTGCTAATGTTATGAATGTGTGTGGTAAATGCAGGTTGTACGGATAATGAGCGATTATCAGAAGGATTAGGGATTGAAGACCGAGCCACTAGAGAGATTGTACGGGGACGTTGAATGTAAAATGTAGTAAACGTAAGCTATGTTTTTAATTAGTAAATAAGAGGATGACGGATTTATGAATAAGAATTATGTTAAAGTTAAATTTTAAATAGGTTGAGGTATTTATAATGAAAGAAATTTTATGGTTCGTGTTTCCGCTGCGACTTTTTGTCAAATACGAATTAGGGTGTAACAAGTTGGTATCAGAGCCCTGGTTTGAGAGAATCAAGTGTAAGAAGGTAAGTGCTTGAACTCAAACCTGTGTGCTCTTGTGATAAGAAACCCGTACAATCCAAGACTCGGTCAAGATCCAAAGGTAAAAGAGAATGTAAGTATGTACTTATGTATACGCATAAAGAAACTGACGGTTTTGTATATGCAAGGTAAGTATAAGCGTTTGAAGAGGATGATCCGCGAGTGCGGTCAAGTACCGACACCAAGGCATGAAATAAGATAAAGTTGAACCCAGGTACGTAAATTCAATATGTCGGTATATGAAATGGTAAAATGCATTAAGGGAAGAAAAATGCTAAATGAAGGACCATGATGGTATAGTAAACATGTTTTGAAAAATGATACACGTGCCAAAACCTAATTCTTTGGACATAAGGTGACAATTACACGAAGACACGAAACTAGTATGTGGATTGTGTACCTGGCCAGTACACGTGAAGCATATGACGTTCGTGGGACCGTGATAATTAATACAGGTATGTCCGTTAGAATTAAGTAGTAGGTGGACGTGAGGGTGAAGAGAAATGTAAGACTCTCAAGAATGAGAGTGTGAAATGCTATGTTAGAATCCGCGAGACGGATTCGAAACATGAAATGCTATGCTAGAATCCGCGAGACGGATTCGAAATATGAAATGCTATGTTAGAATCCGCAAGACGGATTCGAAACATGAAATGCTATGCTAGAATCCGCGAGACGGATTCGAAACATGAAATGCTATGCTAGAATCCGCGAGACGGATTCGAAATATGAAATGCTATGCTAGAATCCGCGAGACGGATTCGAAACATGAAATGCTATGCTAGAATCCGCGAGACGGATTCGAAATATGAAATGCTATGTTAGAATCCGCGAGACGGATTCGAAACATGAAATGCTATGCTAGAATCCGCGAGACGGATTCGAAACATGAAATGCTATGCTAGAATCCGCGAGACGGATTCGAAACATGAAATGCTATGCTAGAATCCGCGAGACGGATTCGAAATATGAAATGCTATGTTAGAATCCGCGAGACGGATTCGAAACATGAAATGCTATGCTAGAATCCGCGAGACGGATTCGAAACATGAAATGCTATGCTAGAATCCGCGAGACGGATTTGAAAGATAGGAATGCAATGCTTGAATCCGCGAGACGGATTCAAGGGATGAAAAGCGTATATGCAATGTTTGAATCCGTAAGACGGATTCAAAGAATGAAAGGCGTAAATGCAATGTTTGAATCCGCGAGACGGATTCAAAACATAGAAGGTACGAAAGGTATGAATAATGTGTTCGAATCCGCGAAACGGATTTAAGATATAAAAGACGGAACTAGTCTACATAAGAAGAAGTCAATAGCTTGACCATGTATGCGTCAAACAAGTCATAAAAGTAATGTAAAGCAAAAGAACAAAAGAGTGACCGGAATGAAAATATCCGAATGTGCAAGCAACGTGAGGATATGTATGGTACAAAAGATTATGGAAACGTAGAATGATGTTAGCTACGGAGTTAAGCACGTGGGTGTGACTATGAAATGGTAGTTTTGTTGTGATAACAAAACAAGGGTTAAATGTTATGCAATGCGTCTATAGAATGAAATCTTAAAGGATGAGATGAAGGTATTTAATCTGTTATAAAATGATCATATGAGTGTAAGCATTATTATAAGTTTGAATAAGAATGTATATGAACCTGTTTTAACGGGTCAAAGGAAATGAGAATGTTATATGAAAGTATGCCATGGAAAGTACAGCCTTGTTAAGAAGAAAAAGCAAATTGCATGAATAATTAAGAAATGAGTTAGGATGGTTACTTATGATTATGATGCGACTGTGAAGTCAAACATGAGTGTGTGTGTGTAAGAGGAAACGAGAAAGGTTTCGGGGACGAAACCTTATTTAAGGGGGGTAGACTTGTAACACCCCAAAACCCGAATGTTTATATTCGTTAAATGTTATGCTATGGTACATTAAGAAATAAATGACTAGGTTATTTAACCTAATAAAGTGTATGATAAAAACTATTTAGAAGATGAAAGTCGTGCCAAACATGTTTAAGTGGCAAACATTGAGGGGTTAAATGGAATAGGGTGAAAGTTTGGTTACTAAATAACAAAACACACACACAAACACACATAGTGTGTTCGTGAAAGAGCAGGAAGCTCCCATGGAGCCAAGAACCCTAACTTCATCTATTCCCTCAAATTGGAAGGCTAAACGAAGCTCAAATTCATAACCAAACACGGATTAATGATCACCTTCACAAGGGGATCGTAAGGTATGTCTTAGATTCGAGATTGGTGATGATGCACGAAATGGGTTATGTTGTAAATCACGAATTTGTATGAAATTGAGCATGAGTATGTGTTAGATTCATCATTTGGAACATGGATTATGCATGAATTAGGTTAATTTGATGTTTAAGGGTGAAACCCATTAGTTATGGTAAGAATGATGATTTGAATCATCATCCATGTCTAATTCTTGTGGAATGTTGATGTATTTTTATTTGTATGATGGATTCTTGTTAGAGGAATTAAAAGAAATGTGATACTAGTATGTTTGATGTTCATGCATGTATGATCCATGTTGGTTAGAAGGAAGAAATTGATGAATTATGTATAAGATTAGAAGAATATGCATAAATTAGTTGTACATGGTGCTAAGATAGTGGTACGCACACCAAGTGTTTGATGAAATGCCTAGGTGAGCTTAATAGATGAAATTGTATGTAAGCAAAAGATGATATGTATATAGTGATGTCCGTATAGTCGATTATAATGTTACGGGTATATAATGAAAAGTCAAAAGTTAAAGTAAATGGACCGTTGACTTCTAAAAGTCAACTGTCATGTTGTCATAATTGTAAGACTAAAGTAAGTTATATGATGCGTGTTAGACGTATGTGTGTCTAATGCGATGACATTACGGACTCCACGAGTTGGAAATGATATGAATTTGGTTACATGTATTATGCTTGTTAGTTGTGACTAAAGAAAGTCAAATGTGAAATATGCGATTACTATGATCGTTAACATGTACAATTGTGTATGCTAATGTGAATATGATTTGGTGACATGAAAGTATAGGAATCATGTCGAGAAGGACTCAAGCATGAAAGGCTAACGGGTCAAAAGGAGGCAAGATAACGGACACGAACTCGGACGCACGAGGTAAGTGATTTCTGTAATCACTTCGTAGTACAAGTAAGTAATGAAGTGTTGTAATGAATTAAACATGATGTTCGAGGTCAAATATGTGTTTAAGGTCTTTCGTCGTAATTTATGGGTTAATGTTGACCAAAATGCCCTTGATGGGTATTTTGGGGTAAACGATCTTAAAAGTAGCTTAGAAACAAGTTTTCGATTAGTGTAACGTTTGGACAAGTATGGTAGTAGGGATGATGGTTTGGTTAGTCATAGACCAAATTAATGCGTGAATACCCTTAGCGGGTCGAAATGAGCATATGAATGATAATGTGTTAAAAGGATGCAAGATATCCAAGAGTTCAGTAATTTATGATAGACGTCATGGATATCATTATGTGTATAAGAGGATATGGTAAAACGAACAAGTTACGTTGACGAATGCATGAACGGGTCAAGGTTGGGAAAAAGGGTAATAAGCCGAAGAGATAAAAGTCTGAAATTTTGTTAATCCGGATGTCGGATCTTAACTCCAAAAGATGGAGAATTAAATTACGGACGCGTAGGAAAAAGAATCGGGTAAAACGGACCAATAACGAAGAAGTTATGACCGTTTCCGTGAAACGCGGACGTGCTGAAATCTGCAGCACTGCAGCAACAAACATTCTGTTTGTTTGATGGCGTCGCGCTACGCGACGGCCCGTCGCGCTACGCGACGGGGTGGCTGTTTGTCGAAAGTTGCTTGTTAGCTCCGTTTTGTATCGGGAACTAGTTTAAACGCGTTTTAAGTCGCGTATAACTAGTTTAACTCATGTTTTATGACCATTAGGGTAAGCGTATGTGTGAATGTATAAAGGTGGGATGACATGATCGTGCGTGACGATATAGGTATGTTGGTTCCCCTTGGGATCCCATAGCCCAGGTAAGAATCCCACCTCAGGTTCCTGAACCTTAAAGCGGGATCCCATAGCCCAGGCAAGAATCCCACCTTAGGTTCCATTTAGGAACCTTAAAGTGGGATCCCGTACCCCAGGTAAGAATTATTAATTTAATTCTCATTGGCAAGTATGCAATGATGTGGGAAAGGTTTGTATGCATGTAGATGTGTATGTATGTATGCGTAAAGATATGTACGAGGGTATGTATGTATGCAATGATGTGGGAAAGGTTTGTATGCGTGTAGATGTGTATGTATGTATGTGTAAAGATATGTACGAGGGTATGTATGTGTGTAATGATGTAGGAAAGGTTTGTATGTATGTAGATGTGTATGTATGTATGTATGTATAAAGGCATGTATGAGTGTATGCACGTATGTAAAGTTGTAGGGAAAAGATGTACGTATGTAGATATGTATGTGAGTACGTATGTAAGCATGATTTAGAGACTATGAGGGTTAACGTTATTAATGGTGTACCTCGAGAATGAAAAGTAATGCAGGTACATTATTGAAGCCTCACCAGGAAATGGATATGCAGATGAAATGCTTAAAGCTTAAAAGATGACGAAGTGTGAAGTGTACGCGAATGAACTTTGTTTCTTTAATGTGTGCTAATGTTATGAATGTGTGTGGTAAATGCAGGTTGTACGGATAATGAGCGATTATCAGAAGGATTAGGGATTGAAGACCGAGCCACTAGAGAGATTGTACGGGGACGTTGAATGTAAAATGTAGTAAACGTAAGCTATGTTTTTAATTAGTAAATAAGAGGATGACGGATTTATGAATAAGAATTATGTTAAAGTTAAATTTTAAATAGGTTGAGGTATTTATAATGAAAGAAATTTTATGGTTCGTGTTTCCGCTGCGACTTTTTGTCAAATACGAATTAGGGTGTAACAAGTTGGTATCAGAGCCCTGGTTTGAGAGAATCAAGTGTAAGAAGGTAAGTGCTTGAACTCAAACCTGTGTGCTCTTGTGATAAGAAACCCGTACAATCCAAGACTCGGTCAAGATCCAAAGGTAAAAGAGAATGTAAGTATGTACTTATGTATACGCATAAAGAAACTGACGGTTTTGTATATGCAAGGTAAGTATAAGCGTTTGAAGAGGATGATCCGCGAGTGCGGTCAAGTACCGACACCAAGGCATGAAATAAGATAAAGTTGAACCCAGGTACGTAAATTCAATATGTCGGTATATGAAATGGTAAAATGCATTAAGGGAAGAAAAATGCTAAATGAAGGACCATGATGGTATAGTAAACATGTTTTGAAAAATGATACACGTGCCAAAACCTAATTCTTTGGACATAAGGTGACAATTACACGAAGACACGAAACTAGTATGTGGATTGTGTACCTGGCCAGTACACGTGAAGCATATGACGTTCGTGGGACCGTGATAATTAATACAGGTATGTCCGTTAGAATTAAGTAGTAGGTGGACGTGAGGGTGAAGAGAAATGTAAGACTCTCAAGAATGAGAGTGTGAAATGCTATGTTAGAATCCGCGAGACGGATTCGAAACATGAAATGCTATGCTAGAATCCGCGAGACGGATTCGAAATATGAAATGCTATGTTAGAATCCGCAAGACGGATTCGAAACATGAAATGCTATGCTAGAATCCGCGAGACGGATTCGAAACATGAAATGCTATGTTAGAATCCGCGAGACGGATTCGAAATATGAAATGCTATGCTAGAATCCGCGAGACAGATTCGAAACATGAAATGCTATGCTAGAATCCGCGAGACGGATTCGAAACATGAAATGCTATGCTAGAATCCGCGAGACGGATTCGAAACATGAAATGCTATGTTAGAATCCGCGAGACGGATTCGAAACATGAAATGCTATGCTAGAATCCGCGAGACGGATTCGAAATATGAAATGCTATGTTAGAATCCGCGAGACGGATTCGAAACATGAAATGCTATGCTAGAATCCGCGAGACGGATTCGAAACATGAAATGCTATGCTAGAATCCGCGAGACGGATTCGAAACATGAAATGCTATGCTAGAATCCGCGAGACGGATTCGAAATATGAAATGCTATGTTAGAATCCGCGAGACGGATTCGAAACATGAAATGCTATGCTAGAATCCGCGAGACGGATTCGAAACATGAAATGCTATGCTAGAATCCGCGAGACGGATTTGAAAGATAGGAATGCAATGCTTGAATCCGCGAGACGGATTCAAGGGATGAAAAGCGTATATGCAATGTTTGAATCCGTAAGACGGATTCAAAGAATGAAAGGCGTAAATGCAATGTTTGAATCCGCGAGACGGATTCAAAACATAGAAGGTACGAAAGGTATGAATAATGTGTTCGAATCCGCGAAACGGATTTAAGATATAAAAGACGGAACTAGTCTACATAAGAAGAAGTCAATAGCTTGACCATGTATGCGTCAAACAAGTCATAAAAGTAATGTAAAGCAAAAGAACAAAAGAGTGACCGGAATGAAAATATCCGAATGTGCAAGCAACGTGAGGATATGTATGGTACAAAAGATTATGGAAACGTAGAATGATGTTAGCTACGGAGTTAAGCACGTGGGTGTGACTATGAAATGGTAGTTTTGTTGTGATAACAAAACAAGGGTTAAATGTTATGCAATGCGTCTATAGAATGAAATCTTAAAGGATGAGATGAAGGTATTTAATCTGTTATAAAATGATCATATGAGTGTAAGCATTATTATAAGTTTGAATAAGAATGTATATGAACCTGTTTTAACGGGTCAAAGGAAATGAGAATGTTATATGAAAGTATGCCATGGAAAGTACAGCCTTGTTAAGAAGAAAAAGCAAATTGCATGAATAATTAAGAAATGAGTTAGGATGGTTACTTATGATTATGATGCGACTGTGAAGTCAAACATGAGTGTGTGTGTGTAAGAGGAAACGAGAAAGGTTTCGGGGACGAAACCTTATTTAAGGGGGGTAGACTTGTAACACCCCAAAACCCGAATGTTTATATTCGTTAAATGTTATGCTATGGTACATTAAGAAATAAATGACTAGGTTATTTAACCTAATAAAGTGTATGATAAAAACTATTTAGAAGATGAAAGTCGTGCCAAACATGTTTAAGTGGCAAACATTGAGGGGTTAAATGGAATAGGGTGAAAGTTTGGTTACTAAATAACAAAACACACACACAAACACACATAGTGTGTTCGTGAAAGAGCAGGAAGCTCCCATGGAGCCAAGAACCCTAACTTCATCTATTCCCTCAAATTGGAAGGCTAAACGAAGCTCAAATTCATAACCAAACACGGATTAATGATCACCTTCACAAGGGGATCGTAAGGTATGTCTTAGATTCGAGATTGGTGATGATGCACGAAATGGGTTATGTTGTAAATCACGAATTTGTATGAAATTGAGCATGAGTATGTGTTAGATTCATCATTTGGAACATGGATTATGCATGAATTAGGTTAATTTGATGTTTAAGGGTGAAACCCATTAGTTATGGTAAGAATGATGATTTGAATCATCATCCATGTCTAATTCTTGTGGAATGTTGATGTATTTTTATTTGTATGATGGATTCTTGTTAGAGGAATTAAAAGAAATGTGATACTAGTATGTTTGATGTTCATGCATGTATGATCCATGTTGGTTAGAAGGAAGAAATTGATGAATTATGTATAAGATTAGAAGAATATGCATAAATTAGTTGTACATGGTGCTAAGATAGTGGTACGCACACCAAGTGTTTGATGAAATGCCTAGGTGAGCTTAATAGATGAAATTGTATGTAAGCAAAAGATGATATGTATATAGTGATGTCCGTATAGTCGATTATAATGTTACGGGTATATAATGAAAAGTCAAAAGTTAAAGTAAATGGACCGTTGACTTCTAAAAGTCAACTGTCATGTTGTCATAATTGTAAGACTAAAGTAAGTTATATGATGCGTGTTAGACGTATGTGTGTCTAATGCGATGACATTACGGACTCCACGAGTTGGAAATGATATGAATTTGGTTACATGTATTATGCTTGTTAGTTGTGACTAAAGAAAGTCAAATGTGAAATATGCGATTACTATGATCGTTAACATGTACAATTGTGTATGCTAATGTGAATATGATTTGGTGACATGAAAGTATAGGAATCATGTCGAGAAGGACTCAAGCATGAAAGGCTAACGGGTCAAAAGGAGGCAAGATAACGGACACGAACTCGGACGCACGAGGTAAGTGATTTCTGTAATCACTTCGTAGTACAAGTAAGTAATGAAGTGTTGTAATGAATTAAACATGATGTTCGAGGTCAAATATGTGTTTAAGGTCTTTCGTCGTAATTTATGGGTTAATGTTGACCAAAATGCCCTTGATGGGTATTTTGGGGTAAACGATCTTAAAAGTAGCTTAGAAACAAGTTTTCGATTAGTGTAACGTTTGGACAAGTATGGTAGTAGGGATGATGGTTTGGTTAGTCATAGACCAAATTAATGCGTGAATACCCTTAGCGGGTCGAAATGAGCATATGAATGATAATGTGTTAAAAGGATGCAAGATATCCAAGAGTTCAGTAATTTATGATAGACGTCATGGATATCATTATGTGTATAAGAGGATATGGTAAAACGAACAAGTTACGTTGACGAATGCATGAACGGGTCAAGGTTGGGAAAAAGGGTAATAAGCCGAAGAGATAAAAGTCTGAAATTTTGTTAATCCGGATGTCGGATCTTAACTCCAAAAGATGGAGAATTAAATTACGGACGCGTAGGAAAAAGAATCGGGTAAAACGGACCAATAACGAAGAAGTTATGACCGTTTCCGTGAAACGCGGACGTGCTGAAATCTGCAGCACTGCAGCAACAAACATTCTGTTTGTTTGATGGCGTCGCGCTACGCGACGGCCCGTCGCGCTACGCGACGGGGTGGCTGTTTGTCGAAAGTTGCTTGTTAGCTCCGTTTTGTATCGGGAACTAGTTTAAACGCGTTTTAAGTCGCGTATAACTAGTTTAACTCATGTTTTATGACCATTAGGGTAAGCGTATGTGTGAATGTATAAAGGTGGGATGACATGATCGTGCGTGACGATATAGGTATGTTGGTTCCCCTTGGGATCCCATAGCCCAGGTAAGAATCCCACCTCAGGTTCCTGAACCTTAAAGCGGGATCCCATAGCCCAGGCAAGAATCCCACCTTAGGTTCCATTTAGGAACCTTAAAGTGGGATCCCGTACCCCAGGTAAGAATTATTAATTTAATTCTCATTGGCAAGTATGCAATGATGTGGGAAAGGTTTGTATGCATGTAGATGTGTATGTATGTATGCGTAAAGATATGTACGAGGGTATGTATGTATGCAATGATGTGGGAAAGGTTTGTATGCGTGTAGATGTGTATGTATGTATGTGTAAAGATATGTACGAGGGTATGTATGTGTGTAATGATGTAGGAAAGGTTTGTATGTATGTAGATGTGTATGTATGTATGTATGTATAAAGGCATGTATGAGTGTATGCACGTATGTAAAGTTGTAGGGAAAAGATGTACGTATGTAGATATGTATGTGAGTACGTATGTAAGCATGATTTAGAGACTATGAGGGTTAACGTTATTAATGGTGTACCTCGAGAATGAAAAGTAATGCAGGTACATTATTGAAGCCTCACCAGGAAATGGATATGCAGATGAAATGCTTAAAGCTTAAAAGATGACGAAGTGTGAAGTGTACGCGAATGAACTTTGTTTCTTTAATGTGTGCTAATGTTATGAATGTGTGTGGTAAATGCAGGTTGTACGGATAATGAGCGATTATCAGAAGGATTAGGGATTGAAGACCGAGCCACTAGAGAGATTGTACGGGGACGTTGAATGTAAAATGTAGTAAACGTAAGCTATGTTTTTAATTAGTAAATAAGAGGATGACGGATTTATGAATAAGAATTATGTTAAAGTTAAATTTTAAATAGGTTGAGGTATTTATAATGAAAGAAATTTTATGGTTCGTGTTTCCGCTGCGACTTTTTGTCAAATACGAATTAGGGTGTAACATCTTTATTTTTACTAATTTATCTAAATAAGTCATTTCATTAATAAGGATTATATACAAGTTTATAATTTACATTTTTCGTCACTCAACCCGTGTAATACACGGGGTTGTAAGCTAGTAAATTTATAAACCATAAACATGTCAAAACGACCTCAATACAACCTATTTAGTTAAAGTGTGTTCGCAGATTCGAACCGAATGCAACCCATTTAGCTAAACGTGTTTACAGGTTCGACCCAAATCTATGTGGACTAAACTCAAACCCATAAATCCTTACCCGAACCTAACATGAGTTAAGTGCATAATCCGGCACAAATTCGACTTGATACAAGCTTATTTGGGTTTACTCAACACATCAACCAAAATACCTAATTATTAGCCACAATTAAATACGTTTTAGTACACCAACTATTTATCTCCCTAAGGCATTGTGTAGTACTAGTCGATTTCCGTCCCTCCACCCACGTCAAAGCCATATCGATAAACTCCGCCACGTCTCCTTTGCCATATCCCGTGTAAGTGCAGTTCCTGCCGGGTAACTGTGCTTTATCAGTTCTGGTCAACTAAGTCAAAGGTCCAAGTCAAAGAAGTCAAAGGTTCAAGTGAGCATTCCGAATTTGTGAAAGGATGTAACATTCCGAGTTTGAGAGTTCAATGTAAACTCATCATTATATGATTGGTCATTCCGAACTCGGAAGGTGTTCACGTGTATTCCGAGTTTGTTAGTTTAAATTCGGATAAGTTAATATGTGTATAGGTCTGTCCAATATGTTTTGTTCAGGTTTAGTTCCTAGTCTATATATATGTGTGTGTTGTATAGCTTAGATTAGAGGAATCCTTGGAAGCTTTGTGCAATTCTTCAAGAGAGTTGTGGGTGAGCCTAGAGAGAGAGAGAGAGACTGTGTGTCTAGAGAGAGAAAGTCCTGCTATGTCCCCGCTTGACCAGGCTAACGCACAACCCCTTTACGTACGCGCGGCTCCACTTGAAAAGGTGTTGCTGACTCGGACGGGGGTGGTTTCACTCCACTTAGCCTAAAAAATCCAATATTAATTAACCCAAAAAATAAAAAAAAAATCCAATCTTAAAATCAAATTAAAGCAAAGTTTACCAAAAGATATTCACGGGTTTAATAAAACTTTGACGACAAAAACCCACGAGCCTTCACAACCTCACCAAACCCACCGGATCACAGTTCCGATCATCTTCCGTCACCTGAACCACCGTTTTCCGGCAATCAATCATGACTTCAATAATCGAAGAAGAAGCATTGAAACTTACAGAAGTTCAAACACTAAAAGGTCACACCGATAGAGTATGGGGACTCGCATGGAATCCGCTCACCGGCACCGCCGCTACACCGGCGATGCTCGCTTCATGTGGTGGCGATAAGACTGTTCGCATCTGGCAACAGCGGAACCTTAATTCTACTTCCTTCGATTGCTTGGTTAGCTTTAATACTCACTGTTCTCTAAATATTAACAGATTTAGGGTTTAGTAAAAATAACTTGCTATGTGGAGCTCTAATTGTTACAATTTGCTTTGATGATACTTAATAAGCACATTTGATTGCTCCAAATCTATGTTTATGACTCTAATTGGAGAAAATTGTGTTTATAGTTTGTTCTAAATGAGTTTTAGCTCTGCTAGTTTTGAATAGTGTGTTCCATAGGGTTCACATGTTTGAATGTTTGTAAATCCTTTAATTTTTTGTGTTTCTAATCTTAAATTGAATGATATATATTGTCTGCCAATGGAAAATGCTTATGTAATATGATATGATATACTTGGATGATTGATAATATGCGTGTAGGTTGAGCGGTCTGAGCTTTTAAGCTGTACGAAAAGGTAGATCAATCTTTTATAAGTTTGTAAATGGTTGCCCTTGTTCAGGAGGTATTAGAAGAGATTCATACTCGGACGGTTAGATCATGTGCCTGGTCACCATCTGGTGAAAAATTGGCGACTGCTAGTTTCGATGCCACCACTGCTATTCTGGAACAAAACGGAAATGGTTTTGAATGCGTATCCACCTTAGAGGTATTGTTTGATTTATGATCTTTTACATTATTCGGTCACTTATTTTTGCAATTTTCTTTGAATTTTTAATCCATTGCGTATGGCTGAATCAAGGTTAAATAATTCGTAGCTATACTATTATTCAATTCTTGCAGTCATTTGAATAAGTGCCATATGTACAGGGTCATGAAAATGAAGTTAAGAGTGTATCATGGAATGCGTCTGGTTCGCTACTTGCAACTTGTAGCAGAGATAAATGCGTTTGGATTTGGGAAGTTTTGCCCGGGAACGAGTTTGATTGTGTTTCTGTGCTGCAAGGACATACACAAGATGTCAAAATGGTCCAGTGGCATCCAACGGTTGATGTTTTGTTCTCGTGTAGCTATGATAACACTATAAAGGTAACACGTACTCTTAATTATCGTTTGTTTTGTTACTTGCTGTAATATTGAATAATCAGTAGTTAATCAGTCAGCTGTAATAAAACGTGATACATGAATCGTTGTGTGGATGTGCTTTTGTTGTTTGAAGTTGTAATTATCTAAGAATTTAATAACTAAATTGACCCAAAAAAGACATTGTTTTTGTATCTTTTTATATTATTCCAACGATTATCTTTTTACTAATAGAATTATTAACAATGAAGCAATCATTCCGGTCAGAGTGTTAATCGAATTCCGTAAATTTGGTCACTTATATTTACAATAAAGTTCAATTTTATTTTGCAGGTTTGGGCAGAGGACGGTGATAGTGATGATTGGCGTTGTGTTCAGACTTTAAGTGAATCTAATTGGTACTACTTGAACCTTGTGCTATTTATCTGAACATCCTTTTATTTTATATATTAATTTATTTCTTGTTTTTATACAAATATATTAACTGCTATTATTATAAACTAATAAATCACTGTAATAACTACCAGTGGACACTCATCTACGGTGTGGGCTATATCTTTTAACGCTACCGGAGACAAAATGGTTACATGCAGCGATGATGTCACCATTAAGGTGTGGGGTGTGGACATTGCAAGACTACAATCGGGTGATACTAATGCATCATGGTGAGGACAATTCTATTTTTATAATTATTTCATAATCAGTATACTCAGTTTTTCATGAAATGCTTATTTAAATATGGTAAATATCTGCCTCTTCACTTTTTTTTTGGACAGGAGTCACCTTTGCACTTTATCTGGATATCATGACCGAACAATTTTTTCAGTCCATTGTTCAAGGTTATAATATTTATTTTTCTGTATATATAGAAATTTATATTGATTTTATTCATCGAATATTTGAGTATTACAGGGAAGGTATAATAGCTACTGGAGCAGCTGATGATGCTATATGCTTGTTTATCGAGTCTGAAGATCATTCGGTAGGGAACAAGGATAATACTGATTTGGTCAAATCGGGTTTTTATAGCATTATTAACACAAGAATATTCTTTGTTTGTGCAGGTTGATGGACCGAAATATAAACTGCTTCTTAAGAAAGAAAAGGCTCATGATATGGACATAAACTCTGTGAGATGGAGCCCTACGGTAATCCTTTTATGTCGACTATTTTACTATTTTGACTTCGATAACTGGTTTTTCACCTATAACCGACGTTGACTTATTTTTTCTAGCTTTCATATTATTCCCTAGTTTTAAAATGTTATGAAAAGAAATCTCTGATTTGTGAACGTTTATTTTTAGGAAAACCGGCTTCTTGCTTCTGCAAGTGATGATGGCACAATCAAGATATGGAAGTTGGATTCAATGGCCTAACTTTACAAAGGTTATTTGTATTTTGTATTCTTTTGCTTGCTCAAAGTTTTGTTTGTACGAAAATTTAAGTGCATTATAATTTGTAAAAGTAATTTGCTCTGAATAAATAATTAGTTATTTTTTTTTCCTGTATTTGTACCCATAAAAGGTTTGTCTTATCATGGAAAAATGAATGTAGTAGTTCGTATGATCCATAAATAAGATGTATATGCTCATGCCCGCGGCTCGTGTTACTCAGTCAGGTCTGTTTCCAGTTATTAACAATCTCGTAAATCATTTTTTTGTTTTACATAATGGTACATCGCCTATCTTATCACTTTATTGATCTTAACCAACTATCATCAATATTTATGAGATTTGATTCTAAATCATGTGTTGCTTTTGAGGTTCCTCTGTAAATCTCAACATGCAACTAGTTGATCCTTCATACCCGTTTCTGTTTCATTATGCTTGTACCGCATGTTAATTAGCTTGTACCCAAGCCTGCTTCAAGACTTGTATTTTGTGCATCTCACTTGTAAACTAGGTAAACTAGGATAAATGATATGTTATAGGTATGTGTCAACAGTTCCTTTGGGGGGGAGGGGGAATTAGTCAGTTTGCTAGGCTTGGAGAGAGGGCATAGCCCTAGGAACACTTAGGTGTTAGTCTATTGATCTGTAAAACCCGATTAGATCATCTTCTTCTATCAATTTTAGTTTCAGTTTATGTTACTTCTTTCAATTACAATTTTCATTGTTATTAATCAGAATCAGATCCTATCAAACACCCTTTTATGGTATCTTTTTATAATTATCAATGTTATAAAAATTGAACCTGTTCGATCCAATGGTTGGACCAGTTGTACCGGATTGTGTTTATATATATTATTATTGGAGCGGCTGCCACTTTGCATTTGTGGGTACTTGCTTTTGTATTTCTTGTTAAAGATATTCGTCAAAGTTATTTGCAACCGGGCATAATGACTGAGTTTCGCCTTGTGAGGGGGTCTCAGTTATGGGTGACTCGTTTGAGTTTTGACCCTTGTGTGTATATCTTGTTTGTGTTGATGCTCACTACACCATTGTTGTTTGAGAGACATGCAAATTTGGTGGGTGTGCTTATGGTAAAAAAGATGGCCAATGAAATCACAACAGTTCTTAAAAAAATCATACTTCTTGATCCTCTTGTGATTTTGGTGGCCCAACAGGCTCTTCAGATTTTATCATTGATCCATTGAATTTGCATGATTGCATCCTTCATTCGGACCAGCAACAGTATTGAGTTTGCAGTCCAATGGGTAGACATGATCATTGTCATTCAAAGAGGTTTGTTTGTTATGTACTTCATAGCCTTATCATAGAGCTCCGTTTGGAACAGGCTCAAGACAGGGCCGTCCCCGAAAATGATAAAAAAAAAACTTTTGGGTCTCCGGCGAGACAAAAAAATTGGTCTGCCTCCATATAATATAAACTCATCAATCATATATCAAAAAGCTACAATACGACGATACTTGTAAAATAAACAAAACAAAACTTGTGTAGCAATGTGATTGAACTTACTTACTTAAGCGAATCGTGAGGCTCTTCTAACACTCCCACCAGCCCCAATGGATTATATTTTTTTAATGCGGGTTTAAATTTTGGGCTTTTTGAATGGAGATATGAGTAAATTTATAGGTAAATAGCTGAATCACATTGAATGAAGTGGATTTTATAGAAATTGAATTGCTTAAAAAAATGAAGTGGAATGCAAGGCTTTAACCAACAGGTCAAATCCCGTTTTATTTTATGTTTTTTGATATATATTTTCTAAAAAGAATTCCAGGCCCTTTAGAGATTTGGGCCTTGGGCTATCGCCCGACTTGGCTGGCTCAAGAGCTCGCGATGTAGCTCAGGTTCTTGCTGGAGTTGAGAAGGATCTTGCTCACTGCCAGAAGGAACAATGCTGAATGTTGTTTGTTACTCTTCTTTTTGCATTTTTGATGAACTTCTTTTTTTTTGTTTTGCAACTGTCTGTACAAGCCAAAAAAAGGCCTTAGGCCCTAAGGAATTATAAATTATATAAACTAGTTTTTAGGTATTAAGGTAAATGGATCAATATTGGGTTCAATAAGTTTTTAGGTATTGGACCAATAAGTTTTGAGATTTTATGTTGTGATAGGTTTATTTTTAATTTTTAAGTATTGGATATATAAGTTTTTAGGTTTTAATGTAAGTATATAGGGAAAACCCATTTAATCTAGAAAACTTGGGAAACCTGAATTGTGTGGACAGGATTGATCCACATCATATCTTTAAAACACATGTTCAAAGGGCAAATTGGTCATTTGTTCAAGCCATCACTTCACCATCTTCCCCATCCCATCAAGTCACATTTATTACCCATCAACCTATCACCTTTTTAATCAAAAAAATATACTACAGAACTTTCATTTCTTTCTTCCTTCTTCATCATCCATTCCTTTCTTCCTCAAAAAACCCTAACTCCATTGCTTTCTTCCATCTTTCATGGCCGACCCACTTGACTTCGTGTCTGATCTTCAGGCTTATTATCCTAACCGTGTATTCCGGAACAACTTCATCGGCGATGAATCACCGGCGGTTTACTTCCAGCAGGCTTCATCTTCTTCAGGTATGTGAATGAATCAAAATTCTGTTCTTCTTTTTTTAGGAGACAATCATGTTTTTTTTTTGTTCATATTCTTCTTTTTTTAGGAGTCAATCATATTCTTTCTGGGTAATCATCTTCTTTTGGTTCATGTTCTTTTTTTATGAGTCAATCATGAATACCCTGCCATTTACATGTTTGTTGGTGTGGTTGGAAGGATAAATTTGTTCTTTTTTTTACCAGACAATCGTGGTTTCTTTTCCAAGTAGTGTTATTTTTTTTTTTTTGCGGATTAGATGATTTGTTTTGGATCCTTTTGTTTAACTTATTTGAAGTTTTTTCACATTTTTTAATATCTTACACAACAAGGCAACCAGTTTGTATTTTCTTTTTGTTTTGTTGGTGTTTGAAACCCATGACTATACAAGTTTGATTTATGGTATAATCAGGTCTTGGACATATCTGATAGGAAATTGAAGGCTGTGTTTTGGGCTGATAAGATCTCCAAGCTAAACTACAAGGCTTTTGGTGATGTGTTAGCATTCGATGCTACTTACCAGACAAACAAGTTAGTAGATATATTACACCTAATATATGGAACATGTTGTACATGTGTTACACATGTAGCTCTTATGTTAAAACAATTTGTAACATGTGTTACAGATCTGCCTTTTTTTAATTTTCTAACAGTTGTACATGTGTTACACATGTAGTCCTTATTCTAAGAGGTTTTGGAAAAAAAAGATAAATTCATTGTTACTTCAAATCGATGGGCAATTCTAAGATGTGTTACACATCTTACAATTGTCCATTGTTTTGAAGTAACAATAAGCATTCTAAACAATAGGCAGTTGTAACATGTGTTACACAAGTAGCTCTTATGTTACAATCTTTCCTAACAAACGTAAGGCGTATTACATGTGTTACACATCAAACTATTAAGATAAATGGCTGTGAAAAAAAATATCTTTATTATTACTTCAAAACAATAAGCAATTGTAACATGTGTTACATGTGTTACAGATCTGCATTTTTTACATTTCTGACACATGTACATGTGTAACACATGTGGGCCTTATGGCAGGGGGTTTGGGAAAAAAAGATAAATTCATTGTTAACCATAGGGGATTTTAAGATGTGTTACACATGTTAGAATTGTCTATTATTTTGAAGTAGCAATAGACATTCTAACATGTATCTGCATAATTGTGAAAAAAGATTCATTCATTGTTACTTCAAAATAATAGGCAGTTGTAACATGTGTTAGACATGTAGCTCTTATTTTACAATCTTTCCTAACAAACGTAAGGCGTATTACATGTGGTACACATCTAACTATTAAGTAAGATAAATGGTTGT
Source organism: Helianthus tuberosus (assembly GCA_030545235.1). Taxonomy (NCBI): domain Eukaryota; kingdom Viridiplantae; phylum Streptophyta; class Magnoliopsida; order Asterales; family Asteraceae; genus Helianthus; species Helianthus tuberosus. Next base: position 149,951,907 of record CM060352.1, read on the forward strand.
GAAAAAATATATCTTTACTGTTACTTCAAAACAATAAGAAATTGTAACATGTGTTACAGATCTGCATTTTTTTAAATTTCTGACACATGTACATGTGTTACACATGTAGGCCTTATGCTAGGGGGTTGGGGAAAAAAGATAAATTCATTATTAACGATACGGAATTCTAAGATGTGTTCCACATGTTAGAATTGTCTTTTGTTTTGAAGTAACAATAGGCATTCTAACAGGTATCTGCATAATGTTGCGAAAAAAGATTCATTCATTGTTACTTCAAAACATTAGGTAGTTGTAACATGTGTTACACATCTTAAAATTGTCTATCTTTTTCAAATAACAACATGCATTCTGACATTTATCTGCATAATGTTAAGGGTTGGAATAAGAATATGCATTTTATTTTGAGTTCTAACACCTGTTACATGTGTTACACCAACATGTAACATGATTTTATGCTAACCGCCCACCCTTTTTTTCCCAGGTACGGCATGTTTTTTGTACCATTCACTGGTGTAGACAACCACATGCATTGTGTGACCTTTGGTGCTGGGTTGCTTTTAAATGAGACTGTTGAATCTTATAAATGGGTACTCCAAGCATTCCAGAAAGCACATGGGACTGAACCCCGGTTGATCTTAAGCGATCAGGACCCGTCGATGAAACAGGCTATTCAACAAGTCTTTACAATCGCTGACTAGACACCAAATTTTTGACACGTGTTATGTACGTGTAACAGTATTTTGGACGTTTCACCTCGATGCAGCAGCAAAACTGTTACGAGTGTAACACGCATTATCCAATACTTGTTTTTGTTTAGGTATGCTACTTTTTGCAAGTTAATTGTTGATGCTCAGTATGTTCTTCGCTACTTAGTTTAAAGTATGTACGTTTCATGTGAAACATAAACAATTTCTCGCTCGTGTTTCAACATGTATTTTGGTTGTAATTTGACAATGGCATGGTTGCCCTTAACTTATTTCACTAGATGTGTATGTTCTTGTATATGGTACCACTTTTACATGCTACGTTTACCAACATTAAGTTTTAAAAACTTTTGTTGTGCACTTAGATGGCGGTTTTTATGTTTAAGGACCTATTTTTGTTTTTTTGAAAAGGGTGCACCCTCGTAACCAATTAGGTAACCAATGAAACCATCATGTATTACTTATGTTAAACACTACTTTTATGTGGTTACTTGGATTATATTACATTACAATGATTCCCATGTGTTGCATATACTTTTGTAACTTGTGTTACAAATCACATGTATAGCATGTTTGGATGTATACACGTTACATATACCAAGTGTTTTTCATACACATATATACCAAGTGTGTTTCATACACACATGTAACATGTGTAAGCCTTGTGGTGCATATACTCATGTTACATCTATACGTATGTTATTACATACGTATACATGTTATGCACTCTATACTTATGTAACATGTGTAGCTCATAGAATACTAGGATACGTATAGATGCGTCTTGTTTACACACGTAAGTAACATGTGTTAATGACTATCACATGTTACAATTGAAGTAACATGTTGATAAACAACATACACTTACATAACAGGTGTTAATGAGTGTCACATGTTACAATTGAAATAACATGTTAACATGTGTTCATTACACTTATGTAACATGTTTCAATGAGTATCACATGTTCCAATTGAAATAACATGTTAAGATTCGTATATATGTGCCTTGTTTTTATTTACTACATCGTATGTAACACATGTTACTTACATGTTCAACCATGTGCTGCATATACTTACGTAAGATGTGTAACACATGTTACAATTGCTTATTGTTTTGAAGTAACTAAGCTATGTACCTTATTTTCTACTTCATCCTGTGTAACACTCGTTACACTTGTTAATGAGTATCACATGTTACAATTGAAATAATATGTTGACCACCCAATGCTCTTCTACTACTTGCTTACAATTGGTAATGAATAAAACATGTAACTAGTAACACGTGTTTAACATTGTGTTGGCCAATTTGATAACTGGTAACCAAATACATTTCCCACCATAACTGTTTAACATCCAGACACTAACATATTACAGACAAGACCAGAATGGTCATATTGTATTTTGGGTTATGGCTATAATTTAAAATAAAGAAAATTCGTGGTGATTAGGATAGTTACAAAAACCACCGCGCATATATCACCAGCCAGTTGACTTCTTATAAACAAAAGTTGTGGTACCCAAGATAACTATTGTTTTGGTAAAAAATTACCGAAGTAATTAAGTGATCAAATTAGTTAAGTAAGGTAGTGTGCTAGAAATATGTGTGAAAAATATGTTAACCAAGTTAATTACAAAAACAGTTTCAGGATACGGCTCAAGATATAGAGCTGTATCTATGATCAAACAATGAGCAAAAAAAAGTAAAGGTTGACACGTGATGTACGAGGAAAGCCCTTGATCAATCTAGATCGCCGGCACAAAACCTTGGGAGCTGACAATCGCAGCTGCCTTGTTCTTCTATTGCTTCAAATATCAGGATACAGTGCAGGATGTGGTGCGGATCAACTAAGTGTTACAATGTAATTCGATTACAAGTGTTTGTGTGTAGTGACTGCTGAAAGCTAGAGAGCAAAAGTGTTTGAGAGTGTGTGTGAAAGTTGTGTGCCTTAATCTGATCCGCCCCCATCTATTTATAGTAAAAGAAATGCAACAAACTATCCTAAATAACCGGGATCCGGCGAATATTCCCCACTCGAACGTTGTAGACCTGGTCTTTCGGGTTCAACGTCTCTCACATAACAGATACGCCCGAGTCTTGAGGAGAAGAAGTCCATCTGACCGTTAGTAACCCACAGCATCTAACATGCACGTGGTTAATTTAGTTAACCCCAGGATATCGCCTAGGATGTTAGCAATATCCTAATCCAGTATCCTGATCACAAGCAAAAAACCAAAAGCAGGATATTAGTCAGGATATGTACGCTCAGAAAATGACCCATAACAATTGTCCCCAAATATATCTATTGGTATACCAATCCAACGGATATATTTTAAAAATTCTATGTTGTAAATCAAGGCAATTAAAACGAAACGATGGTTGAGGTGACATTGTGCCATTTTCAATGCAATATTTACTCTTTACCCCCTATACTCAGCCTATAATTAGCTGAGATATTTCTTCTTGTTATCATTACTCTCCAAGCGATTCCCAGGTAACCATCCTTCCCTTCATTCTCTGTTCTTTTCCAGAGTTTCTTTTAGTTTGCTTAATACACTTCATGGCATCTCGGACAAGATCTCGTTCGGATGAACCAGTCCCAACCCTCGTGAGTCAAAACCTCATACGAGAACCGGAAAAAGAAATCTGCTGCTTCAACAATGCCGATATCGCTGCCCTCAAGAATTCCGGCGCCTTTCCCGCTGGAACAGTCATTCGCCCTTTTGATCGGGAAATCCGATCAGACGTGTCATCAGACGAGTGGGTCTGTTTTTTCACCTACCCCTTTTCTTTGGGGCTCCGGTACCCATTTCCACCCTTTATCTCTCGTTTCTTCAACCTCACCGGCCTTAGTTATGCTCAAACTATGCCAATGGTCTGGCGAGTTTTGATGGTGCTAGATCAAATCAGATCTCGCCACTGCCCTGACCTGTGTATTGAAGACCTCCCTATAGCATACCGGTTAAGGTCCCATGGCGATAGCCGTTTTCTTTTCTTTTCCACCTCCAAGAGCCCTTTAGTTCTTAAGGCCACCAAGAACGAAGACCGATGGCGGCGAAAGTTCTTTTTTCGTGAAAAGAGACTCTATTGACAATGCCGGTTAGATGGTTAACCAAGGGTAGGATCTAGGGTTTTAGGAATATCCCCAAGTGTATCCTTAAACTATATCCCAAACTTATATCCTGATGTTTATATGGAGCAAATTTCAGAGATTTAGCACCCCCCAAGTGCGGAATCCAAGTCCAGGATCAAAGGAATCTACCAACTTCCTGCCAGTGAAAGAACTTTCTCCCTGTCTCTTACAGATTCAAGCCAAAAATCAAGTTCAGAGATGTCTAGTAAGCATATTCTCAATAATTATCTTTATTTATCAAACCGATTGTTTTTCAGAGGTATTATGAGTTTTAAAAATATATTCCCTTGTGCAGTACCAGTTGTCAACCTTGAAGGCTTCCAACTTGACGAGTTGGATAGTTACTCCAGCCTTGTACCTGTCAAACAAGAATCTAAGCCGAAGTCATTTGCCACACCGAATCCTACTACTTCAAATACTACTACCGCTCCTAAAGCTCCTCCGGCATCCAGGACCCGGGCCTCTAGCTCCCGGAAGAGGAAAGAAACGGATTCTCCAGCCGCCTCTGAGACATTCTCTCTCGAGAATCATGGATTTAATGAAGCCACTTCATTCCTCAAGCAGGTAAAAATTCCCTTCCAATATCCTGAACATGCATGTTAGTCATTATCCTGCTCATTTTACACTAATACTTGTATCTTTAACTGCAGGGCTTGGAACGTCTCATGCACTTGTATGAAGACGCCTATGGGGTTAACAAGATGCTGGAGATTAGGCTCGAAAAAGCTGAAGCCACCATAGCTGACCAAGGAACAATCGCAGCTGCTAAATCCCAGCACTATGAAGACAAATACAAGGCAATGACCCAGGAACATCAAGCTGCCCTCCACAAAGCCAATGAGGATGCTCAAGCCAAACTAGATGCCGCTCTTCTTCAATACCAGCAGGATATGAGTTCATATCGGGACAGTATCAAAGCATCCGTTGTTATCTCTCTTCTCCAAGCTAGGTTAAGGATGGCTTATGAGGCCAAGAGCTTGGGATTTGAATGCCCCTCCTGGAATGTAAAGGCTTGGGAAGCGAAACTACAGGATCTTGGAGGTCATCCCGTCGCTCACCCTGCAAAGCATGCTGGTGAAGAGCCTTCCAAGGCGACATAGGAAGTGGCCAATGCTGGTGATGGTGCCGAGAAGAATCCTGAGGGGGATGCTGGTGCAGACGCTGGTAAAGAAGTTGCTGATCAAGAAGGTGCTGCCCCTTAGGCAGCGAAGTGGGCGATGATGGATATACGTGCCAAGGCCGGAGCCCACTTTTTTTAAATTTCATGGTTATGGTTTGTACAAACAATTTACTTTTCCTATCGTTGAACAATTTATATTTCCTGCACTAGAACAATACGATGACCAAAGGTGGATGGGTCCTGGGTTTTCAGGATGAAGCCCTTGGTCATCGGTTAGTATAACCTGTTTTGAATGTCGTAACGGTTGAAGGTGGACAGGTTCGATTTTGAGATAGAACCTTCAACCGTTACATAAGTATGGTAAAGACTAATTGTGCTTTTGGTGGATGGGCCTCGGTTTGAGGTGAATCCAAAAGCATAACTTTTGACATGTTAATAATATAACTTCCTTTTGACTTATTTGTTGTCGCCTTTTAATTTCTGTCATGCATTCCTTAATGTAGATTTTAGCTTTGCAAAATTTTGTACAACTATCTTTTGAAAATATCCTAATCAATATACTCAGTGATATATTATGAAAAACTTTTATAGAATTTCTAAAAACTCAATCAACTTTAGAGAAAACTTCTAAAGAATAAAAGATAGTCCACTTTCCAAAACCTGTTTTGACAATACTTGTTTGATCAAGGTTTTAATTTCAAACTAGTATCACTTCCAAATATTTTAATCAAATATCCTGAAACATATTTTGAAAATACATTTTAAGAATATATCCCGAAAATTTATTCTAATCAGGATGCTTAAGCTTTTGTCAAACATAGTTTCAAAAACTCAAATGATTTAAATAACGTCTACAAAGGAAAGATCATACCAGGAATAGAGTGTAACCCTATTCTCAAACTTCAATCCTTTTGCAACTTTTCCAACGAAGATGCCCCCTGTCTGAGACACTTAGTGTACGAGGTCCAAGCTTTATCCTTTGAGCTTTATACAATTTCCTCAGTAGGAATGTCCCCTGTGCATAATGTCCTCGAATACTTAGAAATTTCCTGGAAATCAGTTCCAATTGTATAGACAATTTTTTGTGTTACAGGGGTAAAACCCAAAATATACTGGAGATAAATCCTTCGTATCCCGGGGGAAATCCCAAATTTTCGTGCGCTACAGGCGGGAGTGTATAAACTCCAAGACTTAGAAAGGTGAAAACCTTTAAACCTTAGAGAGTATGAAAATACCCTTTCGTGAGAGAGGGTGATCAATCCTCATATACCTTTAGGATTCAGGATATAGCCCATAGTAACGAAATTGTCAGCCACTTTTACATGGACTGGTCCCGCCACCTTGAACTATTCCCGAATAACTTGTGCTCCAGGCGGGGTGTTTAAACCCAATTCGGAAGAAAGGTAAATACCTTTAAACCTGTGAAGGGATCAGGATCCCTTATACGTGAGAGAGGGGGCCAATCCTCTAATCTTCCGAAGTATCCTGTGTGTGTATCCTGATGCTATATCCCGAAGTATATTCTGCAAAACCATTAAAAGCTAAGGTGGGTGTTAGCCTGGCTAACACCCCTACGATGCTTAAGTCAGTAATAGATTCAAAATAACAAATAATATCAAAAGTTAATAAGGGATACAGAATTCACTCCATCCTGAGTTGGAATTTAAGTTCCATACTCACTTGAAATAGAGTTTCAAATGTATAGCATTCCAAGATCTCGGTAGCATATCCCCCTCTATATTCTTGAGTCGGTATGCTCCTTTTCCTGATTCTGACTCAACCTCGTAGGGTCCTTCCCATTTCGGAGCCAACTTTCCCTCAGCGGGATTAGTAGTATTCTGAAAAGCTTTTCTTAACACCCAATCTCTAACTTTGAATCTTCTAGTCCTTATATTCTTGTTGTATGCTCTGGATATCCTTTGTTGATATGCTGCCATCCTCAGCCTTGCTGCATCTCTCGTCTTATCAATAGTATCCAGTTCCTGGCATAGGACTTCAGGATTCTGCTCAGGATCCCGTAGGTTGGATCTTGCTGTAGGTATCACCATTTCTGTCGGGATCACTGCTTCTGCTCCGAACACCAAGGAAAACGGAGTTTGGCTAGTTGCATTCTTCACCGTTGTCCTATCAGCCCACAAAACAAAGGGTAATTCTTCTGCCCATCTTCCTTTCTTAGCCCCTAGTCTCTTTTTCAAGTTGTTGACAATTATCTTGTTCGATGATTCTGCTTGTCCATTTGCTTGAGGATGTACCGGAGTAGACGTAATCATTTTGATTCCCCAACTCTTGCAGAAGTTAGTAGTCCTTTTACTTATAAATTGAGATCCGTTGTCACATATTATCTCAGCTGGTACTCCAAACCTAGTCAGGATATTCCTTTTTATGAAGGATACCACTTCCTGATCTCTAACTTGAACAAATGCTTCTGCTTCAACCCACTTGGAGAAATAATCCGTCATTGCCAACATGAAAACCTTTCCTCCTGGAGCCTTTGGAAGCTTTCCTACTATATCCATACCCCATTTCATAAACGGCCAAGGGGAAACAATAGGATACAGTGGTTCAGCAGGCTGATGTAATATGTTACCATGTCTTTGACATGCATCACATCTTCGAGCATATTCTGTGGCATCTTTCCTCATCGTCGGCCAATAGTATCCTGTCCTTAATATTTTTGAGAATAAGGACCTGCCCCCAGTATGGTTACCACAATCCCCTTCATGTATATCCTGAAGTACTTCTTTGGTTTCGGGATCCTCCAAGCACCTCAGATATGGTCCTGCAAGAGATTTCTTATACAAAACATTATTTATAATAGTGAATCGTGATACCTTCATTCTAAAGGCTTTAGGATTCTCATTCTTTGGGATGTGTCCTTCCTTGAGATATCTCACGATTGGAGCCGTCCAGGATTTAGGATCCTCCTCAGGATACTCATCATCAGGATCCTGAATACTTATTACTTCCTTATCCTGAGGAGTCGTCGCAGGATATAGGATATGTAATATTGGTATTCGGGTTCCTTCCGGTATCCTGACCGATGATCCCAGATTTGCCAAGGCATCAGCTTCAGCATTATCCTCTCTTGGTACCTGTTCAAGTGTAAAAATATCGAAATATCCTGCTAATTTTTTAAGAATTTCGAGATACTCGATTAACTTTTCTCCCTTAATTGCATAGGTTCCATTAAAATGATTAGTGATTAACAAAGAATCAACATATACTTGCAAATTCTTAATATCCATATTTTTAGCCAGTTCTAATCCTGCAATTAAAGCCTCATATCCTGCCTCATTATTAGTAGCAGGAAATTCACACCTAATAGCCTGGGGTAATATGTCCCCCTGTGGCGATTTTAGTAGTATACCTAGACCTACACCTCTTACATTAGATGCACCATCAATATACAATGTCCAGCATTCTAAGTTTTCTCCTAGATGTTGTACTTCTAAATCTACTTCATTTTGAATGTCACTACTGAAATCAGCCACAAAGTCAGCTAAAGCCTGAGACTTTATGGCATTTCTAGGCTCATATACTAAGTCATAAGCACTCAGTTTTACTGACCACTTAGCCATCCTACCCGACATCTCAGGTTTCCTAGGCACATTTTTAACAGGATAAATTGTTCTAACATGAATCCTATGTGTCTCAAAATAATGTCTAAGTTTTGTTGATGCCATAACTAATGCTAATATCAACTTTTCTAAATGAGAATATCTAGTTTCAGCATCTAGTAAACTTTTACTAACATAATAGACAGGATATTGCTGACCTTCATGGTCCTTTATAAGAACGACACTTACAGCATTCCCTGATACAGCGAGGTATAGGGATAGTGGTTCACCATTTTCAGGCTTCATCAATAGAGGTGCAGTTGAGAGATATCTCTTCAAATCCTGCAAGGCTGCTTCATGCTTTGCTCCCCATTCGAACTTCTTATTCTTTTTGAGGATATCATAAAATTCCTTGCATTTTTACGAGGATCTTGAAATAAATCTGTTCAATGCTGCTACTCGGCCTGTCAACCATTGAACATCCTTCATATTTGAAGGTGATTTGATATCCAAGATGGCTTTAATCTGCTCCGGGCTTGCCTCTATTCCTCTTTTGGTCACCATATATCCTAGAAACTTTCCTGCCCCCACTCCGAAATGGCACTTAGCAGGATTCAGCTTCATGTTACACTGATCCAGGATATCAAATACTCCCTTAATATCCTGGAGGTGATCCTCAGCCTTTTTAGATTTCACCACCATATCATCGATGTATACCTCCATTGTGTCCCCCAGCTTATCTTTGAACATCATGTTCACCAATCTCTGGTATGTTGCACCTGCATTTTTCAAACAGAAAGGCATAGCAGTATAGCAATAAATACCTGTTGGTGTCATGAAGGCAGTATCCTCCTGGTCCGAAGGCTCCATTTGAATCTGCTGAAATCCTGAGGATGCGTCCATGAATGTTAACATCTCATGCCCGGCAGTAGCATCCACCATTGCATCAATATGAGGAAGAGGAAATGGGTCTTTAGGACAAGCCTTGTTCAAGTCCGTGTAATCTACACAGACTCTCCATTTCCCATTTTTCTTCTGTACCACGACTACATTTGCCAGCCATCTTGGGAATTTGACTTCTCTGATCATTTTGGACTTCAACAATCTTTCAACTTCCTCTTGTATGATTGTATTTCGTTCAGGAGCAAACTTCCTTCTTTTTTGCTGAACAGGCTTGAACGACCTGTCAATTCCAAGCTTGTGAGTGATAATGTCTTTGGATAACTTTCTTCATATCCTGCTCTGAAGCCTCCACGATATCCTGGGCCCGCATCTTTAATTGCTATGCTGGATTAGGCTTGGTTGAGGATTTCATTGAGGATGTATAGCATTCCTTCACCTCCTGCTGATCACTATCAACTTTGACGACCCCCCAAGGGGTAGGGATCTTGATGCACTGGTGATAAGTCGATGGCACAGCCTTCATGTCATGGATCCATGGCCTGCCTAGTATGATGTTATAGCAGGATAGGGAGTCTATCACACAGAAGCGTTGTATCGAGTTGACCCCTTCAACATATACTGGTAACTTTATCTCTCCTATGGTATTCCTAGCTTCTCCACTGAAACCAACGAGCACAGTGGACTTTGGAGTAATATCCATCGGAGATACATTCATCCTTTTCAATGTTTCCAGCTGAATTATGTTGACGGAGCTACCATTGTCCACCAATATCCTGCGTACAAAATGGTTAGCAACATATAATGTTATTACAAGAGCGTCGTGGTGAGGATCCTGGACAGTATCCCTGTCATCACTATCAAAAGTGATCACTTTATCGGTTGTAAGGGTAGTCATCCTAGCTGGTTTGTCCCCCCTTTCAGTCTTAGCTTCCTTTGCATGTCTCTTGGCCGCAGAATACGAAGTCCCACAAATGTCAGATCCTCCTGAAATAAAGTTAATTATTTTGGCATCTGCTGGGGGTAATGCTGCTCGTTCAGGATCCTTCTCAGGATCCTGCCCTTTATTCTTCTTTCTTCCCAGCAAATCCTTCAGATACCCCTTGCTTAACAGGTAGCTTATTTCTTTCCTTAGAGCAATGCAATCCTCGGTCACATGTCCGAAATCTTCATGGAAGGCACACCATTTGGATTTATCCTTCCAATCAGCTTTCTGTTGATTCTTTCGAGGCCACCTAGCTTTGTCTCCTAAACCCTGCATAGCATACATTAACTCGGGTATATTAACAGAAAAGCAGTATTCAGATAATTCAGGATATTCTTCAGGATCCTCGTCTTCAACAGCATTCACTTTCTTGTTGCCATTTCTTCCATATGGCTTGGAGCGATATGGTTTATACGAGGATTCCGATTTCCTGTTGGTCGATTCGTAGGTTGAGGTAGAATTCATCCTTTCTTGCATCTTTTTGTCATCTTCCAAGCGGATATATCTCAAAGCCCTGTTACGAGCTTCATCGAGATTCCTGCAGGGATTCATTACAAGATCCTGATAAAACTGAGAATCCTTTTGTAACCCCATCTTAAAAGCCTGCACAGCTGTTGCAATATCAAGATGTGGGATATCCAAGGATTCTCGACTAAACTTGTTCACATAATCCCTCAAGGATTCCTGAGGTCCCTGAGTTATCCTGTAAAGATCACTGGTTAGTTTCTCAAAACTCCGACTGCAAGAAAACTGACTATTAAATAAATTGACCAAATGAGCAAACGAAGTAATTGAGTGAGGAGGAACATTTAACAGCCATTTTAAGGCTGATCCTGTCAAGGTAGAACCGAAACCCTTGCATAAGCATGCTTCCTTGAGTTCCGGAGGGATAGGGTTAATCTCCATTCTTTCTCTATACTGGGCAACATGCTCCTTAGGATCCGTAGTCCCATCATACAGTTTCATGTTGGGGGTCTGAAATCATTTTGGGATTTCAGCATCACAGATAGGATATGCAAAGCGGGATATCCTGTGGCTATCTTGAGATACTTCCGGAATAGGCTGGACCACTCCAGGTACACTGGATATCATGTCCTTCAATTTCTGAAGCTCCCTAGTAAATGTTGACGTCATACCTGCATCCTGCAAAGACCCATTGTTGTTAGTAGCAAGAATATTATTATTTGACACATTACCGGTCTGAGGATTCTGGCCATATCCTGAAACATATCCTGAGCTCCTCACAGTTGACATCCTGACCGAGGAGGGTATCTCAGGGGTATGATTCTGAGAATGGCTTGGGACAATGTTCCCCCGGTTATCCTCAGTGCAAACTGCAGAACTGAAGTTCAAAGCCCTAGGTTGTATAGGAGTGACAGTTTCTTCAGCAGGTCTACTTGGGCCGGATTTCAAGAGTTGTATTTCTCTCATCAGCATCCGATTAGTTTCCTGTTGCTGCCTCATCTGTTCCTGTACACTACCAAACAAATTCAGAATTTCATCATTAGATGCCAAAACAGGACCGGATCCCTGGGTACTGGGAGCGTGGATAATATCTCGAGCTACATGACTTTCGGCTCCGTGTGATGAAGCTTGCATTCTTGGAGGAGGAGGTGGGAGCACCGAACCAATTGTCGCAAAGGTTGTAGCAGACATGGTGGAAGAGCTCATGTTTGATCTCGAGGCCATTGAAAACAATTTAGAAAAAAGTCTTGACAATAGAAAACCGAGTAATGATTTTACTAAATTTTTTAGCAAAAATAGCACCACTTGCCCCACGGTGAGCGCCAAATTGTTTTGGTCAAAAATTACCGAAGTAATTAAGTGATCAAATTAGTTAAGTGAGGTAGTGTGCTAGAAATATGTGTGAAAAATATGTTAACCAAGTTAATTACAAAAACAGTTTCAGGATACGGCTCAGGATATAGAGCTGTATCTATGATCAAACAATGAGCAAAAAAAAAGTAAAGGTTGACACGTGATGTACGAGGAAAGCCCTTGATCAATCTAGATTGCCGGCACAAAACCTCGGGAGCTGACAATCGCAGCTGCCTTGTTCTTCTATTGCTTCAAATATCAGGATACAGTGCAGGATGTTGTGCGGATCAACTAAGTGTTACAATGTAATTCGATTACAAGTGTTTGTGTGTAGTGACTGCTGAAAGCTAGAGAGCAAAAGTGTTCGAGAGTGTGTGTGAAAGTTGTGTGCCTTAATCTGATCCGCCCCCATATATTTATAGTAAAATAAATGCAACAAACTATCCTAAATAACCGGGATCCGGCGAATATTCCCCACTCGAACGTTGTAGACCTGGTCTTTCGGGTTCAACGTCTCTCACATAACAGATACGCCCGAGTCTTGAGGAGAAGAAGTCCATCTGACCGTTAGTAACCCACAGCATCTAACCTGCACGTGGTTAATTTAGTTAACCCCAGGATATCGCCTAGGATGTTAGCAATATCCTAATCCAGTATCCTGATCACAAGCAAAAACCAAAAGAAGGATATTAGTCAGGATATGTACGCTCAGAAAATGACCCATAACAACTATAAAAACCACCATAGATGTTCACCACAAAAACCGTAGAAAAGACCACACTACCCCAGTCAGTGCACCCCCCTAAATGAGGCGGCTTCTATCTTGCCTTTCAAAGTGTTAGAGGGCGACAACAGAATATGAGTGACATACTTCATCCACAACTTTCTCACCTCCTTCATTTTCCTGCTCCCATTTGTACTAAACCCAGCTTCAAATGGTTCATGCACCCCCCTGAACTTTTCCATGTGCCTCATTAAGAAGATACCGCAGTCTGTACCGTTCCCACTCATGGCCCAATCAAGCTTCTTCCTCTTGATTTCCAAACCCTTGATAACCGAACTCCTTGGATGGTTTACCTCCTCCAGGTAACGTACAAACGTCTCCTTGGTAACATAGAACAAAGATCACACTGAGATGGTATACCATGTTACACACAATCTGATGAATATTGGCGTTTTATAGTGTACTTACATATTTGTACGGTACTGACTTGTTGATGTAAACATCACTATCCTGTGAAGATGAAGTAACACATATTAGCATGCCTATTGTTACTTCAAAACAATAGACAATTTTAACATGTGTAACACATCTTAGAATTTGCCTATTGTTTTGAAGTTACAATGAATTTATCTTATTTCCCAAACCCCTTGGCATAAGGGCTACATGTGTAACACATGTATATGTGTCAGAAATTTAAAAATTGCAGATCTGTAACACATGTAACACATGTTACAATTGCTTAACAGTAAATATATCTTTGTTTACAAGCATTTATCTTAATGGCTACATGTGTAACACATATACAAGTGCCTATTTTTTGAAGTAACAATGAAGGAATCTTTTTGACAATTCTATTATTACTTCAAAACTATTGACAATAAGCAATTGTAACACATGTTTCAATTGCTTATTGTTTTGAAGTAACAGTAAAGATATCTTTGTTCACAAGCATTTATCTTAATGGCTACATGTGTAACACATGTTACAAGTGCCTTTTTTTTTAAATAACAATGAAGGAATCTTTTTGACAATTCTATTGTTACTTCAAAACAATAGACAATAAGCAATTGTAACAAATGTAACACATGTTACAATTGCTTATTGTTTTGAAGTGACAATAAAGATATCTTTGTTCACAAGCATTTCAATTCTTTGTTCACAAGCATTTATCTTAATGGCTACATGTGTAACACATGTTACATAATGTTAGCACAACCTCCAGTGTAACACAAGTTACAAACATGTGTTGCATATGTGCAACCCCTCTTTATGTCCAAAAAAGGGCTGGTGTAACTATAAGTAACATGTGTAACATTGTTACAACATATGTACCTGCTAATTATGCTAGCAAAAAAACACAACTTTTTATATGTAAAATAAACGAGATCATCAACTATTAGATTTTGTACTTTCTAAAGGTAATGAAAATGTGATATTCGAGTGAAGTTTATACAAGACAACTAACAACACATCTAAAACAACATTTCAACATTTAAAAAGATATACATTTATAATCAAACAACAACCGAGAATATCAAAAACTTAACATGATTTTAAATTTTTAACACAAAAACAAAAACCTACAAACTACATAAACATTTACCCATTACTAGAACACTTTGAGCACACAAAAAAATATTAACAGCCATTTTAACAAAAAAAAAAAAAAATCAAGTCTGAAATGATTTTTCAAAATAAAACACTCAAGAGATTGTTGTTCTTGGTGTTCAGATGAACACGATGAAGAGTTTTGTTTCTCTCTCTAAAACAACAACTTTCTCTCTCTAAAACACTTACCGGATCTAGAGCCTTCCGATGAACACGATGAAGATTGTTGTTTCTCTCTCTAAAACAACATCTTTCTCTCTCTATACAACTTCATCTTGTCGTCGTTCACAGAAATGAAGAGATCGAATGGAGGTGATTATGGTTTGATATTTAGAATTTTGAATCTTGAACACAGAGAATTAAAGATATGGGATGAATGAATCTTGAAGAGAGAGAATTAGATATATGGGATGAAGATGGTTTGATGGTGACAAGTTGAATAAGAAGAGAGAGAATAAGACATGAGCTAATGATGGTTATGATATTATAATATATAATTTGTACCTGGTACATGTTGTTTTAACCAAATGCCCCTCAATCCACTCATCAATGCAAAGAAAATAATTAATTTAAATTTATAAAGCTTAAAAAATCATGAACCCTTGGATGATTTAGATCAATGGTTATAAATAGGGTTTCTTAGGTTTTCTTACCACAAATAAGTTTTCTATAGATCCTTTCCTTTAGGTTTTATAATTATAGTTACATATCTTATAATTATAGTTACATATCTATACTATATTATAATGCATGAGGATGAGGCATTTAAGATACCCAAAAAATAAGAACCTTTTCCCACTTAATTTATAAATACATCCCTAAAACGAGGGTAAATTGATCTGTTAAACAATAATTATATTTTGGTCCTCCATATTATTATACTTAAATCCCTAAAATTTAACATAACTATGGGTAATTAGTTACACTTTTTCCCTCCACAACAAACTTATAATTATTTTGCGTTTTCTTGCCATATATTATAAACTATAATGTTTTAAAAAAAATCCAAAGTCTCGTCATGACCTACTCATTTTTGTCGTCATTTCGATAGTTGTCTTGGTCAGTATTGACGTGTTGATTAAAAGGTACAAGTAAATGATTCCTTAGTGTACAAGTGATTAAAGCCCAACGTATTTAGTCATTGTCCCACAATATTTAACAGCTACAGAATGTCAAGTGAATTAATACCGTTAATCTAATCCTCTCATCTAGATTACACTTTAATCCCTCATCTTTAACAACATTATAGATCATTAGTTAGTAGTTACACTTTATCCTCTTGCAAAAAACTAGCATCCCCATGGTTTTTAAACAGTCATAACTTTTTAGTATGTTAATATTTTTTTTAAATTATACCATATAAACGAGTATTTTATTCTCTCTCATAACATAGTATTGCTATATTTTTTAATAACTGAATCATTAACCGAAACTAGACCAAAATCAACCAAAAACTGAGTTAACGGAAAATTCATTAGCTGAAACCCGAATTAACCAAAAACGGTTATCGGCTTTTTTTGTACCCTTATTTAACCAAAATTAACTAAACTGAACCATTCATATTTTCATATGTTTTTAGTTTTTATACCTGCAGTTCATGTATTTCATATCTATATCCCAATTTTATATACATATACCTCCATTTCATGTACCCATACACCCATTTCATGTATTTATACCTAAATTTCATATATTTCTAATCAAAAGTTTTAGCACAAGTTTGGTTTTGGCTATTAACCGAAATTAAATGAATCAAACCAAAAACTATCAATCTAACTGAATAAACCAAACCAATTAACTGAAAACGGGTTGGTTAGTAAGATAGACTAATCGATGACCTCGATTTCGGTTGAGGATAATAATCTAACCAACCGAACAATGCACACCGTGGCAATATCTGTGAATCCCGCCGCATCGTGCGCGAATCTATTGGTTTTTAACCAAAACCGGTTATCGGTGAGCAAATTAAATTGTTAACCTAAACCAAACCGAAAACAGACGAAACCGAATCGAAATCAACCAAAACCTGAATTAACTGAAAACTAAAAACCGAATTAACCAAAAACTGGATTATTTCTTTTGTACTCTTGTTTAACCAAAATTAGCTGAACCGAACCGAATCATTCATATTTTCATATATTTTAGCTTCTATACTTCAAGTTCATATATATCAAATTTTATATCAGCATTTTGTATATTTATACTTTATCTCATGTATTTATACCTCAATTTCATATATTTCGAAGCAAAAGTTTTAGCCCAAGTTTGACTTTTGCTATTAATTGAAATTAAATGAACCAAACAAAAAACCGTCAATCAAACCGAATAAACCGAAGTGATTAGCCGAAACTAGCCGAAAACCGATTGGTTAATAAAATAGACTAACCGATGGCTTTGGTTTCGGCTTCGGTTGAGGATAATAATGGAACTGACCGAACCATGCACAACACAAGGAAATGGATTACCTGATTACTTCGCTTTTGATATATATCTATCAGAGTGATGCTACAATAAATATTATATGAATAAGGAAACTACAAAAAAACGAGTATCGCAATGTGATGTATCGCTCCCGCCGCATCGCGCGGGCATCCTACTAGTACATATATATATATATATATATATATATATATATATATATATAGGATGAGGTTCATGAGTGAACAACATCCTTGTTTGTGAACCGTGTGAACCAATCTGAGCCCTTGATCATTTTTTAGATGTAAATGATATGATGGTAACTAATCAGTTTAAATTAGGAAGTTATATATTTTTGTTAACATTAAACTAACTACCGCTTATGATCTTTAAATAGTTATAATTTTTTCATACGTTAATATTTTTTTTTATTTAAATATACCATAAAAACGATTTTTTTATTCTCTTTCATTTGAGTATGATATTGCTATAGTTTTTTTTTTAATAAAAACGAACAACATATGCATTTTTCGTTTCCAACATTTTATTGTTTATATACACAGGTGTACATGAGTACAATATACAGATGTACAACAGTGTACAGTGTACGAACAACAGCCTGTACACTTGTGTACATGAGTACAATACACATATGCACAACAATGTACATTGTAGGAACAACGGACTGTACACTTGTGTACACATAGTTTTAATTAATAACTGACATCCTTAGTTTAAAGGGATTTGATTTTGTTATATTAAAAAAACAAATATTCAGTTATGATAGGATACCAAAATTACCAATAGTACAAACCGTCACACCCATGCGTGGTTGAGGGTGTTGGGTAGTGCCCTTGGAGCTAGTCAAGGCGTGGAGGGGGAGAAGTAAGTGATAGGGTGGGTCATGTGGAGAGGAATTCAATAGAGGGACCTTGACCTTTCAAAATTATTATAAGTAGAGATGGGGAGTAGTAGAAAAGACAAGGGAGAAATTTCACATGACTAGAATTTGTTGCTCCTTGACCATAACGGTTGCAGTGGCAACTATTCTGCATAAGTAGGAGATGAGATTGAGAAACTATCGGCGTAACCTATCATTTGTTGTGTTGAAGTGGGCTTTTAACAACCCACTATCAAAATATGTTGAAGTGAGCTTTTAAAAGCCCAACTAGGTTTATGCCCCGCCCACGTTATGTGTGGGGGGTGGGGTGGGGTGGGGGGGGGGGCTAAGTCGAATATTTCTCAGTTTTATAACATGTACGCGTGTGTTTCAGATACTTGTAAATAATACTCATAACACAATTTAAATAAATATTACATCAAGACGTAGATCAAATTACGGTCGTTAAAGAATTTTATTAATTAAGTTTAGAAATTGTAAAGTAACTTTATTAAAGTCCAGGAGTAGCAGCGTTAGTCCACTAATAGCAAACGGCCACTATTTCTCCAGGTTGGTTCGTCACGGTAGCAAGGGGAAAAAACTAAAAGATGAAATACTAAAAGGAATAAAAGTAGAGGGACTAAACATGTATGCTACCAAAGTTAAAGTAGAGGGACTAAACACGCATTTACACAAGATTAACCAATAAAAATATATTTTTTTTAAATAGAAGGGCTAAAGATATATATTAGCATACTTGAAGATTTAAAGTAAAATACAAAATTTAAAACAAAAAAAAAAGGTAACGACCAATGAGGAAGTGGCAGGCAGCTGCCTGGCGTTATTCCGGGCAATGGCCTTTAGTAGAGGGACTAAACATGTATACTACCAAAGTTATAGAAGAACTAAACACGCATGTACAAAAACTTAACTAACAAAAAAAACCTTTTTTTTAAATAAAGGAGCTAAAGACGTATATTAACAATGTTGAAGGTTTTAAAGTAAAATACAAAATAATTAAAATAAGGTCACGACTATGGGGAAGTGTTAAGCAACTACCTGGCACTATTCCCGGCTATTGCCTACCAAGTTACAGAAGGACTAAACACGCATGTACAAAACCTTAACCAACAAAAATGTCTTTTTAAAAATAGGGGTTAAAGACGTATATTAGCAAAGTTGAAGGTTCAAAAGTAAAATACAAAATAAGTTTTTGGGAAAAATGTCTGGATAGTCCCTGTGGTTTGCGGGATTTTTACATATAGTCCCTACAATTCTAAAATTACAGCTATAGTCCCCAACATCTACCATTCGTTCTCAGATAGTCCCCCTGACGTGGATGGGGGTGAGGTTTTTATGTTAAGTGGGTGTGAAATGACTAAAATGCCCTTTTATTAAAAAAATAACAATTAAAACAAAAAGAGTCAATATAACAATTCAGGTGAGGCCCATATTAATATATGATAGTAAGTGAGGGGAATGAACAGTGGTTATGTGATGATTCATCATCACATTTGTTTTAATGATGCCACATTATTCACTTAAGTGTTTTATCACTGTGGAGCATTGTGATAAACAACCTCTTTCTTTCCCTAACCTCCTAATTAAATCAGAATACGAGTTCTCCTCCACCGCCTACTTCCCACCTCCCACTAGATCATCAGGTTTTCCTCTCTCTCTCATGAAAACCCTCTGGTTACAATTCTGGAGAATGAGAAGAGAGAGAGATAGTGTGGCTAACGGGGATTGTTTAAACGGCTCCGCCGCCTCCGCCGTGTTATACCGTCTGACCAGTCAGTCGTCGGTCGTTTAATAGGTGGATGGTGGTTATGTTCGCCGATCTCTATTGCGGAGGTCTCCATTTCTTTCGATTTGTTTTTTATAGGCCCCGAAGGATTCGTCATCGGAAACCCTTAGCGGTCGTGCATAGCGGTGGTGGTCGCCGATATGTGTTCCGGTTGGTCTATATGGGTATTCACATGTTGGATTCGGTGATCACCTGTTATTGGCCTCGGATTTGGTTATCAAAAGCTTTAGGGTTTTCAGATGCGGAGGTGACCGGTAATCTGCCGCCGTCTCAGGTCTGTTGTTCAGACCGACGGTAGTCGGCGATGGTTTTACCATCGTTGGTGGTAACCGGTTATCTATTCTATATCTTAGCGTTTTACCATGGTCCCGATTTTGTTCGTGTCATTGTGATTATGAGTTCCTTCTATTTCAGATTGTAACAATGATTTTTTTGGGTCATTAGGGCTGTGATGATGACTGACAGTCATCTGAGCCTCCATCATGGTTTTGAGACCTCCCATTGTTAGTGGTTGTGAAGATAAAATCTGAGCCTGTTATTGGGGTTTAGGGTCGTGCCAATGATAATAAAATCTAAAATGATGATGGTTATTAGCTAATCGGAGATATCCATGGGCCGGATTGTGTTGCCACTGTGATTATGAAGTTTCTTCTTTTTAAGATTGTAACAATGATTGTTGTTTGGGTCTTTAAGGCTATGATGATGACCTGGCAGTCATCTGAGCCTCCATCATGGTTTTGAGTCGACTGAATCAACCCAACACATGTGTTGGCCTAAGCAAGAGACTGATTAACATGTGATAAGCGATCGAAAGAACTTCGTAAGAACTTTAGTGCTGTAAACGAACCTGAACGGTTGACTCAATAGAACCTGTGTGGTTAAAAGTGAAGTGGTTAGTTTGATTAAGATCAGACCAACCGAAGGAAGAACTTATCAAGAGCTGAAAATTTGCTATGTAATACAAGGACGCAACTGAAGTGGTTTAAAGGTGAGTTTATCAGTGTGATTCAGGTCAAAGTGAAATGACTAATTTGTGACGCAAGGAAAAAGAAGCAAACTGCAATCAACAAAGATAAAAGGGAGGTGCAAATTCTTATATGGGAAAAGGTAATGATCCATGACATTGATGTGGTCTTAGATGGGTTGATAACTTTGTAGTTGTATATCAGGTTAACACTTGTTGTGAGAAACTTTCTGTTAAAAATGATGTGATCATGTAATATTGTAATGACAAACTTGGCTGCAACTTGCAAGTTGCAAATTTTTCTTTATCTGCTTCTCTGTTATAGTAACTGTTGTTCTACATGTCAATATGTCATATACTTGCTTAAAATGGAAGATGTACTTATTTGAGTTACTTATTATTTTGTTTTATATATCTAATGATTGTATTACCTACCTTTTGAAATGTGTGATCATCCTTATGAGTTTGGTTACATTTTCAAGATTAAATGTATATCATGTATACTTTCGTACTGCTTGGGTAATCTGAAAAGCAAAGGTATAAAACATTTTTTTCTTATTTAGAACATTTAATACCTTAACTGAATTAGAAATCTGCCATTTATTTTGTGCAGCTCTGATGAACATGAATCTTTTGCACCTCCTTAAGTAGTTGCTCCTTCTTTATAAAACTATAGCTTTTAGTAACATATAAGTGCTGTCACTAATACGTTTGTACGTGTTGGAGTTACACGGGAACATTTCAAGGGGAGGTGGGCGAGGAGTGGAGCAACCGACATGGGAGACACGAGTGTTGTGATCGCGAAATCGAGGATGTAGACCCAAACAATATTGCCATGTTTCAAATCAAATAGATCTAAAACCATAAAAAATGATATTGGTTTCGGTGACACCTTTTTATTTAAAAAATTACCGGAAGTTGTAAAAGATGAAAATAGGAACATTTAAAAAGGAATGATGAATCATTATGTAAATACTTAATTTTTAGGTAATCATAGAAAATACATGTTAGGATCTGAGGATCTACTGATTGTGCTTGTTTGTGAGATTTGAACAAATCAAACAAATATGAGCAGTTTTAAGTGCAGCGGAAATGAATGACTAACTTTGTAAACACAATCAAAGGAGAATATAATTTGATAAACAATTGCTTTTTCATAGAGTCGAAAGATTACATCAAAAGCAAAAGGTTACAATGCAAGCTTACAGACTAAACTCCCCCTCAGCCTGATACTCCAGAGTTGGTTGCACAAGATGAAAGGATTGAATTGAGGAGAAGAACTCACTCAAAACCATCAAATATAACAGTACAGAGTACTGTCATATTTATAGGCAAACCAAACCACTGATGTACTTCAGCTGACATCACCATGATAGTGACATCTAACAGCCTAACAACCTATAAACGTTGGTCTATACAAAACTACTGATTGATAATAAAATACAAAACAAGTCTAACACTGTTCACGTTCCACTGTTGTAGCCTAAGCACTGATTGTTTGAACATCAGTGCTTTCTTCAAAAGGTGATCAGTCTTTGAACGAGCAGTGCTTGGGTCTTCAGCAGTACTTAAGAGACAGCAGTAGATAGAGCTCAGTGTTTGCCCTTTTAGCAGTCTTTAGCTGTTTCATCAGTGTTTGGTTCATCAGTTGTTCTTCTGAGCAATACTTAGAGTGTATCAGCAGATAGGTAACCACTGTCAAGGGGAGAGCTTAGTGTAAACAGTTTCTTATTGTGAATCCATTGTTGTGAACAGGTTTTGGCTTTACATTATCTGTTCCTCTGATAGGGTTCAATCCCAACAATCTCCCCCTGGAACAGATAATGCCAAAACCCTTCATTATTCTGGATTTTTATTCTTCATCAGAAATTCCTTTGCTTTTCTTTTAAATTCTTCCTCAAAATCTTTGGAACTTGAATCAGCCTCATCCCTGCACAGTGAAAGCTCAAGGAGATCTTGTAGATCTTCAACACTCAGGCCTAGTGCTTGATTCCTTGATATATGCCTCACTTCTCCATTGATTCTGATCAGAGTCAATACGTGGGTCTTTTGGTTAGAGAGCCATTTTAGTATTTTTAAACCAAATGGGTTTCTTGGGAGAGGTTTATTGTCTGATGAACTTAAAGTGTTTGGCCTAGAGAAGAAGTGTAGAGCAGTATCATGAGCTTCAGACACTCGTGTGAATGCTTTTTTAATAATCTCATTAGCTGCAGCTATGTCTGCTTCAACTTCTTTGTCAGTCAGCTCACTGTTTGTGACATCTGCTAATGATTTTTGGCTTACTACTTTGACCCTTTTGGCAAGGTCTTGTAGTTTTGCTAATCTTTCTTTATCTGAAGCTATTTTCTTGATAGCTTCTTCAATCTGATCAGCTTCTTTATCCTTTTCTTCTCCAGCAGACAACATTTCCTTCCTTTCTTTTCTCAATTTTGTGACAAAGGCTTCTGCTGTGCTGATTTGTGTTTCAAAGGTCTTGACTTGCTCCTGTAGCTTTTTGTAGTCAGACTTTTTAGAAATGTCAGAGGCTTTCATCCTCTGTTTCTCAAGCCTTTCATAAGCTTCATCAATTTGCTGCTTTGACCATTTTGCTATGGCATCTGCAGTATCCACCTTTCCATCTACCAACTCCTGCTTCTTTCTTTTATGCTCGGAAATAAGATCAGCTATGAATTTCTTGTATTTGTTCCAATTTGGAGCTGTCTTTTTCTTCCGTGGATCAAGTTTAATCTTTTCAATTCTGTTAGCCTCATGCTTTAGTGCAACTATTGGCCAGTCCTTGAATTCTGTTTCTTCAGCAGGATAGAACTTTTCTTTCATTATGTATGCAAGGTATTCTTTTCTCAATTCATTTCGTTGATCTGCTTCAGGGGATAGGCTTGACATTTCTTTGTTCAGATCACTTGCATATTCTTCTATTTGTTTGACTTTGTTGAGCAGGAATTCCCTTCTTTCCAAAATGGCTTCATCACCTTGATCCTTGCATTCAACTTTGGCTCTTATCCTTGCTTGTCTTGCTTTTATTTAGAGATATTCATCCATGTTTTCTGGAATTATGAAACCTATGAGAGAAGGAAATTTCCTTTTTGAAGGATCATCTTCAGTGTAAAATTGTTTCATCTCATTTTTCACAGCTTCTAATTCCAATGGATATTTAGCAGCAACAGGATTATACTTTTCATCAGTAGCCTGTGTTGTTTCTCTTTTTCTTTTGTGAGGCTTTGGAGGTTGTGGTGTAGGAATGATGAGATCAGTGGTGGATGTTTGACTAACAGTTGTCGAAACAACTGGTGTTTCAGCCTCTATTTTCATTACAACTACTGATGTGTCAGTAGAAGTCTTCTTCTTTTGAGGAGGGGTTTTTGATGGTGGTGATGGTGGTGGTGACTCATCATCAGGAGTGAAAACCCTTCTCCTTTTTAATGCAGGAGAGGCTGATGATGTTTTGGGTGGATCAGTGGTTTGAGATTGGATAGCAGTGGTTTGTGATTGTGATTGACTGACAGTGGTTGAAACAACTGGTGTTTCAATCACTGTTATCATTACAGCAGATGTTGTAACATCTGCTGTCTTCTGCTTTATGGCAGGAGGCAGTGGTGGTGATATGATTGTAGATGATGATGGTGGTGGAACAGTGGTTGTGATGGTGTGTGATAGAGTGGTGTGTGTTGAAGGTGTGTGTGTTGATGAAATGGCAGCTGTTTGGCTACTGACAGCAGTTTTTGTAACTACTTATGTATCAGCTGTTTGAATTGAAGTTTTGGATTTTGTGGTTTGAGGTGGTTTAGATGACTGTTTTTCTTCTTCTGGTTCAATATACAGCCCATCTTCTATTCCTTTCTTTCTCAACTTGATTTTCTCCCCCTTTTTGGCATTATCTGCAAGGGGTGTATCCATGAAGAGGATGGAAGAGGGAACTTTTCCACCATGGGCAGTCTTTTGTATGCTGGCCTTTTTAGCCTTGATATCTGCTTGAGTGTCTTTAAACCTTGATTCCACCATGTTGGTCAGCATTTGTACTTGAATAGCATGCTTTTGATCAGCCATATGTTGTTGTTTTTCAAGCATGGGTTTAAAAATATTCCAAAGCTCATTTTCAGCAAATGCATGTTGTGCAGGTGCTTGAGCAGGAACAGCAGTGGCTTGTGCTTTTTGAGCTTTTAAAATCTCTTGCACCATATCTTTAATTTCAGCAACTGAGTCTTCAAGTTTTTCAACCCTGTTCGTCAATTCCTGATATTTTAAATCATCACCCAAATTAATGGGATCATCTGATTTCCCTCCTGAAGAGGTTATACCAATGTGTGACTTAGGAACAGTGTTCCAGAAATCATCCATTGATGCCCCTTGTTCTTGGTACTGGGGACTTCTTTCTTCAGCACTTGATAATCCTTTGATGTTACTAGTGGTCAAAATAGGCTCACTAGTGGTTATCGATGGTGCTATAGAAGAAATTGCCTTCAAGGGAGTCTTACTTATGAAACAACTGTCCAACTGAAGATCTGTTGATCCATCAGTTGTAGTTGCTGCTCCACTTGAACTACTGACAGGAGTTACTTGTAACTCCTGTAGTGTAACCTCCTCAACTGTTGCTGGGATAGCAGAGGTATAAGCATCAGACCCAGTCACTTGTGGGGGTATACTCTTAGTGATAGGTGATAGAGAGGAACTGGTTTGTGTCTGTGCAATATCAACCGCATGCAACAGGGGTATTATTGATTGTGGTAGTATGATTGGTGAGGGTATGGGAGTTGAAAGAGACATGTCCTTGGGATTAGGACTGAGGAAGATAGAGCCAAGTGGATCCAGAGCTTCATAATTTGGTGTCCCTATGATTACAACCTGATCCTTTTGTGAGGATGCAGGAGGAGTTTTAGGCATAGGTTGAGATCTTTCTTCCAACTGCTGTGAGGAAGTAGCAGCAGTGGTTCGATGGTGACCAGAACCGGTGGTGGATGGTGGTGCTAGGTGGGGTTAAGAAGATGAAGAAGAGGATGGTGGGTCCTAATTTTTATATTTAAATAATAGTTGTGCCCCCTCCCCCTTGTCTTTATAAATGATTAATTAAGAGTAAATTACAAGTTTTGTCCTTTATGTTTGCATCAAATTTCAGCCGCTGTCCTTTTGGCCAAAAGTTGACAGACGCTGTCCTTTACCTTTCAAAATCTTACACGTTTTGTCCTTTATGCCAAACCCAGTTAGAATTTTTGGTTAACTCTGGTCATGTGCCTTGCACATGAGGGCATTGTTGTCATTTCATCTATTCAGTGACTATTATGTAAACCAACTTATGTTTAAGGACTAGTTTGTAAAAAATTGAAAAATCAAACAAATATAATATGTGCCACCATCATACTATCACCTGCTACCACCCACATTACCACCACCAGCCCAACACAACCACCCAAAATCCCATAGTTGACTCACAACACAATTTCTTGATATTCCTATAGTTTACTAACAAAAGAATTTGATAATCACATGTTATCGTAACCCAAACAATTGCTTGATATCCTATAATTACTAATATTTGGTTTGTCCACCATCGTCAACCCCCACCTGCCACCAATTTCCACCATTACCAACAACTATCCTTTCTAAATCCAAAAACCCACCATCAACCCTCAAAATCTGAAAACCCCTCTCTCTAAAACTGAAAACCACCGTCTCTCTCTCTCTTTAAACTACATTTGATTATGAAAAACGAAACAGAAACATCGATGGTGAAAACCATTTGAAAATTTGTGATGAAAAAATGATGGAGAAGAATGGGTTTTAAGTTGTTTCATTTGATTTTCTTTACTTCACCTAAAAAATCACAAAAAGGAGTTTGAACCTTCGTTTTGGAAGCTGCCGATTGTAACAGATCTGGAATCGGAGCCCTATTTCTTCACTTATCATTTAAGATAATAAGATAACTTTTTGTTTGGCAAGAAATTTGTTGAGATACTGACCGACCACTCGATATCATCGGAAGCTCAGTTATCGTTATCCCCATGGATGAATCGAAACCTGTCGATCTTCAGGTACTCGTCTCTCAGTTTTGAGTTGATTGTTCATAGCAGGATTTTGAAGCCTCCGCTATATGATCGAAGTTGTGGTGGGGGTGAGGGCGGTGGGGGTGGTGCAGTGGCGGACCTAGGAATTTTTCCATGGGGGTGCGGACCATTTTTAAAAATTTTAGGCCCCAAGGTATATAAGTAAAAAATCGGTTCGTATCGGGTCGGGTCGGGTCATGTAAAACAAAAGAACATCGAACTAAATTTATATAATCATCAAAAATATGTCAAACCATGTTACAAACATAATTAAAACGTCACCCTACGGGTCTTTATTTTTTGAAATCTATCCAAAACATGGCTCCATAACATATTACATAATATATCAACTATTCAAGCCCTAGAAATCATAATGTAAATAACCCTAAAAATCATCTAAACAACATATACACCATAAAAAGAAAAAGCCAAACATTCTTCACTAACAAATATAACCCACCAGATCTACTGTATGGTGTATGCGGCTATAAAAAAAAGGCAAAATATCATCACTAACAAAATATAACCCACCATATAACATAATGAAAAACAAAACGAAGCACGTGTCTACTGTCATGGTTAGTATGCGGCTAATATCAACCAAAAAATCAACCAAAATTCATCAAAAATAACAAAGAAATTTACCCGTGTTCGATCGTCGGTGGTATGGTGGCTGATTACGGTGGTATAGAGAGAGCGGGAGAGAATATGTAAGAGTTTTGGGCTTGTTTATTTTATTTTAGTTTGAAATATTGTTGATTTGTTGGGTTTGTTTATTGGGCTAAGACTTAGTAGTGGGCTAGTTAAAGGTATTGGGTATGTGGGTTTAGTTATTTAGGTATTAAAAGTCATATAATTTAGGTAGTATTTAAAAAAATAAGAGTTTAGTAAAAAAAAATTAAAATATAAATTGATAACACTTTTTACCTAAGGGGTGTAGACGAAAAATTCCAAGAGGCGCGGACGGAAAATTCCAAGGGGTGCGGACGGGATTTTCGACGGAACTTAGCACTAAATTTTTTTTCCCGGGGGTGCGCCCGCCCACCCTGGCTTTCTCTTAAGTCCGCCCTTGGGGTGGTGGTAGCTGGGAGGGCGGTGGTGGCTGGGAGGTTGATGTTAGCTGAAATCTAGAGAGAGAGATGAGTGAAACAGGGGTAGAGAGAGAAAGAGAGGGGAGATAGATAAGAGTGTGTGTATTTATAAAATATATAATATTAGTTTTCTAAATTAGGTTATTTTTTTATTAAAATAATTTTAAATATATAGGTAAAAAGACCAAATTGCCCTTGGATAACCAGATTTAACCAAAAATTCTAACTGGGTTTGGCATAAAGGACAAAACGTGCAAGATTTTGAAAGGTAAAGGACAGCGCCTGTCAACTTTTGGCCAAAAGGACAGCGCCTGAAATTTGATGCAAACATAAAGGACAAAACTTGTAATTTACTCATTAATTAATGTTTTATTTTTACGCTAAGGGTATTTAGGTCATTTCACACCCACTTAACTGGACAAACTAACCCCCATCCACGCTAGAGATTATCCGAGAACGAATGTGCAAAAATTGGGGAGTGTAGCTGTAATTTTAGAAGTGTAGGGACTATAGGTGAAAATGAAGTAAACCACATAGACTATCCAGACATTTTTCTCTATTTTTTTAAGGCAAATTGGAAAATAATAATCTCACCTTACTGAAATTGGCCAATAATAATCCCAAGTCACAAATTAGCCACCAATAATCCCACCTCGTCCATTTTTTTTGTAAAATACTCCACAGTTAAGTTTAGGCTAACTGAGTTAATAAAATGCTGACGTGGCTAATAAATGTCATCTAACTGCCACATGTCTTTGCCACATGTTAAATTATTTAATAACCTAATAATGGATTTGTAGTGCAGATATGTGACATGGTTGCTGTTGCTAAGATTATGAAGGCCACATTAGTCCTTCCGTCTCTCGATCACACTTCCTACTGGGCTGATGAGAGGTATGTTCTCTGGAAAAAAAAATATTTTTTATTTTTTATTTTTGCACAGATGGATTTTTTTAATTTATATTATTGTATATATTTTCAGGTTAGCTATTATAAAATGGAGATTGTGCCACTTTTGAAACATCACAAAGTTGTGTATTTCACTCATACCGATTCTAGAATCGCCAACAACGGTATCCCAAATTCTATTCAGAAATTAAGGTGTCGTGTTAATTACGAAGCGTTGAAGTACTCTGCACCCAATTGAGGAATTAGGGAAGACTTTGGTTGCAAGAATGCGACAAAATGGAGGCCCGTATCTTGCTTTGCACTTAAGGTATTTTGGGGGTTTTTGAACGAATTGAAGAAGACGATGATGATGAACTCATGTTTTCATGATTGAGATCGATTGAAAAGGCTTAATTTTGGAGATTGGGGGTTGGTTTATGAATTAGGGTTCATGCTTGGTGAACTCTGATCTGATCGAACACGTGGTCAATTCCCCTTTTTATAATCAGTCAACTAAACAATTAAATGATTTAATATAATCCATAATCCAAGTCATTTAAAAAAATCCATGTGGCAGACATTTATTAGCCACGTCAGCATTTTATTAACTCAGTTAGCCTAAACTTAACTGTGGAGTATTTTACAAAAAAAATGGACGAGGTGGGATTATTGGTGGCTAATTCGTGACTTGGGATTATTATTGGCCAATTTCAGAAAGGTGGGATTATTATTTTCCAATTTGCCTTTTTTTAAAGACCACGACTATAAAGAAGTGTTAGACAGCTTCCCGGGCTATGCCTTTTAAATATATACAAGAGTTAATTGCCTGGATAGTCTCTGTGGTTTTACGTTTAGTCTCCACCTTTTAGAAATAGCAGGTATGCTCCCTATGGTTTGTTATTTAGTTACTCGGATAATCCCTCGAGTAAATGTCAGTTAGTTTGATCAGTTAAGTTGGTGTGAAATTACTAAATTGTCCTCCTCCTTCTCCACACCACCACCACCCACTAAACCTCATCAGCCATTTCTCAATCAATCCCCATATAGTCTTAAAAAGATTAGTCTATTTTGTTTTCTATGTTATTTAGTTAAAAAATTGTCATTGCTTTTTTTTCCATCGGTGTATGAAGGGAGATCAACAACCTAGAAGCTACTTTGTATGTTTCACATGGTAATTTAGGGATGGCAATGGGTCGGGTTTGGGACGGGTTTAGGTAATCCCAAACCCAAACCCGATTAGATAAGCTTGTCCCAAACCCGTCCCAAAACCCGTCGGGTTTCTAGCGGGTAAATACACATCGGGTATCGGGTATACCCGCGGGTTTCGGGTAAACCCGTTAATTTAAAAAGATTACTCGTTGGGTATACTCATCTCAAAACCCATTGGGTATCTATCGGGTAACTACTAACCGGTTACATTTTGTATTGTTATTATTAAAATATATATCAAATAACTACAATGTATACGGAATAGAATACCTATATGTGTAAAAAATGGATGTATCATATATATACATATTAATAATATAAAAGAAATTATATCGGGTATACAATCGGGTAAACGGGTACACTTTATCGGGTAATTGGGTCGGGTAAACGGGTATATCACTAAATCTCAAACCCATCCCAAACCCGCGAAAAAAATAAAAACTATTCCCAAACCCGTCCCAAACCCGATTAACCGACCCCAAACCCGTCCCAAATGTGTCGGGTTTCGGGTTTACCCATCGGGTTCGGGTTTGATTGCCATCCCTACATGGTATTCGTACTTTCTACGTGAAACAACATTAAATGTATATATATATATATATATATATATATATGAAGAATGTAATGGCTCAATTATCCTTCCTTCATTGATAACAATAGTATATATACAGGATACAATCCCTTAATTTAGGGAAGATAATTAATGACAAGATCCTATTACTATTTACACAAATATAATCTATTACACCCCTGCTGTGACAACCCTCACTAAACCAGGTATCCGTACGACTTAATTAATAATTAATTACTGCTTAATTACTGTGCTTGCATGAACTTGTGAATAAACTGCTACTTGATTACTGATACATGCACTTATTTGCATCATACTTTACTTACCGTCACTACATTATTTACATGCTGAACCTTAGTGACAAACATGATGCACAAAAGCACAGTAGCACAATAAACGGATAACCTATTTGACATGCTGATAAAGCCAGCATCAGGCAAACACTGCCTCTAAGGCCTGTATGAGCCAGAAATATTTTGCTACACTAGTGGTGAGTGTAGGGATACAAGGGTTGTAGAACTGCGTCTCTAGGAATAAGTCACAATGACTGGATGTGCCTAAAACGTACTCTAAGTACAAAAATTCAGCACTTTACACAAAAATTCAGCTTTTAGCTAACTAATAAAGTGCCAAAACATGAGAAAAATATTACTAGACACTTTCCAAAGTGTCAGAAATAAGTTGTGTCACTAAAAAGGGTATTAACGACACTTTAAAGCTTTGTTAAGCACTTTAACGGATTACTATCCAACCGAACAACCGGACTATACCCGGAACATGAAAATATTGTTATTTTCATTATTTATCTTTTTCTGAGTCAGTTAGGGTCCCTGAATACCCTAACACCCATTGTAACGCGTGACACACCACTAACTGGGTTAACCTTACTTAACCTAACTAATATACCTAACTAATGATTGGATTCGGACTAGGACCCCCCCCCCCCCCTCTAACCGTCCCCAAACTAGAGGGGACACACTTGTACCCTTGTTGATTATTTTAATCAATTATGTTTAATATCCTAAAGACATATGATCCATTGGTTATTAATCTTACATTTGTCTATAAGTAATTAGAGATGGCACTTGAATATTCACATTCCATAAACACTCAAGAACTACTCTCTCTCCCTCTCTTCTAGCTTACGGCCGAACACACCCACCCCCCATCCATCATTGTTCGATTTTGATCAAGCAATCCCAAGTCTATACAAGTGTTACGGGTCGCATATAAGGAGTCTTGGTGCAAACGGAAGGCGAAGGACCTCACTCTCTTGCTTTTATCCACGCATTTTTCGCATAGATTCTTCCCTAGCCTCGAGCTAGTGGTATGTTGCTTAAATCACCTACTCGAACTATTTTAAAGTGGTTAATACGATGTGTAACGGTTAAAACTCGAAATCTTACAAGTTGAAGCTTAAAAGTCTAATAAAAACACTAAAAATGGTGGATAAAAGCTTATAAGTTGTGTAAATGTTGTAGTATTTGAATTGTGTGATTATTTGGACCCGATCTATGTTGTGGTAGCTCGGATCATCATTTAACCCGGTTTAGTCATGATCTTGGATTATGACATAAAGCTTGTTTAAGTATAATAAGGGTTAAAGGGTGAAACTCTACCACACACATATCATGGACTTGTGTAAAAGCGATTTTGTTTGTACAATAGTGTTTAAAACTAGTAGATCTACGTATCTAAAAGCGGTATTTTTAAAGGACCGAGTGTCAAGAAATCATGTTTTCTAAAGACGGATCTTACACTAACAAGAATGGTTTTTAGAACACACAAGTGTGTAAACACTTGTGTAACACAAAGTTTCGACAAAATAGTTATTTTTGAAAAAGATGACGAGAAGTTGTAAAGACGGAACTTCCATAAAAACGAGGTATTTACAAAATCGGATTGTTTTATATAAAGATCCACTAAAAGTAATGAGATTTACTTCACAGTTTGGATAAATCACAAGTTCATGAAATTTATGCGATTTATATACATATTTTGACTAGTTTGTGATTTGAACATTGTTTTGGTTGAATGAGAAAATTGTTGATTGATTTGTAAAAGAAAATGATACGCTTGAAAGCGTGGCCACCTCCAGTTACAGAGGAAACTCTGGCGAAATTTTTCCAAAAGCCTAACACTTAGAAATATTTTCACTATAAGTGTTAGAAATACATTTTGACTTGTTTTCAAAATATAAGTTTCGCCACGACTTTATTTATAAAATATCGGAGATGGGATTTCACAAAATAAAACGTGATACATAAATGTATTTAGTATGTATTTATCACAACATCACTTGTATAAGTGTTTATGATTATTTTGTGAACTACGTAAATATTATTTTTAGAGTAAAAATAATATTACTAAGTATTATTTTGGGAAAATCACATGTATTAAAATATAATATTTTTGAGAAGAATATTTATATTTTGGGAGTTAGAAATAAAATATATTAAGTGAGACTTAATAGTGAAATCCGAATGTTACGAACGCATATGTATTAAATCCCCCATCCTTGGGAAGGAGAATAACTACCAAGTATACAGAATGTAAACACGAAATAGTTGCCTAACTATTTCCCAAAAAACTTAAACCATAAAGCTAAGGCACGGCCATCCGTCTAATAGAGTTAGTACGTGTAGGTCGTCATACAGCTGTTTGATTTGGAGGCATACTTGGTAGAGACGCACCACTGTGAGTTCATGTCCCCCTTTTCTCTAACTGTTTTCAGTTTTCTTAACTGCGGGGGTGAAATACATGTTACTTTGATTACAAGTACTTTATACACGGTATGGTTAGCGTAAGGAGGTTTACTACTTAGATCATGTGAGTGGGTAGGAGCAATATGAGGCCATTAGTCCTCATGGCGGGACCGAGGGACAGGAGCGGTAGATCTATCTGGGTGTAGCGAGCCCAGCCCCAGGCCAAACTAGAAACGGACCTCGGGGTGACTTTGTCCACATACTAATGCCGTGGCGAAATCTGCTAGGTTTGAGTCTCCCTATTTGCACTTCACATATATCAGTGGCCTTGCAAACCATTGGTGATCTCAATTCCCTTATTTGCTACATACCAAGACTATTTTTATACTCACAAAGGTTTACTTACTCACTTACACATGGACTCGCTCAACATTATTGTTGATTTTTCAACTTACATGTATTTCAGGAAATTAAAGATCTGGCGCGGTATGTTATGTTTTCCCGCTGCATATGGGTTCTGAGGTCATCCGGGTTTAGGAAATGTGACTTTTTCCTGGACGAGTCACAAATCTTAAACTGCGTCTATTTCATGTTGATGTTTATGTTTTTCAAGACAATGTTTTATGTTATGAGGTTGTAAGTCCCTAAGACAATGTTATGTTACTCTGGTTTTAAAACTTAATCGAATGGATGATCTTGCATGATTTTATTTCATATAGCTTTGTTATGGTTAAGCTATGGTATTAAGAAGTCACACCAAATTAACCACGCTTCCGCAAAGCCAGGGTGGACAGCTTGGTATCAGAGCTCTGATCATAGCGAACTAGGATTCCTTCTCGAGTCTAGACTATGATCACTAGGGCTCTCACGAAAACATTTTTCTGCATACCACTTAAGTCCAGATCCAAAACTTTTTACAAACAAATGTTGAGCACATTTTATTCATTGTTTTTAAGCTCAGTCTTGGAGGCTGAGGCTCGGTCTTAGAGGCCGAGGCTCGGTCTGAGAGATCGAGGTAGTTGGCTAGTTGGACTAGGAAGAGTAGGCCCAGTCTTGGAGGCTGAGGCTCGGTCTTAGAGGCCGAGGCTCGGTCTGAGAGATCGAGGTAGTTGGCTAGTTGGACTAGGAAGAGTAGGCTCAGTCTTGGAGGCTGAGGCTCGGTCTTAGAGGCCGAGGCTCGATCTAAGAGGTCGAGGTAGATGATAGAGCAGTCTTAGAGACTGGGAAGAATTTGGCTAGTGGGACTAGGAATGTCAGTCTAGGAGACTGGGAGGCTAGTGGGACTAGGAGAATTATTTGGATGCTTACTTGGTGACTTATGTGATTATTTGATTGTATGATTGACTGTTTGTGCATGTTTGTGTTTATGTTACAGACACCTTGGACACCTCTGGCACTGGTGACTCAGACACCACCGGACCTAGACCTATAGTCTCAGATGACCTAGAGCCTTCAGAGCATGAGGTCCACACCTCCGACGTTACTAGCACGGACGAGGATGATTTCCAGCCCTTTGCTTTACCTGATGGTGCTAATGAGCTCGCTGATGGCCCTTTGGCCGGGGACCTACCGTTAGTGGAGATCCCTGCTCCCATACCCTTAGCTGTTTATCCTGCCTTTGGTAAAGATATCAGCGATCTGAAGACGAGTGGGGGTATGAAGAATTCTGATCGTACCTCGTTGAACATGCTCACGAACGAAATGAATATTGATCTCTATATGTTTTGTGCGTTGGTGTTGAACGGGATTGCTGGAGAGATAGATTGCGCTGATATTATCACAATATACTAAGGTAGCTGTTGATACGGGGCGACGCAACTCAAGAAGAAGGTTGGGAATCCAACAGATTTCAGCAACGACGTTGCCAACTGCACGATACTCTGCTTCGGCACTGGAACGAGAAATGATCGACTGACGCTTGGAGGACCAAGATAATAGATTCTGACCCATGTAAACACAGTATCCTGAGGTTGAGCGACGGGTATCCGGACACCCAACCCAGTCCGCATCAGTATAAGCCCTAAGAGATATGTTAGAACATGAAGAGAGGGTGAGACCGTAGCTGGCAGTGCCGCGTATGTAACGGATAATACGTTTTAAAGCATTCCAGTGATCAGAACTGGGGTTATGCATGTGAATGAAGATCTGTTGAACTGCATAACTGATGTCAGGCCGAGTAAAGGTGAGGTACTGAAGTGCCCCTGCAAGGCTACGGTATAAGGTGGGGTTATCAAAGGGAACACTAGAAGTTGCACCGAGCTTTGGTTTGGTGTCCACTGGAGTGGCTACAGGGTTGCACGTAGCCATACCTGCGCGATTGACAATGTCAAGCGCATAAGAATGTTGGGAGAGAAACATTTGATTACCAGTGCGAGAAACCGTAATACCCAAAAAATAGCTGAGAGGTCCAAGATCTTTCATTGCAAATTCAGCCGCGAGGCTGCTCAGGAGTTTCATTCGAAGAGAATCAGATGAAGTAGTTAGAATAATGTCATCGACATAAATCAACAAGTATGCAATGTCACCCCCGTGATGATATGTAAAAAGAGAATTATCGCAGCGACTCTGTAAGAATCCCATAGAAGTAACAAAATCGGTGAAGCGTTGGTACCATGCCCTCAGAGCTTGTTTAAGACCATAAAGTGACTTCTTTAGACGACACACATGATCAGGAAAGTCTCTATGCCGAAATCCCATAGGTTGGTACATATACACAGTCTCTGTAAGATTACCATGTAAAAATGCATTCGTGACATCTAACTGGTGAATGGACCTTGACAGTGATAATGCCAATGTCAAAACTGTCCGAATAGTAGCCGGTTTAACAACCGGGCTAAAAGCCTCTCCACAATCGATACCGACCTCCTGATTTCTCCCATCACACACAAGACGAGCCTTGTACCTTTCTAACGAACCATCGGATCTGTATTTGTGGCGAAAGAGCCACATGCTGCGAATAATGTGCATATCAGGTTGTCTCGGGACAAGTTCCCAAGTCTTGTTTTTAATTAAGGCATTAAATTCGGTTTGCATGGCGTTATACCATTCCGGATTAGACAAGGCGGCTTTGGGGTTATTAGGAATGGGAACGACGGAAATGGTAGAAAGGTTAAATATATGTTTCGGTTTTGAAATTCCGGACATTGCACGAGTGTGTATAGTGCGAGGTGGCGGGAGTGGGGGAGGGTTCGGTATTGGGCTGGTAACAGTGGGTGCGGGTGAGAGGGATTGGGCTGTGAATCGTATCGGGCTGGAGGGGTTTGTCGATTGGCTGGTTTGGGCCGAAGAAAGTTGAGGGCCGGTTGGGCTGAGGTGTAGTGATGAGGGTGTGGGTATAGGCGATGTAGGTGTTGGGTGAGGTGAAGTGTGGGCCAAAGGGGAAGGAGTGGGCTGTGGGGAGGTATGGGCCGAATGGGTGGGAGATGTGGGCTGGGGAGTATGGGCCGAATGGGTGGTAGGAAACATGTGAATATATGGATTAACAGTGTTATCGAGAAATTGATAGGTGTTAGGTGAGTGTTTGTGAGACTTGGAAAAAGGAAAAATTGTCTCATCAAAAAGTACATGACGGTTGACGGTGATAGTTCGGGATTTGAGGTCAAGACATTTATATCCCCTGTGATTCAAAGGATAACCGAGAAAGACACAAGGGTATGAACGGTAGGCAAGTTTGTGAATAGTCGTGTTGGGAATGAGGGGGTAGCAAATGCAACCGAACACGCGAAGGTGATCGTAAGAGGGCATGCAACGATATAAACGTTGGGTGGGTGTTTGGAAGTGGTGTATTTTTGATGGAATAATATTTAAGAGGTAGGTAGCGGTCTTAAGAGCATGGTGCCAGTATATGTTCGGTGTTGAAGAGTGGGCCATAATGGTACGCATAAGATTGTTAATGGTGCGGATTTTTCGTTCGGCTTTCCCATTTTGGGATGAGGTGTGAGGGCAAGAAAACCGAAAATGCATGCCATGCATGGTGCAAAAATTATGAAACTGGTTATTAGAATATTCACATCCGTTATCACATTGGAATTGCTTTATTTTTGTGTGAAATTGGGTTTGAATAAAGGTATTACATTTGGTGAACATGGAAAAAACGTCCGATTTGTGAGCGATAGGACAGGTCCATAGAAAATTGGTAAAATCGTCCAAAAACAAGACATAATAACGATGTCCCCCGTTGGAAATAATGGGAGATGTCCAAACGCCACTATGTACAAGATCAAAAGGCATAAAAGTACGTGTATTAGAAGCAACAAAAGGAAGTCTAGTATGTTTGCCAAAAACACAAGCAGTGCAAACTTTATTATTTTTAGAACCACACGGAATTGAATGAGAAGTTTTTAAATTTTGTAAAATAGCTGGGCCTGGGTGACCGAGCCGTTGATGCCATATGTCTTGAGAAATAGCAGCAAAAGTGGAAGCAGTGTTGAGATTGGTGATGTTGGATGGGCTGAGAGTGTAAAGATCCCCCGAACTATTGCACCGTAGGATAGGTTTCTTGGTCTGGAGGTCCTTCACAGTAAAACCATATGGGTCAAATTCAACAGATAAGTGATTATCAGTAGTAAAACGACGAACAGAAATAAGATTTTTAACAAGATTAGGGGCATATAGAACGTTGTTAAGTTTGAAAGGTGGGAATGGGGGTGGGAGGGTTATGTTGCCTTGTCCAAGAACCGGAATGGTTTCGCCATTGCCAACAATAATGTTACGAATAATGCCAGAATTAAAAATAGAGGGAAACTTATCAGATTGAGGAGACATTGTACCTGAGGCGCCCGTATCCATGGTCCATGATGAATCATTGTTCTGTAGGGCCAAGCTATATAGAGCCTGAACAATATCTGTCGGGGAGTAGCCAGTCGAGTATGTCTGACCCGTTGTGTGGCTGTTGGGATTTGGGCCCAATATGCCTTGGGCTGTGGAGTTAGGTTGGGCCGTTTGGGAAGAAGTGGGGTTTGGGGGGTATGGGCATGGGGGCGATGACCAGTGGGCCCAATTAAAAGGTTTTGGCGGTGGGGTGTTACTAGCCCAAGGAGGTGGGTAATAATATGGTGGATAATAATTTGGTTGTTGATTTCTTCCCCTGCCGTAAGAAGAACGACCGCGGCCACGGCCTCGGCCACGTCCCCGATCAGAAGAGGTGGTGTTGTCGGACCGGTTATTGTTCCGAGCTTCATAGGGCGTACGGTGAGTAGGTTCGGTAGTGGTGTGAAGGGCGGTGCCCGCCGTCTGAGCGGAAACCTTTGCTTGAGCGTTTTTCCTTTCTTCAACCTGACAAAGACGTGATCTGGTATTATAAAAATCTGGCAGAGGTTGGGTCTGTTGAAGTATGAGAGAGATGCTCTCATACTGATCGGTTAATCCGGTTAGAATCTGAAGCACAAGTTGGTTTTCAGATATGGTGGAGCCAAGGCTAGTAAGTTGGTCATAGAGAAGCTTCATATGCTGACAATATTCGGCCATATGAGGGAATTGATCGAGACGGGTGTTGAAGAATTTGTTTTGAATGGAGATGGTACGGGCGGCTTGGTTGTCAAGAAAAAGGTTTTTAAGGCGACACCATGCGTCATACGCGGTGGTGTTGGTGATCATGATAGTATGTATGAGGTCTTGAGAGATGGTACCGTAGATCCATTGTAGAACAATGGAATCAATCCGTTCCCAAGACTCAAGATAGGTGTGTTTGTCGGCCGGTGTTTTGTCTTTTTCTTTTTCAGCGGTATCTTTGGCAGTGGAGGAGGAGGTGGCAGATTCACGTGGTTGAAGGTGATTGAAGACGTCATATGCTTTGCAGTGAAGAACAAAGAGTTCGGCCCATGTATTATAGTGCTCGGTTTGGGAGTCTAGGATCAAGGGAATGAAGTTTTTAATATTATTGACAGTAACAGCGGGGTGGATCGGTGAAGACATAGTCGGCCGAGAGAAGACAGGTCGGCGACAAGGAGAGAAGAAAAAAAAAATAGAGGTGGGGTTTTAGGGTTTTGGCTCTGATACCATGAAGAATGTAATGGCTCAATTATCGTTCCTTCATTGATAACAATAGTATATATACAGGATACAATCCCTTAATTTAGGAAAGATAATTAATGACAAGATCCTATTACTATTTACACAAATATAATCTATTAATATAGACACATGCATATATATATATATACATTTATTATGTATCACCCTCTCTCAACATATGTTATCTTAAAATACGACTCTTTGGAAAAAAGAGCAGTTTTATTATGATTTTAAGACATTTAACAAAGTTTAGCATCTTAAAATGAGGGTGAAATCATTCTATTTAACTTATATATAAAGTTGGAATTCTCACACACATTTTGTCTCGAAATCATTCTATTTAACTTATATATAAAGTTGGAATTCTCACACACATTTTGTCTCACATCGCCTTGTCTAAAGAAACAATGCCAATGAAAACCCTTATAAATAGAAAAGAGTAACTCAATAAATTTCCTTAGCGGCTTTGTTTAGCTGCATTGATGGTCCCATTTGCCTGTTTAGTTTTAATTTTTTGTTGGTTCATAGGCTGGTTCAAAACTGAATCAAAACGAAAATTTTGGTTTTGATTATGGTTATGGCTCAAAATCGAATCAAACTGTCATGTGCACACCCTTAAAATTACCAACCTAAGTGTTGTGTTCCTCATCGCATTGTGCGGACACCGCTCTAATATATATACACACACTAGAGGGGTGTCCACACGAGATGACGCGGAATACAGACACCGATAATTACATAACATAATATTTTTGTAACTTAAAAAACAATAGCAATCCATATTCAAACTAAAGATAATAAAATCCTCATTTTTATAGTGTTTTTTTTAATTAACGTTCGAAGAATTTGGCTATTTATAGGGGGTTGGGGTGGGGGCGGGGTTACTTTGTCAACTTTTAATCTTTTTTTTAAGAAGCACACTTTATAGTTGAACACACGTATGTGTGTGTATATATTTGGTTTTTTCCGCTGAAATGAATTTT
This sequence comes from Helianthus tuberosus, assembly GCA_030545235.1. Taxonomy (NCBI): domain Eukaryota; kingdom Viridiplantae; phylum Streptophyta; class Magnoliopsida; order Asterales; family Asteraceae; genus Helianthus; species Helianthus tuberosus. The sequence continues at coordinate 149,992,017 of CM060352.1, forward strand.
CTTATGATCTTGTGTGTATCTGTGTGTTAGAGGGGTGCATGCATGATGAAACAGGGAACACGAACGATGGTAATCACGTAACATGTTACTGTTTTTAAAATTTAAAAATAACTTTAGCAATACAATACTCAAATTGGACAAAACAAAGTGTTCGCTTTTACGGTGTAATTTTTTTAATCATTGTTAACGTATGAAAAAATTATAGTCGTTTAAATCGTGAGAGAATTATGTTTTAAAAAAAATTGTATCATATGTTTTTAAAATTGCAATTTAACTTTTTAAAATTATGTAACCTTTTGCTTTCCTAAATTTATTATAACAATATAATATGTGTACTATATTATTATAAACCAAAACGTCAATCATTTTCAGAAAAAGAATAAAATGATGGAGCACTTAACTTCTCAAATTTATATCATGACCATGATATAATAAGTGAGGGGCTTTTAGATTTTTTTTATGTGAAGCACATCTTCAAAGAGAGTTTTCAATAAGTGAAGCCATCATTAAAATCAATTATCGAGTGTTATTTATAAGAAAGTTTTAACTAACTTTATAGTAGTTAAACTAAAATAATAGTAAACTAAAATGTAGGGCTATCAGGAATCAAAATACGATATAATAATAATCACGATTTTGGTTATAAGGTCTATTGATTTTTTTTAATAAATTTGCCATGTTCGCATTGAAATGTTTAACCATTTTTAATAAGCAAGATGTGTTTGAATTGACTTGTTTATTCTCTTTAATTAGTTAAATATGTTGACCCATCAAAACGTCTAATTTTAAACAAAAATATCGAAGTACATGTTTTAAGGTCAATGTGTCAAACCGGATAACCCGTCAACCCGTTTACGCACAGGGGCGATGCTTTGAAGGGGCCAGGAGGGGCGCCCGACCCCCCGAACTTTTCGGCCAGTAGTGTTATATATGTAGTGTTCGTATAGAAATTTTTGGGTATATATGTTTTCGACCCTCCGGTTCTATAGAAACTTTTAGGTATATATGTTTTCGACCCCCCTGTACAAAATTTCAAGCTTCGCCACTGTTTACGCACAAACTGGAAAAACTCATTTCAATCAACTCATTTATAGTATATAAGTGAGTCCGTTTGATTCATTAAGATAAATAAGCGTCATACGTGTATAAATTATAAGAGCTCATCAATGGTAGTTTTTTTTTAGTTTTTTTATAGTAGTCTCTTTTTTTGTTTTTTTAATATTAATTTGTTAATCATTAAATTTGATATTTGTGTTTCATTTACCACTCGGCTTTTATTTAAATAATATTTTATTAATCATTTAATTTAGTATATTTTTTTTCATTTTATAAATTTTATTGAAAACACGGTTGTGTTTGAAATAGAGACTTTTTGGTATCGTACCTTAGATCAAGTGGCGGATTCATAACGTTACCATTAACGATACCAATACCGACCGAAGAACGTCGATGCCGGTATTGGTACTATCGAAGCCGGTATTTGTATGTACTTTAAATAATATACGCTTTTAACTCCTTTATTTTTATTTAATTTAATTTTCTTCTGATATCCTGTGTTCATTTTCCTTCGATATCCCGCGCTCATTATTTTTTATATAAAGCTAAACGCACGATTGTGTTTTGATATTTTTTCTCGGCTTTCATGTATAAACTTTTTTGAAATAAAAGTTTTATTCAAAATCGTACAATCTTGAACCGATACCGACATCGGTACCGGTATGGTTATTATCGGAATCGGAAATGTCATTCCTTTTTATGGTTTTTAGTGTAAAACATATTTTTTAGACATATCATGACTTTAAACTAAATGTTGGTATCATATCGATTAAATAACGAACCGAACATGTACAGACTAAATTCTCCTATGTAACAAATCAAACTGATACTGACCGACATCCCTCGGCCGTTCAAAAAAAAAAAAAAAAAAAAACTGACCGACATCCCGCCACATCGCGCGCAGTCAAATTGTACTAGTTAAGATAAATAGGTACATTTTACAAGAATAGATATGTAGGTCGTGACTTGGTTCATAATTTCAGCTCGTAAACCAAACCCACCGACTCCCAAGAAAAAGCCATTACAAAGCTTTTGGGGACGAATGGATCCTTGCAGCTTGTTTCATGTCAAGCTCCAGATATCAACTATACTTTTTTTAAGTGATACATCTTACACTATCAAGCCAAATATATAAACGAAACTAGCTGTTTTATTCATTTAAAATTAACACCAGAAACAACATAAATATATGTCGAATCTTTATCGTTTATCACTTTATCTGATGACATCGATAATTCACTAAAGAATACATACATAATTAATCTAAAACAGAAACTTGGTATACATCTCAAGATAATACACGAGAAAGTTTGACCATTTAAATAAACCAAACTCGACCAATATTGTTATATTATTAGCTAGCTAGCAAGCATTAATTAATTCTGTATCCTTAGGGTTGATCTTCGTTCTTGAACCAAAGCAGCTCGAGCTGACATTATGGAGTTGTTCCCTAAAGAAGAATCAAACACCGTACAATCTATCCAATCTTTGAGCAAATCTTCGTGCCCCCACATGTCTGGAATCCTAACCCGACCCGCCATCTCAACCCGGTGCCTCTTTAACTTATCTCTTCCACTCTCCTCCACCTCTTCTCCGTCCGCATCATCGGGTGAAGAACAAGAAATAGAATTAATGTTACTAGTGTTCTTGATGGTGAAGTCGCCTTCATTTTCATTTATCTTCTTTGATACATGAATATTATTTTGATGATGGGTTTTTTTGATATGTTGTGGCGATGATGGCGGTGGTGGTGGTGGTGGTGGCATAGTGTATCCTTCTCCGGCTGCGAGTGTAGTAGAAGAAGAAGAAAAAGAAGAAAGAAAATTAGGGTTTTTGATCATCACTTGATTATTATTATTAGCATGCTTGAAGATGAACCCCTTGTCTTCATGGGTTTGGTTTGGAATATGTGTATGTTGTTGATGATGTAAATCTTGTGAAGAAGATGAGGGTGATGGTGGGACATGATGGCGGTTGAGGGTGGTATGAAAATTAGGGTTTTTCTGGGAATATTCCTTTGGAACCATGGGTTCTTGATCTTGATTTTGATCTTGTTGTTGTTGTTGATGATGGTTTGTCATGGACAAAATGCAGATTGAAAGAATGAAGGATGAGTTGTTGTGGAGAAGAAGAGAGTTAAAGATATATGCGTGGGTGTGAGTGTTGGTGTTTAGGTGTGTGGTGATGCATATTGACACAAGAGTGTGTGTTTTGTATGGTTTTTGAAAAATGAACGTGTCTTGTTTAATATGGGACTTCTTTCATGTGTGGTTGGACACTTAAAAAGGAAAGAGGGATTAATATGTTGACCTAAAGATCTTTTGGGTACCCCTTAAGGTTTTTTTATCGGTTTATAAATATTGCGAATACTAGGAATAACTTTTTAAATATTTTATTTTTTTTCATTCAAACTTCTAAATATTTAACTATGACTATGAGGCTATGCAGTACAGTACGGGCTTCAGCCTTGGATCGTCCCCCACCGGCGCCGTATCTCCGCCCATTTCTCCCCCCACCGGCGGCTTCCCACCCGTCCCCAGCCTGCCTGACGTTGAAGCCGCTCCACTACAAGACAAACCATACTCACACACACATATACATACACCTCATATATATATATATATATATATATATATATATTAGGCCCATCATTCATTTCCTTACTTCCATCCTCTTTGCCCCATCCTCACACCCGATCTATGTGGCATTTACGTGACGGATCATCCTTCAAGGATGGGTCATCACCATACCGCATAGCCTGATTAATGAGCATGATAATTCTTAGGTGAAGTCTTTACTCCAAGTTTAATTTCTACACGGACTTTGATTGACCGATGTTGTAATGGTAAAGGAAGACCCTTGGGCATTATTTGTCATGTGGCGGTCCAGTCAGCAATGGGACATTATGGGGCGTTTTTTTCTAAAATGGGTTTGGTGGTATAATGTCTCATAATGCCCCAAAAATGGTTACCTAATTATTAGATTTTTAGAAAAATAAAACATATAATATAATAATATATGAGTTGGACATTTCTTATTGGTTTTTAAATTTTCTTCCGGCGTTTTAATATACACGCCCAACCAAAAAATGCAAAAAAACGCCCAAGGGGGCGGTGCGTGGGCATTGATTCTTGCTCGAAAAATGAGGAAAGACTTTTCGGAAATAGTTGACTTGGTCCGACCAAGAAAGGCATGGGAGTTGTTGGGCATAAAGAAAAGATGCTTCTAAAGCTCTATTTCTTCTCTTATGATATTTCTAGTTGGATTAAAAGATCGCTCTTAAATGAAGTCTCTCTTACAGTTCAAAAGTTTCGAAAGGCTCTTAGCACGAGAAGGGTATTTTACTTCTTAGAAGGAGATAAACTACTCTTATGATATTTCTAGTTGGATTCAAAGAGCGCTCCTAAATGCCTTACACAATTCAAGAGTTAAGAAAGGCTCTTATTATAGGGCCATTTTTAGGCAATTCACACCCAAATACTGCCCTACTATGGATGGTCTTATTAAGGGATTACCAACAAATGTGTTTGTTTGATCTAATTTTTAGTGATTAACCTAAATTTTTAGTGATTAACCTAGCTTTAAGCAATGTTTTAAAACCGGTTCAAACCAGCCAGTTGTACCAGTTGAACCGTCTGGTAGAACTGGTTAAACCATCCGGTTCAAACCAGCCAGTTGTACCACATATAATTTTGTAGAACAAGAACAATTCTTGTACGCAATAAATTGTAACCCCACAATTTGCGGTAACTATTATTTCCAACCACCAAACAGGACATTCATTTAATTGTACTTTTAAGGGTGATGATGTTTGAGTTTGTGTCAGGCCAACTTGATATGTGATTATTGTTTTTTTAATCATAAATTATATAGACAAAATTTGGTTATACAAATGTTTTTTAATAATCAGTTTGAAATGACATTTAAATTGACGGGCTTCATTTATGTTGCAGTTCTAGATAAGATATGAGAAGCGTTAGAACTGGTTCTCCGACCTGACATCCGGCACTTCAAATGCCACTAAGAGCATCCACAATAAAGGTGTTTTTGGTGGATGTTTTTATTTGCCACATGTCACTTGCCCCACCAATAAATTTGTTTCTCTCTCTTGCCCTACATACAATACATAAAAACATCAATTTCTTTTACATCTATTCTCTCTCCTAATCATTCTCACATGTATGTTTTTTCATGTTTTTGTGGAAGAATAAGATACATACCTCTCTCCTCCACCTCAACACTCTCTCTCGTCCATGTCACAAAAAACATTTAAATACATCCTTATTGTGGATGCTCTAATGATCTCTTAAGGTCAATATAATTACACTAAAACCTTTATAAATTAATGAGTTAATCTGGTTTATAACTATTTTCACCTTTGGGTACTAACTTTTTTTAACAGGTTTAGATTTTATGGTTTCAATTTTGTAACACATTTGTGTACTAACACCAAAATTAGTTAATTTTATCAATACAATGACTAAAATACCCTTTTAATTTTTTTAATTTTATCAACGTAACACCTTTGGGTACTAACACCTAATTTTATTTAAGTTTTAGTCAACTTTACAAAATCTATTTATTTGTTTTATTTTCGTCTTTTTATTATATTTCTTAATTAACATAAAATCTATTTTTTTCATCTTTTTATTAATTTTTTTATTTAACATAAAATCTACTAGTTACACCAGTTTTTTTTTATTCATTTACATTTTAGTGTTTTACTATTTAGAACTTATATAGTTTCCATATTTATTATATTGATCACTGAGGAATAAAATACATATTAATATAAAACTAATTATATGCACAATTTCATTCTAAAAAATTAAATACACAGTTGAAAAGTTTACTCGATACATGTTAGTTGAATCCAAAATTGAAAACGAGTAAGGTTTACATTATTTAAAACTAACAGCTTTATACATGTCTATTTTTTAATTTACATGAAAGATATTTATTATTATCTATCATATATATCCAAAATTGAAAACGAGTAGGGTTTACATTATTTAAAACGAGTAAGATATTTAATTTATATAAAACTATATAGCTAGTAGATTATATTTAAAAAATCTATTTAAAAGAAATACTGGTGTAACTAGTAGATTTTACGTTAAATAAGAAATTTAATAAAAAGATGAAAGTAAAAAAATAGATTTTATGTTAATTCAGAGATATAATAAAAAGATGAAAATAGGAAAAAATAAATAGCTTTTGTAAAATTGATTTAAACTTAAATAAAATTAGGTGTTAGTACCCAAAGGTGTTACATTGATAAAATAAAAAAAAAATAGAAGAGTATTTTAGTCATTATATTGATAAAATTAACTAATTTTGGTGTTAGTACCCAAAAGTGTTATAAAATTGAAACCATAAAACCTAAACCTGTTAAAAAAGTTAGTACCCAAAGGTGAAACTAGCTATAAACCATAGGATTCATCTGTGTACTTAACTCTAAATTAATACTCAATAAATTAATAACTTTGTTAAAATTAATAATTTGTCTAGTTTGAACTTGGGACCAATAAAAATTGGACCTCAATCGATAAAATAATAAGATAATAACTTTTTTTTAAATTTCTGTGTATATAAATTGGTCCTAACGAAACTACAAATTAATAGTTACTAAAAGATTTTAAATTCTAAGATTGTCTAGTAAAAATGAATCTATAGTTCCTTGAATAACTATCAAATCGAAAGTTTTGTCAACCCACTACACCAAATCATGTTGAGTGCATCCTTGGTGATCTCTCTTATGTATAATTTTCGTTGTTAATTGGTCATGGTTAATTTTTGAACACCTTTTAGTTTAGGAGCCATAGTTGATGTGATTTTTTAAATTTATCAATGGACATGTTATAGTGATCAATTTCCAACCCTGGTAAATGTACTGTACTTGGAGAAAAAATGTGTATTGAAACTTGTTTTTGTAATTTATTTTTTGTTACCATAAACTAAATTTTTTATTAAAAAAACAAAGAACTTGACAAATTCAATTAATTTGTGAATGTACATTGCACTAGGAAATTTAAAGGTCATACGTAAAACCTCTTTAAATTAATAGATTATTAATTCATGGATATAATAATATCTCGCTAAATTAATAAAATACATCGGTCCCAGCATTATTAATTTAGGCTCATCTTATTCCCACACCCTAAAATCTTATCCACACACCATTTTCGCTCTCTCTCTCTCTCTCTCTCTATATATATATATATATATATATATGTATGTATGTATATATAGAGAGAGATAGAGGATGGGGTGTGAATATTAACACTCTTAATTTATAGAGGTTTTACTTTATGTAAATCTAAAATATAAAACGTATAATGTTTAATGCAGATAAACTTGTATTCTATGTTTGTACGACTTTTATTATACAATTGTATAATGCAGATAAACTTGTATTCTATGTTTGTACGGGTTTTATTATACAATTAGGTTATAGACCCGTGTATTACACGAGTTGATTAAAGACAATATCTTACGTAAACTCGTGTAACACACGAGGTTATAACCTAGTGAATTAGACAATACCATATGTCCCTTCCCTGAGGCTAGCTTTTTTTTTTTTTTTTTTTTTTTGCATTTTCATCCAACCCATTAACCGCATCAAAAAAGTCAACTGAATGAGGGGTATTTTTGACTTTTTACTTATTTAATTTTTTTAATCTAAATAAAACTCACCCGTTAATTTATATCACCGGTCAAATGTGAACTTAAGGAGCGATGTAAATATCTTCAACAATAATGAGATTTAACTTAATCACTATTGATATTATTGATATAAAATTACAAAGATAAATTAAAATATAATCTAAATTATATAAAATATAATTTAAATTTTAAACTATATACCATATTTGTTTTTATAGGTTTATCAACGTGACAGTATAAAATTCGTTGAATATAAAGTTATATTCGCAATAAAGTATTTTTTTGTATCGAACACCACATGTGTTATATATTAATAATAAAAATTGGATATTAATCTAAGAGTTAAATGCCATTTTAGTCGCTGTGGTTTGGGTCATTTTGCCAGTTTAGTCCAAAGGTTTCATTTTTAACCTGCGGGTCCAAAAAGGTTTCACAGTTGCTATTTTAGTCCACTGGGTTAACTTCATCAGTTTTTTCTGTTAACGAGAAGGCCAATTCGGTCATTTTATATGGCTGAATTGCCCTTTTAGTTAACAGAATTACATACAAAATGACCAAACTGGCCTTCTCGTTAACAGACAAAATGGATGAAGTTAACCCAGTGGACTAAAATGGCAACTGTGAAACCTTTTTGGACCCACAGGTTAAAAATAAAACCTTTGGACTAAACTGGCAAAATGGCCCAAACCGCAGGGACTAAAATGGTATTTAACTCTTAATCTAATATATCATTAATAAAATAATAATATTGCTAAATTAAGAGATATCTACATGTAGTTATTCTCAAACAAATTATTAGGTTAGATTAGACAATCTAGGTCTACAAGTATAACCTAATTTGATTTGATCCGCAATGATTAAAAATAAAAAATGTAGGTAACAATTGAAGATAAATATATAAAATGCTACAATAATATAAGATAAAATTTTTTATGTATTATGTATTTATCTATAGTTATGTATAGATTAATAATTTGAATATACTAATTTGATATAATAACAATATGTATTTATTTGTTGTTGTGTAATTGTATATTAGTATGATATAATAATAATAATAATAATAATAATAATAATAAAGGAGAAAATGTCATATGACACTAAGACAAATTTAAGGACAGAATGCCATATAACATCAACTTGATTCCTGTATTAGTATTAGATTAGAATAATATACATATATATATGAATAATTCGCAATAAATAAATAAATAAATAAAAACCCTCTATAATTAGGCTATGGGGTGTGGTTTCTCCTTCTCTCATGTCCACACATAGGCACCACGTCACCATTTCTTCCACTTCACCATTTTCCCCCATGAGTGGGGTATGGTTCCCCTTTCTCCTATTCATTTTTATTTATTTTATTAAATGTATTTTATTTATAATTGACATTTTTTTATTCGTTTAATGCATTTTTTATAACAAAATATGATTTTTTTAAGAATATTAAAAATTGCATAAAAAGTCTTGACAATTACAAATAAAAAAATTAAACACAAATTCTTGAAAATTACAAATAAAAAAATTAAACACAAATTCTAGAAAATTACAAATAAAAAAATAAAAATTACCTAAACCTACGAATACTGCTATTCGTTATCAACGACACGAAAGTTATTCCAAATATGGTCGACTAAATCCGCACATAGGTTTGCACGCACGTACTCATTGCGTAATGCCCACAAATTTGAGTCTTGTTGCTCCTCGTCAACCGGCTCAACATCCCCATCAGTACGTACGAACAGTTGGTGACTCATTCCAAACCGACGCTTAAAGTTTTCGTTAGTGTACATACAGTTTTCAACAAAATAGTCACCCATGAAACGATCGTGTGCAACTTAAAAAATATTTTAATAACTAACTTTAATAAATTATACAAAACAAATACAAAAAAAACAAAACTAATAACACCAAATAATTTTAAAAGTATATATCACGATCTATATTAAAACGCAACAGCTCTTATTCTTGGTTGTTAAATACATTCTCCGTCTTCTTCCATCTCGATAATAATTTTCGTAGTCTCAAACATCATGCTAAGCATATAGTTTCTCGCATTTTCCTCGTCCGATAAAGAACTCGTGGAGACTATTTAAAAAAAAAACTCTAGATGAAATGGTATAAAATATAAAAGATGGAGAGTGTGGTGAGGTTTTTGGCATAAAAATGAGGGTTATATAGGGTTTGAAATTAAAATTAATTAATTTTTTTTTGTCATTTACCGTTATTCAACGGTAAGATTTTTGAAAAACAATAAACAAATGCTTAGGGGAAGGAGGGGCTGGAACCCCGATGGCGTTGATGAAGCTTGGGGTAGGCTCCCCAATCAGACATCCCGACCCACACCCCTAAGCCTTAGCACAAAGAAAATAATAAAACATGTAATTAACTCTATTTATTGTCATCAAATGGTTGTCATATACAGAATTTGTAGATATTATTATTCACTTAGTTTTTATTTGTTTTAGGTAATTTGTAAATAGGACCCGGGCGATACCACGGTACAACACGAATAAATATATAAGTTGTGTTCATGTCGAAAAATTCAACCCGCAAGCCTGAAACATGTCATCCCTCTAACAAACGAGATTGACATCCTTGCATGACTTTAAAGAGTAATGAGATCAGAGATGATATTCATTTCTTATGGCATCCGGATATAAATCATGTTTAGATATCTCAAACATTAAATACCCTGTTGTAAAATAATGAATATAGTATATCATAAACAATAATAATGTTAGTTAAATTATAATAACTAGATGACAGTCCCCGCCGCAATGCAGCCGCGGGCTTACAAAATAAGACGTAACCAAAAATACGTTTATTTATCGACAAAATGTAGGATAATTATATGTAACAAACAGACCCTCAGCCGCGTTTTATTTGTTAGATAGATAAAGTTTATACGCTTAATTAGTAAACATATACGTAAGCATGATATTATATCACTGATTGCTAATATTGATTATAACATAATTTACAATCAACTATCACATAGACAAATATAACTAAACATATTAATTTTTATCTTCATTTTTTTGGGGCAACATAACACGCACGAAGCAAGTTTATTTCAAATTGTAGTTCAGCTTGTTTCTCACGTATGTTGGACATATGCTCGGTCAGTTTAGCGAGCTTCTCAACTATCCTACGATCTGAGTGTATTACTTGTTGTAGAATTTGTCCGAGTTGTTCAAAAAACGTGAGCTTCTTCGTTCGAGTTAGTCATATTTTACCTATAATTTAATGAATAAGTTAGATGTCATTGAATATTTTATTAAATGTAGGAACAAAATAAGGATACTTATTATTATTATTGTTTTTTTTGTAACGAAGAAAAGGCTCATTCACAACATGTTAGGGCGTTAGGCTTTTTTGATGTGATTAAAATTGCCATTGCCAATAGAAAAAAAGAAAACGTAAAATATGTTTAAAACCAAAAAAAACAAAAGCAATAAGAAAATGTCACAAATACTAAAAGCTTTAACGTTTGTGTAACGTGTGTTAGTAAGGCTCAAAAATCTCAGTTTCACCGAAAAGCCATCACAGTTTAGTAACATGAGATCTTTGAAATCATTGCCCATTTACCCGAAAAGCGACAATTAAAACCCATGTATAAAGATTTATATACTATAAATCAGTAGCATGTTTGTGCAAATGGTCAAAAAATGTAAATATAAAAAGGCTCGGACACATCACGACTACAATAAAAATTGCCACGCCATATGATGTCTACTATCATAGCCAATAAACCTAATCATTACGACCATTCTTAGATGAATGCAAAGCCACAATCATCAAGCCAATGAGACATTCCACAGCTTCAAAATAAAGTCAGTCACCAAACAAAACCCAACCTTCAATATCAAATAAAGTTACAACCCGTATGCTAAAGTTACAAGCCCAAACAGCATAAATAAACCAAACAACACATAGTACAAACACCCATTGCACAAACATGTCACTAATTCACAGCAACAAGACAGAAACAACCATACCTAGAAATTGACACCAGAGCACGAAACAACGAAGAGGATGGTTGTAATCCAGCGCAAAACAACTACAAAAGGGGGTAGGCCCAAAATCAAGACACGTGGTGTAAAAAAAGAAGACGTGCAAACTAATAAGCAGGAGTACAACAACATATAGCGAGGAAAATGATTTATGCACAAATTACAACCCCAAGATGCACAAACATGTTACTAATTCATACTATATAAATACAACCCAAATGCACAAACATGCTACTAACACGTAGTATACAAAAGCACATGAACTTTTCGAACACAATCTCAAAAAACCGAATCTCAAAAAAGTTCAGTCGGCTGCAACAAAGTGCCACGCCATAACCGAAGTGCTATCACAACCACACTCTCAGATGATTATATTATCATCTTCATCGAGTCAAAACCAACATAAGTTAACCAAAAAAACCATCTGCACAAACAAAATACATGTTGTCCCTAATAGGTCTTCGATGAACAAACATGCACCATCATCATAGACACGAACACTAGCTAAAAGACGACGGAAATGCACAACCTGATTCTCAAAGATGACGAAAATGTGATATCACTAGTCTACGTAAGGGATCATTCGGTCGAGCCATTTTTACGATAATGTCCTTCCAAAGTTGCAAAATGCAAATACACATTTCCAACTTTGATTTGATCTTGTGGAACATCTTGGAACTCGAGATCTAGCGTACCTTAAGTCAGACGAGAAGTAGTTTAATTGTCTATCCATGTATTTATTTATGTGTTCGTATTTTTTTTTTTTTTTTGAATTATGCAATGTTTTAATTTTAAACAAAAGCTTTGTTTTATTGTATTTTTTAAATGTATAATTTATCTTTAAAGAAAAAATGGTTTAAGGTACTTGAAAGGAGTGACACCAGTGATTATAGTATTTCATCGTAGTTGGGGGTAGGGCTGTAAACTGACCGAACGTTCAGCGAACAGTTCGTGAATTATTCGGCGAAAAGTTCGTTTACGTTCGTTCGTTTAATAAATGAATGAACATGAACAAGAAATTTCGTTGGATTAGTTAAATGAACGAACATGAACAAATGTCTCGTTTGTTCAATTGTGCTTGTGAACGTTCAGTAACGTGTTCGTTTGTTTATGTTGTGCATGAGTTTTTTGTACTTCTATTTATTATATCTAAACTTTTTATATTCTTGAACTTTTATTTAATTTATTATCCTAAAAATTAAAATAGAAAATCATATTCTCACCGTGCTTATGCACCGTTCCCCTTTCATTCCTCAATATTCACGTTGATGAACACTATCATCCTTCGTTCCACTATTAATCTATTATTGCTTCAAGTTCCAGCATTGCTTCCTCCACCATCCACCTCTAGACTTTGTCGCTTTCGCCGATTTTATTTGTGTTCTTTTGTGTTTGTGAACCGTGTGTGAACACGTTCATTTCCTTAATGAACGAACACGAACATAAAATCTTGTTTGTTAAGTGTTTATGAACGTTCGTGAACACATTTATTTCTTTAACGAACGAACACGAACAAAGTCTTGTTGAAGATAAAATTAAGGTAACAGTACAAGATTGGTGAAATATTAGGGTAGTGAACGGTACTTGAAAGAAGTATCCCCAACCTAATTAAGTTGTACAAGAGTTCATTTGGGTAACCCAAATTAGTTAACTAGTCAATTTAGGTTTATTCAAGTTAGTCTAGGGTCAAAACGGACAACTATTAGAACACATGTTAAATTATAAAGGGTTCAAATATTTTAGAACCACTTATGTTCATTGTTTGCTTTCAACACCTACTCGAGAGACAGCACCACCGTCGTCGCTAGCACCTCCAAGGGCTCTAGCGCACCACCACCAATATTTTCTGCAATTAATGAACAAAGATTTATTCTTAAAGTTTGTATCAAATCATAATGTTTAAACGAATGTATTGTTTGACTTCTATGGTCAAACTCAAAGACATTTTCCGTATTAAAAAAAAATTCTCCTATATATTAAACTAGGTTTTGCCCGCCCGCGTTGCGGGGCATTAAGCCGAATATTTCTTTCTCATAGCATGTACGTCTGTGTTTTAGTTACTTGTACATACTACTTATAACACAATCTCAAAAAAATTACATTGAGTAAACAAAGTAAAACAAAATACTACCATACTTTTGCTAAAAAAAACTAAAACGATGGAAACACTACCTCTTGACATGACGAATAAAAATTAAATCGAGCCAACAAATTAAAACAAAACACTACCATAGTCTTGTAAAAAAAATATTAAAACGAATTTTATACTGGGGGCAAAATCGTAAATAAACACAAAAAAAATCATGTCGAAATATAAATCAACTTAAGTTTATATCGACACGTAAATAAAAATAAAGACGTAAAACTCGATTAAAAAGTATTTAGAAAGTTAAGCGGTTGTAAGAGTTAATGCTGAAAATTAAAAGGTAAAAGTAAAATAGAAAAAAACCACAAAAAAAAAAGAAAGAAGGAAAAAAAATGACAACACCACTGTAGCAAAGTGGTGTTGTCATTTGATATATATAATAATTTCCAATGTTTTTAACAGTAAAAATAAGAAAAAGTTATAATAATATATGATTTTTTTAATAGTTTTATTATCTTCTTTACTTTTTAAGTTAGATAAGCTTTTGTCAACCGGTACTGGTATCAAAAATACCAGTACGGTTATCAGTACATAAAGGTAAAAACCGACACCAGCCTGGTACAGAAAACACCAAAAGTCGGTATCGAATTGATTTTGAAAATCTTTTAGTTCGGGAAATTCGGTACCGCTACCCGGTACCATTTGCTCATCCCTGATCACGGCTATCGTATGAACAACGGTATCGTGCAACTTCTTTTGTTGATTTTCTTCAACTTTTAATGATTTCTTTTTTTAGTTTCAGGGGTAGGGATGAGCTCGGTACCAACCAATACCAAACCGGTACTGGTACCGAAAATACCAATTACGGTACCTGTATATGAAGGTCAAAAAACGGTAGCGAACCGGTACCAGGAACGCCAAAAGTCGTACCGAATTGGTACTTAAGATCTTTCGGTTCGGGAAATTCGGTACCGGTACCCAGTATCATTTGCTCATCTCTGACCACATGTTTCATACGAACAACATTATTACCATACAATTTTTTTTTTTTGATTTTCTTTTGGTTATCTTTTAGTGTTTTTTTCTATATTTTCTTTTTATTCTTATCAGCGGTTTCAGTGCGCAACGCGCTCGTAGTGATTTCAAAACACATGTAAATATATACTAAACAACAAAAGACGTTCGCCGCAACGCAGCAATAGTAAAAAAACTAGTTATTGTAAAAATTTATCTTCCTCTCATAGAAGGGTATGTTCCCTATTCAGAATGGGAGGGTATGTTTAGACACACCAGATTTTTTTCTATGTTAGGCTTGACGGTATCGCATTCAGGAACCGGGGTGGCCGGCCCCGTGCGGGAACACTGTCCGGGTGGCCACCAAATTGCTATCCCGGCTCATTCTCTCTCACACACATATGCATAAACACATGTGTGTAGTGGTTTTTGATGGATACCCTTGGGAGTTGAAGAATATATGATGGGGCGATGAAGTGTCATTTGAGATGAACAACCAAGTTTTGGTGAATGCCCCCACCTATACAGCATGTCTTTTACTAGATCGTCCACTATCCACAAATCATAATATAGTTCTAGTTTATTTGTACAAAAATAGTAATTGCCACTTGGTTTCTTGTCAGGATTCAGTATTGCCTGTTTGTAAGGGTTTGGTACTAGGATGAAAAGAGAATAGAACAGGACCATAAGAATAAGCGGTATGGGGGCCGGCTGAGGCCCGGCTTGGCCCGTCGCCGGTCCCCCACACCGCCCCCTGGTTCCGGCACGGCAACTTCGGCTCCCCACAGACGGAGAGGACGGGCCTTGATCTCTCACAATAACCTATACATACATATATATATATATATATAATATACACATATGTATAGTTTAAAATCAACTATATACATATATGTATATTGTCAAATCTTGAATTATACACATGTGTATATAGTCAATTTTAAATTATACATATGTGTATATTACAAAAAGCTTAAAAAAAATGTGTGGTCCAGAATGCTTCTCAAGTTTCTCAATTAGCCTAGTGCTTCTCACACGATCCTAACCCTATATATATATATATATATATATATATATATATATATATATATATACATAAAGGGGCTCATCCCTCACCCCCCTAGGTCCATCCCCTTGAAGCCTTTCCTACGTGGCGGCCCATCATCTTGGGGATGGGGCTCTCCATACCCTCTAGTCTAAGTAATTTAACAAAGGGTGACCATAAGCTGTTTTCTGTGGTCACACCATTCCTTTTGCCGGTAAATTTTTTGAAATGGGGGTTAAATGAGATCGACTCATTATTCATTATACTCTTATACAAAACCAACTGGCACCTTTTCATGAGATGGGTTATGATAAAATTCAAGGGACGCGACTTTATATAAATAACTTATTAACTATGATAAAATAATTTATTAACACATCTTTCGTTATACAAATCAAATCTTGATTTTACATAACACATATACCCTTTAGTGTGAGATTTAACACTAAAAAAGTGGGGAACCGAGGAATCATACATTTAACATGCAAAATATATAATAAAAATTCAATTTAAAATGCTAAAAAATTCAGAACTTTTGCATATAAAGATGCGTAGAAGTTGTTCCAATAAAAAAATCATTTTTGTAAAAAAATATCTTTTTTAACTGTTTTAAGCATTTTTTTAATTTTTTTAGTTTTTGAAATTTCTTTTATTAAAAAGACTTCTACATGCATTTATATGCAAAAGCTCTGAATAAATAAAAAAAATAATAATAACTCTTAACATTTTAATTAAATTTTTATGATACGTTTAACATGTTAAATGCATTGTTCCCTAGTTCCCCCATTTTTTTAGTGTTCCCTATTAAACCCAACCGGCCAACCCTATATATATATATAATTACACATATAAATAAAATATTTAAATATTGTATAAATAATAAACGAGACCTGCTCTAACTTAAGCGTTAGGAGCCGAACTCAAACTCGAGCCGTCCTGAATTAAAGGAGCAAAACTTGAGCTAGACTAGAAACATTTGCACACCTAGCTACACAAATACTTGTTCTTCAAATTTATAAAAGTAAATCTTCAGAAATCAAAATCGATACCCAAAAGAAAAAAGTTTGGAGTCCTATAAATCTTGAATGATCTGTAATCTGAACATTTATGGGCCCATGCTGAATTCTGTCCACTACCCTTCCAGCATTTTAGGGCCCTGTTTTTTATTTCTTTGTTCTATGATAATTTGAATACCTAAAATGGAAACCGACACAAGATAATCTGATAATCTTTCTGTTATAACTTGTTAAAAATGGATAATGTGGCAAAATAACTTGACCAGGTAACTGGCAAAACGAATAATTTTGTACCACGGGTAGAAACAATTTGGGTCGGATTGGTGGTTTATGCACGGGGTAAAGATCCGGTACAAATAGTTCTTAACCTAGGAAGTGTAGGAAATCGGGTCAAACGAACTCCGATTGAGCTCATTCCAGCGGCGTTGAAACCAGCTCGTCGAAACCTAACCAGAAACCCTAACCCCTTAAACCTAAACCCTAAAAAAACCCTAAAGCTAAACCTTAAGGCTAAATCCTATGCTAAACTCTACGCTAAACCCTAAAATCTAAATTATAAACCCTAAAAGCTAAACCCTAAGGCTAAACCCTAAATGCTAAACTCTAAAGCTAAACCCTAAATACTAATGCCAAACCCTAAAACTAAACCCTAAAGCTAAACCCTTAAGCTAAAATCTAAAGCTAAACCCTAAAAGTTAAACTCTAAACCCTAAAAGCTAAACCCTATATATATTTGAATAGGATTCGACGAGCCGGTTCTAACGCCGCTGGAATGAGGTTAATCGGAGTTCGTTTGACCCGGTTTCCTACACTTTGTAGTTTGTAGGTTAAGATTGTTTTGTATTTGATCCTACCTGTTATGCACGGTTGTCTTTTGTTTGTTGTTTTCTTTATAAATAGATATTGTATTAAGTGGTAAGATTATATATAAACTTCATTTTGTGTAAAAACAGTAAGAACTCATCCCTCTGATTCATGTATAAGCGGCATTTTTGTATTTTATTTTAAAGTTGGTTTCTAAATATTTTTAAAATTATGGAAGCAAATTCAAGTTTATGTGCTAATTATACAAATTCATGTGTTGCTTGTATATGAGTTGGTTATGGTTATATTCTCAAGTGCTGGTTATAAAATTCATTGCTTATATAAATTATATGCTGGTTATAATCGTGTACGTATGTACAGGTTATAATTATATAGGCATGTGTTGACTATAGAAATTCATATGTTGCTTATATGTGTGTTGGTTATACTTATTAGCACAATTATAAATCACTATATTACAATTTAAAAAAAATGTCATTTTTTTTAGAAAAAAAGTATAGCAATATTCTATTCATATTAAAGATAAAAAATGTTTGATTTTATGGTTTTGTTTTTCTAATAGAATATACTAAAGTACATAAAAGTTACTTTAATTTTAAAAACCGGGTGAAATATGTAGTTTGTGGAAAATGAGAAAATGACACACCATTGAATCTCATTAAATAGTATAGTTATTGTTAGTAATGAAGTGCAATCAATCCTAACCCTTAATTCAATTAATCAACATTCAAGATATGTTCTTAGTGTTTTTAAATAAAACTAGGTTTGTATGAGATTAACTCATTGTGTTAAATATGATTAAGAAATCTCTTTTGTTACAAATATAAGATCTCAACCTTTTAAATATAAGCGACTTAGGTTGGTTAAATTTTAACTAATGCCCAAAATATTATGCTTACATTTATTTTTCTTACATTTCATCAAGAGCAACATATAAATGCATTTTATTAAGAGTTGTTTAGCAGCCCAGCAGGTGCATGCCATCATTACATCAACTGTGATTGCGAACCATAAACACCGAAATGAATTTTTTAGTTTGGTCATGTCGTATACCTAATTAGCTATAGTATGACATTATGAGTTAAATCTTTAGAATACTTTTACGTTTAATATAATTGCATTTTATCGACACAGTTACAAATCCCGTCTAGGATGGTTCCAGTGGCGGAGCATGAACAAAAGTTCACTTGGGGCCGAAAGTCATGGGAGAAACATCAGCGGGGGCCGGGCAGCCCCGACCCCAACAAAGCTGCGCTCCTAGATGATTTGGTTTTGGATTGTGAAACGTGCTACCTGCACTGTAGAACCGACCAGACCGTGAACATCCCAATCAGATACATCATTTAACAGTGATATTTGACTCGTTATGCCAAATTCATGATACTAATCAACACCCTTTGCAACAACTTTAAACTTACAAAAATATATCTTAAATACAAAACAAGTTGTATGAAGAATTGAAAATCTATAGGAAATGCCACAAACGATAAAAAAAATAACTAAAAAGAAAATTAATATATCCTTACAATGATACAATCCCAGATTATTTTCACAATATAGAGACCAAAAATAGCACAAGAATCAATCGCCCGGAGAACCACAAGCCCATACCAAAAGCATATCCACCACCCGAATCTCAAAACCGGATCCATATCTCATAACTTGCTCCCCCTGCTTACATAAAATTATGATTTCGGGTCGTAGATAATCAAATAAATCTTAAAAAACGAATAAATAGTAAACCGAGCCTCACCTGGTGGTTTGTTCCAGCCCTGGTTCAAAGGGTTTAATCCAGAACCAATCTCACCATTTCTGGGTGCAAAGCTTCACTTTACACATCTTTCTAATTCCAATAATCTTAGAAATACCAAATCGGGCAAAATCAAATTCCAAATGTTCTGTTATACAGATCACCTGAAGTTGAAAGCTGGAATTTCGCATCCTCGTGACCCGAATAATACCTGTTGAATCCCATTCTATCATTTCCACCGTTCCAGTGGCCGTTAACATTTAACGAACTCATTTGCTGCTGGAAACTGGTCTGCTGATAATTATCGGTAAATCTAGGGTTTTGGTGAGAAAACGATGATTGCATCAAGAACTGAAGTCGGGTATTGTTTTCGAAAGAATTATTCATGTGTGTGGGAAAGTTTGATCTCGTAGGAACTCTACCACCTACTGCCAAAATTGCGGGATCCATAAAATCCAAATCAGCGATACTTACGGTGGCTGCTGCTGCTTCATGTGATTTTTTAAAGGTGTCGTAATTATGACTTCCTGAAAAAATAATTATATAAATAAATGTTTGTTATTAAATCTGCCAATATAAAAAAATAAATAAAAAAAGAAAACTAACCTGACGTGTTGTTAAGAGTGAAGCCTGGAGGTGGGGCTCTGCTAGGTCCAGAAAATCCAGGTGGGGCGGATACTTGTGTTCTTGAAACTGTATACATTAGCCAAAACAAGAAACCTTTAGCATCATATATATAGGCCAATTATAGGGAGAAATCCCATATTAGTTACACAAACTCTGAAAACCGAATGGTTAAATATCAGGCTGCCACGTGTTACACTTTTGGTTGTTACATGTTACTAACATTGTGACACTTTTTTTGTAATTTCACCTGTTACACTTTTTTATGGGTTTTCGATAGCAGTTTTTCAGATTTTATAAAGTCTATAGATTTTAGAACTTAGAATTTACGAAGTTTTTAATTTGTAATGCATGTAAAAAATATGCCACATCTTTATATAGAAAGACTCTTGTGTAACAATTACAGTTGTTACACCTTTTTGTAAGTTGTAAAAGCTGTTGCACCTTTTTGTAAGACTGTTACATTTTCTAAAAAGCACCTTTCTAGTACCTGGTCAATCTCCACCATTGATTAGTTTGGATGGATGGAGGGATAGTGGAGATGAGGTTTCTTTGGTTTTTACTCAATAAAAGTTTTCTTTATATACCTGCCCTATATATGTGTGTGCGTGTGTGTTTAGTTGTATTATAAGTTGCAGAAACATACCTGAAATCTTAGTTTCAGGATAACCAGCAGCAAAATGATTAGATTTCTCAAAGCTAAAAGAAGAGAAACCGTTGCTGTTACTAAACTTGTTGTCATAATAAACACTATTATTATTATATTCAACACCTCGTCCAAAATCACTTAAACTCGGTGCATAATTTAATCCTTGATCTGTGCAATCATCCTGTCGGGCAAACGAGAATCTTGACTGGTTGCTGTTTTGCGGTTTTCTTGAACTCACAACCTGTTTATTACTTTCACCCAAAAGCTTAGTGAAATTTTGAGGTGAAGTCAATGATTCATCCCACGGGTCAAAGTCCATCGATAGAATATTAGATATTATAGTATTTTCTCCTAAATCTAGGTTAGTTGTAGTGTGATCTTCAAACACTCCATTAGACACATTAACAGGATGTTGTGGAGCCTTTTCAAGATTTTGACCCAGTGAAGCGGGGTCCATTATATGAGGCGGATTTTGTTCTTTGGCTTCACTAATTGCAACTTGAGATACTTTCTTTTGCAGATCTGATACTAAATCAGATTCTTGTGGTGTTTGATTCTTGTTGGTGGTTTCTAATGATGTGTTTTTACTGTCGAGTGAAGTTGTTGAAAGTTGGATGGTTGCGGTTGAGGAAGAAGAAAGTCCAGGGGTGACAGGTGTCTTGCATAGGGTTGTTCTGTCATCGGTTTTTTTAAAAGATGTCGGATTTCCCAAATTGCCCTTTTCTTGTAAATTGTGGTTTTCTTCACAATGCTTCTTGGGGAGTGTAGTACTTGCTCCGTTTGCCACAATTGGCTGACTAATTGAAGCACGAGTTCCCCTATAGCAGATCAAAATCAGTAAAGTTTAATACAACATATTTATTCGGATTACTATAGATATAACATAATTTAGTAATCATCTTAAACGCCTTTAAAAAGTTTTTTTAAAAAAAGATTAGCTTAAAGAAAACAGTTGAATTGGGTCGAAAGTTGCCCAAATCACTGTCTGAAAAATGTAGATAACTATAGATATAACATAATTTAATAATCATCTTAAACATGTAAAATGGTAAAGATTACCTTAAAAGAAAACAGTTAATTGGGTCAAATTGGCCCAATGTAAATGATAAAGATTACCTTAAAAGAAAACAGTTAACTGGGTCAAATTGGCCCAATGTAGGGGTGAGCATACAAAAACCGATAACCGAAAAAACCAAAAACCGAACTAAAAATAACCATAACCAACCTAACCTATCGGTTACGGTTAAGATATGGCCAAAACCGAATCATTTGGTTACCGTTACGGTCTGCCCTTCTTCCATAACCAAAATAACTGAACCGATAGTTATATATTTATGTGTTTTTCATGTATATCCATGTATTTGAAACACATTTTCATGTATTTTCCATGTATTTGAAACATATTTTCATGTATTTCCGGGGTATTTCATGTAATTCGTGTATTTGTATGCTTGAAAATGGTTCCAACTTCCAAGCACTTGACTAACTATTTTAAGTTTATAATTTTGCACAAGTTTCGTTTTTGGTAATTAACAAAACATAAGCGAAACCGAACCGATAACTGACATATTAACCGAAATAACCGAACCAACATATCAACCGAATTAACCGAACCAACTTAGCCAATCGGTTTCGGTTATGGTTTTTCCTAAAACCGAACCGACATTTGCTCACCCTAGCCCAATGTGTATTTTTAATGTATAAAATATCACTAGTCACTACTCAAATAATTGGAATATTATAAATATTCATTTGGTACTCATATTTGACATACTATTTATTTTATTAAAAATTTAAATATTTTGGACAAAAAGTAATTAGGTCAACCCAACCTAACCCAATTTATTTTGAACCGTACAAAAAATAATTGTTTTAACACAAATCCATATTGACACGTCACCCACTCCATCAACCCAATTTTCAACCGGTAACAAACAGAAATGTGAACTTTACCATGAGGCTGCAGCAGGAAGAGCTTCTGATCTACCGCAACTACTATTTGGTGGGGAAACTTTCAAGGTGTTTGCTGGATTCTGTAAAGCCAACATTGACCAAAGTCAAACATTTTTCACCATAACAAAAAGAAATAGACAATAATACTAAAAGTCCAGTGGTGACAAGTGTCTTGTAATATTACATCAAAGAACAAAAAAAAAAGAATATCTTACATTAGTGGTGTTTTTACTAATAGGTTTTGAGTAGTCGTCAACTGGAGGTGGTAAAAAATTTCCAGAACGCCGTTGCATGTCATTTGTAGCACCAGTAATTTGCTGAACTTTATTCCTATAGAATCATTATGCATGTTAATGTATGGGACAATAAACTAACAAAAGGATAGGACTTTATTAAGTTATGAAGGTTGAACAATAAAAGGTCAACAGTTTTGAGCATATCATGCCATAATAATATGAATATACCTTGTATATGCTGAAACTATTTCATCTTTAGTGAAGCTATCTTCTTGTGGTCCATACTCATGCAAATACAGACAATCAGCATTGGTGCAAGGCTGGACAATAAGATCAAAGTGGTCAGCACAAAATATATATTTACCTCTGCTATAAACCAATTTTCCATCAATCAATTTACGCTTTCATTGATCATACCGTATTCCTCAGCCATGCATGACAGTACTTTGTTGTCCCAAAACAGGCCCTGCAACAAAACACAACCAATATGAAAAACAAAATTAAAAAAAAAAACAAATAAATAACATTATGGTCATGTTATATAGTCTTTTAACCTTAAAGGTCTACCCTCCAAGATAAAGCCATGTGCCGACTGTATACTACGAACTGCTTCTTCCTCCTTGGAGTAAGTAATGTATCTGAACAATGTGAGCAAAACGTTAATCAGATCCAGATATGAACATATCCAATTTACGAAATAATTAGTAATAGCTTTAAAATAACGAACATTGACGTAAATCATTCCACGCAAATTACAAGCATATGAAACTTTAACTTACACACTACAAGTACTGTTAGGAAACTGCTGAATTTCACCAGCTGCTGTCCGTGATATTGACACCTTTAGCACCTTCCCATATTGACCAAAATATTCTTTCTGCTGCAGAAGCTGGTTATAAAAACCAATCCCAGATTAAAATTCCAGAAAAAAAAAACAGGTTATACACAAGAAATAGAGAGAGAGTAATACATCTTCATCAGCTAAATTCAGAGGCAATCCCACAATGTATACAAGGTTACGTTGAATAACCCTGACACTAGTAAGCTCCTTCCTCGCTTCAGCAGTTTTAGTTTTCCCCTTTTGTGACTTTTGTTTTTTCTCTATATTCATCCCAGTAACCAATCTGACGGCGAAGTAAAGAATTTAAAGAAAAATTAGAATAATAGAAAGAAAAATATTTTACAAAGCATCAAGCTTTATGACAGCACATTATACAGAGCCAGACCTTTCACATTTTGACGCTGTCCCGACAATCTTTTCCTTGTTATAAGGTGTCCGACATGCTGGGCATCGCCCTTCTGTGTTATCTTTCTCAGACATATCCATTATGTGGTGCCAGCACCAAACACAGATCTGTATATATAATAAATCATTATGGTTACACCATGTTACATGTATCATGCACCAACAGGCATATTATATAATAATAAAACTATACTTATAAACAATCATTGCGAAGTGGCAAACTGAATGGATTTTAAAGTTCAACCCTATTCCTAACAGTTACGATACCACAAATTAGAAGAAAACGCTACATACGTCATAGCCACATTTGCAAGGCTTGAGCTGCTGGTCTGTTAGATCCATCTCTTCAGCACAAAGTGGACAAGTTCTCTCTCCTGCGTCAGTCATGGTTACCTACACAATAAAACACTAATATAACTAGCCATATACGTTTGCATAAATATATATTATATACATACATAAAATAAAGTGTCTTCCAAATAACACATTTTCTCTAACTAACAATAAAGCTAAACTCTGAATATTCGTTTACTCGAACACACATAATCAATAAAGAAAAAACGGATCATAAAATAAAGATTAAATCATTCTAAAGTGTGAATAAGATCCTTAATATCCGTTAATGTATTCCAATCACCTAGTCAACAATAAAACACTAATATAACTAGCCATATATAAATATACTTATTAACGTATCCGTTTGCATACATACATACATACATACATAATTTCAGGTGTCTTCAAAAGAATACATTTTTCTCTCGTTATCAATTAACCTAAACTCTGAACACTCGTTTTCCCAAACACTCATAATCAATACAGAAACCAAAAGGTATAAACAACATACCAACCTCTTTACACATAATTTTATCAAATCTTTAACCTACGGTCAACAACATAGACCACAAATTAATAATTAAATCATCCTAAAGTGTGAATAAGATCCCTAACATAACTAACTAGCTGTTTCCCCAAATCAAACCCTAATAACTCTTATCAATCGACGAAAAAACTACTGTTTGGAATCTAAATCGTTCACAAACAAATCCAAAACAACTCATATCAAACTAATTGAATCCACAAACCCTAATTCTACCAATTTAGCTAACATAAAGCGGCAAAAACACATGTAACATCTGCGTTGAAATTCATCGTGACAAATACATGAATTGATTCGATTCTAGCGTAAATCGATAAGATTAAACAGTAGAAGTGTAACAGAAGAATCAATTTTAGATAGGACCGTACGAAACAAAAGAATGAAAATTGGGGATCTTTGATCGGAAATTGAAATAATAAAGAATAGATCTAGAGGAAGAATAATAAGGATTAACAGAGGGAGTGAGATTGAATACTTACAGTGATTGATGGATCGAAAGTAGGTGAAGAAGAATCAAAAGATGAGGAGGAACCACAAAAGCCTAATTGGGAGTGTGGGAGATTAGATAGAGGGGGGTGGTTTTTTAAGCATTTTGCTTGTAAATAATATTAACTAGGTTATTCCTCCCCGCGCGTTGCGCGGATAACCCGCTGGAAGCTAAAATAAAGTAGCCGCTGCCTTTTTGTAGTGAGGAAGTCCTCGTTTCGCTGCTTTAGACATCTGTGTATCTCATCTCTTTGTGAAAGAGAACGGCCTACCCACTCCACACTTCGTGGCGTGCTTTACTACTATTTAAGTGTACCAAAGATGTGCAAAGGCACCATATAGTAGTGACCAATTATTCACAATTGACTTAACTATCAACAATACATGAGGGTACAAAAAAAGTGAGCTGTAGAAGAGGCGTGTGTTATTAAGTTCCACATAAAAATTGTACCCATTCTTGATGATGGACCCTCCGGCAACTTTAGAAGCCTTGGAGAACCACGTTTGCAGAATTATAATCCGCAGAATTTCGCTGAAATAGGTTCATTTGTAGAAATCAGTTCATTCGCCACAGAACTACAGTTTGTTCGCTGAACTGTATTTGCTAAACTGTTTTCGCTGAATTGTACTTGTTTCCGCTCTTCTCTTGCTTTCTTCAGTTCTGTTATGTCTTTGTCAAATGTCTCCCTGGAAAAGGTTTCCTCCCCACTAAATTTGTTTAACAACTAATGATAGAAACACTTCACATAAAAAGAAAACAAATGTAGAGAGAGGCTCACTTGATCAAAAGTTAACTCAGTCTTAAACTTGTGAGTATTTTCATCAGAAACCTCCTCAATAACCATCTTAAATAAACTCTCGAGTAGTAGAAGACAGTCCTTATAAACCTCAAAGCGAACCTATAACAAATAAACAAATAATGAGGTGATCATCATAACTGGAAAAAAAAATTACCAAGTAAAAACAAACCTGAAGAGTAAATCCCCTACCAAAAAACCTGATCATCAGAGAGAATCTACTTCCAAATTAGAAAATTAGAAGTAACAAAACAACTTTATATAATTTAGCAAAATATAAATGTAAACCTTTTGTCAAGTAATGTTTAAAAGATGATAAAAAAATGATTAAAAAAAACACAATTATTGTTACACTTGATGGGTCAAGACAACATCCTCTGTAAACAAATAAATAAACCAACAAAAAAAGGAGGTATCATGTCATCATTGTTGCTGATACCAAAGTGTCGTTAGACCCGCTAGCACTAAAATATCCATATAGTTATAACCAGGTGACTGAATGGGGATATGATTAGGTCCCCATTGTCCACCATAACCTGGAAACCCATAAGGTTGCTGATTAGAGGGAACCCAAACGGGTGGCTGGTTAGGTAAGAACAATGACGACTCTTGTTGTTGATGAGCAGGCATGTAATAGCTTGGGTGAGGGTGCGGATTTTGGCTGACGTTCGGGTGTGAGTTTTGGCGTGGGTTCGCGTTTGGGTTTTGGCATGGGTTCGGATTTGGGTTTTGGCGTGGTTCCGGGTTCGAGTTTTGGCGTGGGGTCGGGTTCAGGTTTTGGCGTGGGGTCGGGTTCAGGTTTTGGCGTGGTTTCGGGTTCGGGTTATGGCGTGGGCTCGGTTTCGGTTTTTGTCGTGGATTCGGGTTCAGGTTTTGGCGAGGGTTCGGTTTCGTGTGTTGGTTTGGGTTCAGGTGTGGACTCGGGTTAGGATTCAAGGTAGTGCTCAATATCGTATTCGAGTTTGGATTCTGACTCGGGTCAGTGCTGTTAGGGTTCTGGGTGTGGCGCGTGTTCGGGTTCTGGTTTTGGTCTGCATTATGGTTTGGATTCAGGTGTAGGCTCGGGTTCGGATTCAAGGTAGTGCTTGGTATCAGGTTCAAGTTTTCATTCTGGTTTAGGTTAGTGCTCAGACTGAGATCTAGATTCGTGTTTGGGTTTGTATGCGGTTGAAAGGTCTGTTGTTTTGACTTCTTGGTTCTTCTCTTTTGAAGCCGTACAGACTTCATCTTGGAACCTGTTTTAGTCTTTTTTACAGGACTTGCACCCGCACCCTTCCTCTTGGAAGACTCCTTTTGAGTTGGCTGTTGACTTGGAGACAATCCGGTATGGGATACTTTTTGACGTTTGGCACCTGATTACGATCACATGCATAAAAAAATTTTAAAGAAGAATATACGCGCCCCAGCTTACAACCGAAAAAACTAATTATAGACCCTTCAAACCTTTTATGCTTTACCATTTCATTACAGTTATTATGTATTACTACAACCTGTATGAAAAAATTGGGATCATACCTTTATTTTTATTCAATTTCCGTTGTTTACGGGTAACTGGCCCGTGTTTCTCTTCAAACATTTTTGATCTCATTGCTTCATTCTTCCAAGGCTAAAAACCAGAACAAAAAAAAAAACACAAGATACTCACCAACCAAACAAATTAATATCAAATATACGCATTAAAAATACCTGAAAATTCATACTTAGACAGCTTACAGTATGACAATTTTACCCTTCTTTTATCCTTTTAAGGGAGGGTTTAAATGTCAAAATTTTGAAATATGAGATTAATTTACCTGTCTGAATGCCCCATACTTGTAAAGATTGTGACTTCTCACTAGCATAGTGAAGCGTCGACGGTTGATTATAGAGGGTATGGTCCACAACACTTTAATCTTGAAGTTAATATAAAAAAATAACATGGATTAAGTTAGAATAAGACATAGCCATCCCAAAATCTCAGATACGTAGACTTTTTGATTTCGAACTAACCAGGAATTTATGTTCATCTCCTGATTTACATTGGCGTACTTTAACTATCCTCCCAGCAACCGTTCTTTTCTTTTTCGCAATTTTTCCTCCCATGTATACCAGTTGTTTGAACAAAACAACATCTCTCTGATGATCAGGTTTTTTGGTCAAAGTAAAATTGAAGTAAAACAATGGAAAAAATTGAACACGGACTCATACGGTTCTTAGCGAGTTCCAAGCAGATGTGAATATGCAATAAAGACGGCTTGAAGTGGCCACCATATATCCCGTGGCCACTACAAAAACATACAGATTCTATGCTAAAAGCAAATGTAATGACAATCTTATTTCAAACAACTGAGGCTCAGACCAGTTTTACCATGAGAGGAAGGGGGTTAGACTGCCATGGCTGCAAAGGAGGTTGCAAGTGGAGAACTTAAGATACATCTCAGATCTCACACCTGCCATCCATCAATTCTGCCATGCCAATTTGCGGGAATCCCACTTTCTAACTCGAATTTACCTCAAACCAAATTCGGTCATCATAGCCCTACAGTACCTGTAATAAACAAAGTAGAGACACACAACACATTCCACCCATCAAAGCCGGTTAGAGTCTCAGCATAGGAAACCCTAGCCTTCATCGACCCCTAACAACAGAAACCGAAAAATAGACACAGTCAACAATTGCCGCCACCATATGAGCCCATGAACGGACGCCTTTAACAACCAACGTCACAGGTTTGAAACCCTAACAATAATGCTTTAGTTTCAGCATTCAATCACCTGTAATAATGTGGAAGAGAAGCAAGGGGTCGGAGGTTTTGAGGGTACCATATTCAATTCCAGAAGCCTACCTGATGTCGGAGACCGCCGGCGAAGGCGAGGGCGAACGGTGGTGCGTAGTGGTCCCGGTGTGGTTGGAGAAGACGGCTGAGGGTGTGGTAGTCGGAACCAGCGACGGGGAAGCGGTCATGGAGATGGAGGTTGGCTGGAGGCGGATGTGTGCGACGTCTTCAGCGGTGTAAGCCGCCTCCCTCCGTCGGTGGTCCACCGTGCCAACCACCTCTCACCCTTCCTCTGTCTAGAAGTAGATTCTCTCTCTACAACCTGTGTGACCAAAAGTCGTATGAAGAAGCCAAAAGCAACTGATATATGCTGAGGGTGGAAATAAAAGAATACAAACCTCAGTGTCAAAACCCAAAAGTTGAAAAAAGCCCTGGCGCAAATACACGATAGTATTTGATATATATAATAATATTATTATTATATTATATTTATTATTATTATTTTCTTGACTTAAAAAGATTATATTATTATTATTTTATTCCATATATAAGTTGCAACTTTTTTTTTCATTATCACTTGTACATTATGCATTGGGTGTTTTTCAAAAATTATTATACACTATATAAATTATCAACTTTTGTGTGCATTAGGAGTTGTAAATTATGTTTGGGGAGTTTTCCAAAAAAAAAGTTGATTTTATACTTTTAGTCCAAAAGCATTTGATGTGTTATTTTTAACCCAAAACTATTTGGGTTACAACTTTTAGCTCTAAACTTTTTATTTTTTCAGTTTAACCTAAAAACTTTTTTTTACTTTCAACTTTGGTCTCCTGTACTTTTCATATTCCGCAAATTTTTTCGTTTTACGCTTCGTTCTAAATTTTGCAAGTTAACACGGCGTAACGTGCGTGTGTGGTTCAACATTTTTACGTTCCGTTTTACGCTTCGTCATAAGTTTTGCGAGTTAATAAGATGCAATGTACGTGTGTATTTCAACGTTTTTACGTCGTCTATTTTTTTCCTGTTTGATAAGTTCGTCATAACGTGCGTGTCCTAAATCGACTTAGTTATTATTTTCTATGTTTTACGTTTCAGTCTCATTTTTTCGCCGCAAATTCAGTGTTGGTAGTCGCTGGTGATGGTATGACATTGATGCTATTTGACATGTTTTATGCCCCCCGCCGCAACGCGGGGGTGTTTTTTCAAAAAAAAAAATGGTTATGCATATGGTTGTTGTAACCTTGTCTTTGAGGGTTTTTAAAAAAAATTGTTTTTTTACTTTTCACTCAAAATTATTTCATAAATTACTTTTAACCCAAAACTATTTGTTTTTTTACTTTTAACCCAAAAGTTTTTATCTCTTTTGCAATTTATCATCACAACTTTTTTTACTTAAAACTTTAGTCCTTTATAGTTTTCATTTTCCGCAAATTTTTCGCTTTATGCTTCGTTCTAAATTTTGTGACTTAACACATCGCAACGTGCGTCTTTGGTTTAACGTTTTTACGTTTCGTTCTAAATTTTGCGAGTTAACACGACGCAACATGCGTGTTTGGGTGAACGTTTTTACATCGTCTATTTTTTCCCGTTTGACAGGTTCAACATAACGTGCGGGTCCTAAATCGACTTAGTTGTGTGCATTAGGAGTTGTAAATTATGTTTGGGGAGTTTTCCAAAAAAAAAAGTTGATTTTATACTTTTAGTCCAAAAGCATTTGATGTGTTATTTTTAACCCAAAACTATTTGGGTTACAACTTTTAGCTCTAAACTTTTTATCTTTTCAGTTTAACCTAATAACTTTTTTACTTTCAACTTTGGTCTCCTGTACTTTTCATATTCTACAAATTTTTCGTTTTACGCTTCGTTCTAAATTTTGCAAGTTAACACGGCGCAACGTGCGTGTGTGGTTCAACATTTTTACGTTCCGTTTTACGCTTTGTCATAAGTTTTGCGAGTTAATAAGATGCAATGTACGTGTGTAGTTCAACGTTTTTACGTCGTCTATTTTTTTCCTGTTTGACAAGTTCGTCATAACGTGCGGGTCCTAAATCGACTTAGTTATTATTTTCTATGTTTTACGTTTCAGTCTCATTTTTTCGCCGCAAATTCAGTGTTGGTGGTCGCTGGCGATGGTATGACATTGATGCTATTTGACATGGTTTTATGACCCCTGTCGCAACGCGGGGGTGTTTTTCAAAGAAAAAATGGTTATGCATATGGTTGTTGTAACCTTATCTTTGAGGGTTTTTAAAAAAAATTGATTTTTTTACTTTTCACTCAAAAGTATTTCATAAATTACTTTTAACCCAAAACTATTTGTTTTTTTACTTTTAACCCAAAAGTTTTTATCTCTTTTGCAATTTATCCTCACAACTTTTTTTACTTACAACTTTAGTCCTTTATAGTTTTCATTTTCCGCAAATTTTTCGCTTTATGCTTCGTTCTAAATTTTGTGACTTAACACATCGCAACGTGCGTCTTTGGTTTAACGTTTTTACGTTTCGTTCTAAATTTTGCAAGTTAACACGACGCAACATGCGTGTTTGGGTGAACGTTTTTACATCGTCTATTTTTTCCCGTTTGACAGGTTCAACATAACGTGCGGGTCCTAAATCGACTTAGTTATAACTAAAGAATCCCCGCCGCATTGCGGCGGGTCGTAATTCTAGTTCCATATATAAGTTGCAACTTTTTTTTGCATTATTACTTGTACATTATGCATTGGGTGTTTTTCAAAAATTATTCCATATATAAGTTGCAACTTTTTTTTGCATTATCACTTGTACATTATGCATTGGGTGTTTTTCAAAAAAAAAAAAGTTGATTTTTTATTTTTAACTCAAAGGTTTTAACTTTTTACAATTTTAACCCTACATAATTTGTTTTTTTAACTTTAACCCAAAACTTTTCATTATCTTCAATTTAACTTCACAACTTTTGTCACTTATACTTTTCATCTTTCGCAAATTTTCGTTTTACGTATTGTTTTAAATTTTTCGAGTTAATAC
Source organism: Helianthus tuberosus (assembly GCA_030545235.1). Lineage (NCBI taxonomy): Eukaryota > Viridiplantae > Streptophyta > Magnoliopsida > Asterales > Asteraceae > Helianthus > Helianthus tuberosus. The sequence goes on from CM060352.1 coordinate 150,024,129, forward strand.
GACGCAACGTGCATGTGTGGTTCAACGTTTTTACCTTTATTTTTCCATGTTTGAGAGGTTCGTCGCAACACGCATATCCTAGATCGAGTCAGTGTTGGTGGTCGATGACGGTTGTGTGACATTAGTATTATTTGACACCGTTTTACGCCACGACGCAACACGGGGTGTGATTTAGGGGGGGGGGGGTTTCAAAGGAAAAATGATTATGCATATGGTTGTCGTAACGTTGGCTTTGGGGGTTTTCCAAAAAAAATGATTTTTTTTACTTTTCACCAAAAAGTATTTCATAAATTACTTTTAACTCAAAACTATTTGTTTTTTTACTTTTAACCCAAAACTTTTTATCTTTTGCAATCTATCCTCATAACTTTTTTTACTTTCAACTTTGGTTCTTTATAGTTTTCATTTTCCGCAAATTTTTCGCTTTATGCTTTGTTCTAAATTTTGTGACTTAACAAATCGCAACGTGCGTCTTTGGTTTAACATTTTTACGTTTCGTTCTAAATTTTGTGAGTTAATACGACGCAACGTGCGTGTATGGGTGAACGTTTTTACATCGTCTATTTTTTCCCCGTTTGACAGGTTTAACATAACGTGCGGGTCCTAGATTGACTTAGTTATAACTATAGAATCCTCGCCGCATTGCGGCGGGTCGCAATCCTAGTTAGATGAATATGATGTAATAATATACCTATTTTGATTTTATGTTTTAAATATGATATGATATGATGCAACAATATACCTATTTTGATTTTATGTTTTAAGTAAAGTGTAATTTGTGTCTCTATGGTTTAGTGGCGGAATTAACATGAAACTTCCAAACTTATTTTTTTTTACATAAGTCTTTTTGGTTTAAAAATCTAACATAATACGTCCCTTTAACACCGTTAGAATAGACCGTCTAATAATTAACGCTAGTAGGCTTTTTTGTCATTTCACCCTTTCTAAAACCCTAATATATTTATTGTCTAACAAAATGAGTCCCATTGGTTTACATTTGCATACCGCACTTCCTTGCCACCACCAACCATCGGCTCCTAACACCACCACGCCACACCGAACCCCACCACCGGAACAACACACGCCCCTCATATACCACTCTTCCACCCGCCAGTAACCACCGACACTCGACGGCGATCGATCCCACCAACGGTAAACAACGACATTGATAGTGATCGAAGCCCCCCGCCAGTAAACAACAACTAATCCACCTAACACCCAACTCTGGTCCACCTCACACCATCCATAAACCTCTGATCATGGTGTATCCAGTTGAAATGGTGATGGATACACCAGCGGTTAAAGGTAAACACAAGACAATCATTTATTTACTTCAATTTCACTTCAATTTTACTCGATTTTGGTTAGTGTAGTTCACTTTAAAATTGAAATCGAAACATGATGCAATTTTACTTGAACATCTGTAGCTGGCATTAGGGTCAATGGTACTGGCACCCACCTCGTGTTCCACTTCAAGGTGGTTCTAAGGTTCTTGAATAGCTTCACCTTTCAATTCCGTTTTCAATGAGGAAGAAGGGAAGATAGGGTCCAAATATTGATGGCTAAGAGTAAGGGGCTGTTTGTTTACCTCTTAATGAGGCTCTTAATGGTTCAGACCTTTTACTGGTTCAACACTTAATGGTTCAGACTGTTTGTTTCACGAGCAGATGTCTGAATGGTTCAGACATTTGCCTCTGAATGGTTAAGATTTATACAGAGTCTGAATGGTTAAGACCTCTAATCTGAATTGGTCAGACATTTGTCTCTGAATGGTTAAGCATTATACAGGCTCTTAATGGTTCAGACCTCTTACTGGTTCAGCACTTAATCGCTTAGATCTCTTATTGGTTCAGCACTTAACCATTCAGATATTGTCAAACAGCCCCTAACATAGATTAGCACATATGGAAAAGAAAATAATCATGGTTACATGTAGAGTGAAGATACATGGTATTCAACAAATGTTGAATGAATTGACCTATGTTTATATTAGTTATCTTAAATCTAACCTTCATTTATCTTATTATATACTCAACTTATCATTGTATTTCTTTTGATCGTGTGTGAACTATGTAATGACTCTTTTACATTGACTTTTAAAGCTTTACTACCTGTTGTTATACTTGCAAATTTGCAATGTCATATACTCAGTCTAATTTGATATTACAAGCACAATTAATATTGGAGTAAAGTATAACTTTCGTCCCTATTGTGACAACCGTCAATTTTCCATGTAATTCCGTACATGTTAAACAGTAATTTGTGCTTTAATGACTGTGCTTGATTTGAATTAATGACATGAATGATTTCTGATTAATGTTATATACATACAAGTGCATTACATACTGCATGATTATTTATCATTATTGCATGCAACACATTGTGATTCAAATGATGCACGAAACAAAGTTAGCACAGTTATCAGACAAACTAGAAGTGCTGACGGGAGTTCAGTACTCAGGCAGACATGATGTTAAGACACAGAATGAGCCCGAAACCCAGAGTTACACTAGTATAGTGTGTAGGAAAGTAAGGATCATAAAACAGCCTTCCTAGAGATAGTTTAAGTGCCGAAAAATGCTTAAAACTCACACAAACTGCAGAATTCTGCAATTTTCAGCAAAAATCAGCATTTTAACAACATAATATAGTGCATAATTATGGTTTAATGGTCCAGAATACCTTCTTAAGTGTTGGGAATCAAAACTGTCACAAAAGGGAACATAAAGCACACTAAACTGCGTAATTTAGCACCTTAACGAACCAATAACCAACCGGACACTACCCGAAACACCAAATTTTTACTATAAGCATTGTTTTATCATTTCCGAGCTAGTTATGGTCATCGAACATCATAATGTATCTTATAATTACATAACACATAAAACACTAAACTATATACTTAGAAACTAACCTAACTTGCATAACTAGCCATCACATTGTAACCATACCCCCCCCCCTGTTCGACGGTTACCATGGGTGGACCCACCCATGGATTTTGTTTACATTGTTTAATAGATTTGTGTTAAACTTTAGAGACATATTACACAAGGGTTTATGAAATGTTGGAGCTTTATATTTTATAAACCACAAGTCCCACACTTCTCACATTTCGCACTCCAAAACAACATCACCTCATCTCCCTCTCTTCCTTGGTCTCGACCGTGAACCACCACCCACACCACCACCACTTTCACTTCTTGTTCATGAAATCCAAGGTGATTCTAAGGTGCAAGAAGCTAAGTTAAGGAGCTTGGAGCCATTGGAGCTTGAAGGACCATTCTCTAGAGCTTTTAACCACCTTGTTTATCTTCTTCTTCATCTTGAGTTCTTCCCTAGTCCTTGTGCTAGTAGTAAGCCCCTTGTAACTTGATTCTACTTCTCATTTTGATGGTTAAAAGATTATGTAAATGGTTAAACATAAAGATTATGAAGAAACAAGAAGATGAACTTCCACATAAAGCTTAACAACATAAAATCTAAGTTGATTTAGTGTATGTGTATATCTTGATTGTTGATTTCTTGTGATAATGATGTTAATCATCATATGAAACTTGCTAGATTTGTGATTAAACACATGATCTAGCAAGTGAGAGGATGAATCTTGTGTAAAACAAAATGATCATCCTTTATGTTTCACATGAACTTGAAAGTGAAGATGTTTTTGTGTATGAAGATGATGAATACATGATAGAAGTCTTGTAAATGGATAATTTCAAAAATGATTTTCTCAAGAAACCAAGGTTATTTACAAGATTTACAAGATCATTATTTTTAAAGAAACTAACCATATTTTTAATGATAAATCAAAGCTAGAAACAAGTTTGTAACAAGGAAAATACAAAAGAATTATTTTTAGAAAAATCATCTTGTAAGTTGTAAAGGACTAGATTTTACAAGAATGAGATTTATAAACAAATAACCATGTTTTAAAGGGTAACTAAACCTACTAAATAACATACTAAGTTGCTACAAGTTTTTACAAAATTTCAAGTTCATGATGTAGTGTAAATTGCATGATTTTGGCTCATGGTAAGTCTTGAATGATTTGTTGGTGATTGATGATGATTTTAAAAGAAAATGATATGCTTGTTAAAGCATGGAAACCTCCATTTTTAAGGGGAAACTATGGCAAAAAAAAATTAGAATTTAAACACTTAGAAAAATATTTTTAAACAAGTGTTTATAAGTAAATTTTAACCATGGTTTTTTTTTCGTATAAAAACTTGCCATAATTTTTGTTACAAAAATTACAAATATTTGAGGATGGTTTTTGAAAAATAAAAGTGACTAAGTATATATATTTAGGAAAATATATTTAGAAGTCACAATTTGTGTGTTACTTGTATATTATGTGTATTAGTTATATTATTTTAGGACTTGAAAATAATATAACTTACCAAAATACAAAAATTGTAATACAAAATATTACCAAAATTCCAAGAAAACAAATATATAATTTATACCCGAATTTTGGACAAACCGAACAAGGAATATGGATTACATATATATATTCCGGAATTAAGTTCATATATATTTTGAAAAATAAGTTAAAAGGTATTTTGGAAACCAAAGAAACAGAAAAATATGATTTTTACAATTATTACAAAATATATCATATTTTTATCAAGTGGAAAATATATTATTTTGAATGGAGAAAAATAAATATATTTTCTTGAACGATTAGAAGATATATTATTTTTGAAGAAAATATATATATATATATATATATATATATTCTTAAACAAATTTAGAATATATATTATTTTGGGTGAAAAATGGAATTATAAATATTTTCTAAGTTAATCTTGAGAATATAATATTTTTGAGGTTTATATGAAAATGTAATTATTTTTGCCCAGAAAGATTTATAGATATTTTTCTATAGGAGTTATCTTAAAATACAAATATTTTAAGAATATAAGTTGGTGATTTTTACTTGATAAAAAATAATATTCCGGAAAATTTAATACAAAATTAAGTATAAAATTCTTAATAAATACAAGAAAATACGTATTCTCGTACGTACAAATACACACCGGAATACACCACCAACACTTGACAAAATACACAAGACCAAAAATACACAAGTATAATTATATCCATCCTTGGAAAAATACACATGTATAAATACATAATATACCAAGTTAAAATATATTATTTTAACAAATATTCCAATAATTAATAAATATAATTTAAGTTAAAATATTATTATTTTAACAAATAATTATATACTTTGGAATAATATTTATTACACAAAAAACGTAACTCAAAGATACTAAGTCATAACAACTAAAACTGAGAGTCGTTACACGACCTAGCCGTCTAATAAACCATAGCACGTGTGTAGGTAGTTGCATGACTTCAGGACAGGACCTTTGAGTTACTTCGGACAGCAGGACGCAAGATTGTGAGTTCATGTCCCCCTTTTCTTTTAACTGTTTTCAGTTTTACAACTTCGGGGGTGAAATACATGTTACAAATGTTACAATGATTACAAATGGTATGGTTAGCTAAGGAATGAACTGTTAGATCATGTGAATGGGTAGGCGTTAACTTGAGACCATTAATCCTTGTATAAGGACCGAGGGGCATGAGTGATAGATCTATTTGGGTGTTGCGAGCCCCACCCATGGGTCCGCGAGTTGGTCGCATGTTGTGACTATGTTGTTCCAGCCGGGTGGCCCGGTACGAAATACGCAAAGGATTGAGCCTTCCTACACCGTTACACACACATTAATGACCTAGCAAATCATTAATTGATCTGTTCATGGACGCTTTCATATCGGTTTACAAATATATACTTACAGTGATTTCAAGTTTATTACGAGCTCACATACAAAACACATGAACTCGCTCAACTTTTGTTGATGTTTTTAAACTACATGTATTTTAGGAAATTGATTTGGATCTGGCGGGAGTTTAAAGATTTCAAGATATGTTTACAAGTAGTGATGTCATCCCATTTTGAAGGGATTGCATTGTGTATCTTATCTTTGATAGGATACATGACTCAAAGCCTTGTTTTATCTATGTATTTTGTCAAGTCCTTTACGAAACTTAAAACACTTGGTTGTTTTGTATTTTAAACTCGAAGTCTTTGTTTGGTATTAAACAATGTGGGTTGTTATATTTTGAAACTTAGTAATGGATGAACATCATGGTTTCTATCATATAGTTGTTTGTTATAATTGAATGCAATGATATTAAGCAAGTCACATATAATACGCTTCCGCAAAAGTCAGGGTGTGACACCTGTGGTTTACACCATATCTCACATACAACCCCAATTTGCCAATTTCGACCATTCGAATGCTTGTGGTTGTCAATTGCAATCAATAACATCCTTGTTAACTTAATTTGTTGGTCAACTGTTTGTTAACTAGTGAAATGTCTTAAATACCCTCATGTTACAATATTAAGTAATAACTTAAAATAAGTCATCTTCATCTAAGCCATCCCCTTTTGGTCCCCTAATTCTTTATCTTCTGCAATGAACCGTTGTAATCATATATGGTATTTATTTATGTATGTGCAACTGAAAAGAAACCAAAGAGTTCAAAACAGATGAAGATTAATTACCCCAAAAAACAAGGTTAATGTTCCTTAACCATATGCAGTTCAATCCCAGATGTTGATCATACGGTAAACAACAATGAACCCCTAAAATCAAAAAACGAAAATATGATATTCAGAAATTATAAATCAATTTACTATTTAATTGTCGCAACCCCCGTCCCCTAACAAACCCGGGAACGGGCAGCCGCGGCCAGTTTCGGTGGTATCTGTGTTTTATCATTTTGGCAGCGGAAATTACATCAGGACCGTAGTTAGGAAATATTTTATCAGAGTAAAATACCACACTTTCATAATTTTAAACACGTGGGAACAATCCCAAGTTTTAAGTACACACATTTTCATAGGGATAAACCCTATTTTATTTAATAAAATATCTCTTTATTTTTAGGTAACTTTATTGCCACTTTTCCAAGCTTTCAGTGCTGTCCAGCTGGCTTCTATTTGACTTTCACATTTTGTTACCTGAAACGCGTTTAAAAACATTTTGTCAGTGGGAAATACTGGTGAGTGAATCCCAGTTTAATCAAGTTTAGTAAAAACCATTGTACAGTATTGAGGGCGGTCGCGCAATTACATTTGTTTCCATCTATTCAATTACCACCCAAGGTACTGTCAACCCGACTTGTGGTCATGTTACTCCTCGCAAGGTAGTAACAAATTTTGTATACAAAACCCCAACATACCGACGATAATTGTAGAATACAAATACTCAATAACTGTTTGATATATTATTAATTAAGTGAGGTTTTGTAAAAACAGTTTGCAAAAAGGATATTACTCACATTGCTGTCTTAGGTTTCCTTTAAGGATTTCCAGGTGATTATCTATAATTTACACAATGTACACGTGTTAGTATAATAACCCAATATTTACATTAGTAATACCCTCCCCGAGACGGCATTCCAACGACTACGTCGGGCAGAACCACGACAGCCGTTACGGAACCCTGGATCAATCGGGCAGCGTATCTAATACATAACCGGGGTTATGATACTTACAACGGGGCAGAACTTCGTTATTTAGGGGGGTATTATACCCGGAGATTATGCCTACTATGTGAAATTTTGAGAGAGAAAAAGAAATTGAGCGAGTTCGACTGAAGGCCTGAGCTCCCAATTTATAGGAGCTGAAATCGAGATCCTCGCGGCCTGCGTAAGAGAAAGGAAGGGCCTACGCGGCCCGCGACATAGGGTCTGTAGGGCCTAGCTTTGTCAGCTCACCAATGTAGCCTCGACGCGTATCAGACACGTGGCAGCACCGGGTTAAGCCTGGTGGTCAGGCCGTCGCGCCCCGCGTAAGACGTAGCCAAAGGCTACGCGGCCCGTGAGCGACTCTATTTTCTGATTTTTATTTTATTTTTAATTATGTATAGTATTTTGGGCTCGGTTTTCATATACGGGGCATATTTTAGGACATATAGGGACATTTTAAAATATATTAGGGGTGTCAAAAAATTATTTAGGAGGGTTGTTATATCCTCCCCACCTTGTTTTAGAGCTCGTCCTCAAGATCTACTGGAATAGGTGTGGATATTTCCTTTGCATTTCTGATTCAAGCTCCCAAGTGTATTCTGGTCCTCTTTTGGAGTCCCATTTCACTTTGACCAGAACTAATCTCTTGTGTTTGAGATTCTTGACTTTCCTATCTTCGATCTGTAGAGGCTTCTCTACAAATTTAAGTTGTTCATTAACCTCTATATCCTTAAGAGGTACTACCAGTGATTCATCAGCTAAGCATTTCTTGAGATTACATACATGAAATACATCATGTATTCCTGCCATTTCCTCTGGCAGTTGTAGCTGATAGGCTACAGGTCCTATTCTTCTAATAATCTCAAAAGGTCCAACATACCTGGGCTTAACTTCCCTCTTTTGATGAATCTTACCACTCCTTTCAAATGAGAGACTTTTAATAACACTTTGTCTCCTACCTGAAATTCCAACGGCTTTCGCCTGTTATCAGCATAACTCTTTTGTCGATCACGTGCTGCTTTCAGCCTTTCCTTGACTTGAATAATTTTGTCGGTTGTTTCTTGTACTATCTCTGGTCCAGAGAGTTGTTTTTCTCCAATTTCTGCCCAACAGACTGGCATTCGACACTTTCGTCCATAAAGTGCTTCGAATGGTACGGCATTGATACTTGTGTGATAACTGTTATTATAAGAAAATTCTATTAATGGTAAGTGATCGTCTCAATTACCTCTGAAATCAATTACACAAGTTCTAAGCATGACATCCATTGTTTGAATTGTCCTTTCACTTTGTCCGTCCATTTGAGGATGATAAGCTGTGCTTAGATTCAACTTGGTTCCCATGGCTTTTTGGAAACTTGTCCAAAAATGAGAGGTAAAACAGTTATCCCTATCAGACACAATTGATAAAGGAATTCCATGTAATGAAACTATTTCATTTACATACAACTTAGCTAATTGTTCCATACTGAAAGTTTCCTTCATTGGTAGGAAATGAGATGACTTAGTTAGCCTGTCTACAATCACCCAGATTGTATCATTACCTTTCCTTGTTTTGGGTAATTTGGTAACAAAATCCATTGTTATCAATTCCCATTTCCAAACTGGCATTTCTAATTGCTGCAACAAACCTGAGGGTTTCTGATATTCAACTTTGACTTGTGAACAAGTTAGACACTTAGAAACATAAGCTGCTATATATTTATTCATTCCTATCTACCAAAAATTCTTTCTTAAATCCTGATACATTTTATCACTTCCAGGATGCATCGTATACTTAGACTCATGGGCTTCTTCCAGTATACGGTGACGTAGGTTTCCTAATTTGGGTATCCACATTCTTTTCTTATGGAATCTCCAAATTCCATCTGTTGCTTGTTCTAATTCTTTAATTATTCCTTTTAATTTTTCAGTATCATCCTTGATTACTGATTCTTGTGCTTTTCTAATCTGTTCATTTAAATCTACTTGTAGATTTAACTTAAGAGAAAGCACTCTTTTTGGCTTTTCATGATACTTTCGGCTTAAAGCATCAGCCACTACATTTGCCTTTCCTGCATGATACTGGATATTACAATCATAATCACTAAGTATCTCCATCCAGCGTCTTTGTCTCATATTCAACTCCTTTTGCCCGAAGCCATACCTTAAACTCTTATGATTAGTGAAAATGGTAAACTTACTACTGTAAAGGTGTCAGTTGCATTTTTAGGCATATTTTACCACATTTTAGCATGCGTATTTAATGGCATTTTAGACATCTAGACTATCTATATTTAGGGCTGTAAACGAACCAAACGTTCGGCGAACAGTTCGTGAACCGTTCGGCGGGAAGTTCATTTGTGTTCGTTCGTTTATTAAACAAACGAACACGAACAAGAAATTTCGTTCGTTTAGTTAAATGAACAAACATGAACATAGGTCGTGTTCGTTCGTTTATGTTCGTGAACGTTCGGTAACATGTTCGTTTGTGTTCGATAATTCATTAGTGTTTTTAGTTTTTATATTTATTTAAATACTTCAAAATTCCGACAAATTAAATATCTAATAAGTGTCAGTGTATTATATATTATGTTCATGAACGATTGTTTGTGTTCGTTTGTTTCCATTTGTGTTCATAACATTAGTTTGTGCTCATTTGTGTTCGTCAACATTCGTTGCCTAAAATTAACAAACAAACACAAACGAACACGAACAATTTCATTTCCTTAACAAACGAACACGAACATAAAATCTCGTTCGATAAGTGTTCGTGAACGGTTCGCGAACACATATATTTCTTAACAAACGAACACGAACAAGGTCTTGTTCGTGTTCGTTCGGTTCGTTCGGTTCGTTTACAGCCCTATCTATATTGCATCATTTTGAGAAATACACATTTTTGTAGGGTGGAGTCTACTTTGGTTTGTTTTTGGTTGATTTTGTAGGTGAGGAGTAATTGCTAAGGATTACAATGGATTTCTAAAAGAACTTGAGGAGTTCAAGAAGACGAATTCATGTCAACAAATATAAGTGTTCATTGTGTTGCTATAAATAAAGAAGTTGTGGGCTGAATTTTAGAGGTCTAGTTGGCCATGAGAGAGAAAGAAAGGAGAATTCTAGATAGACCATGAGTTGGGCTAAATAAATATAAAGGTTTTGGTGGATTGTAATTATTTAAATCGGGCTTAACTTAAAATCTCCTTGGGCTAAATTTGGATGGCCATATCAATATTGAGATTAGTATAAATAGAAATAAGGAGGGAAGCCCAGTGGAGAAAAAGGAGAAGAGATCATTATCAAAACAACCTGGACGAAACACAGGGGACGAATTTTTTTGAATGGCTGCAAGTGGAAAAGAATCGAAAAAAGGTCAAGAAGCACATTCTTTTTGGTGATTTTCTAGAAAAACTACAAAAACTTGTTTTGATTTTATTTTTCGCAGGTTTTAATTTTGTGATTATTTGTTTCTTATTTAACTTGATTGTTATAGCCACCATGTCTAGCTAGAATCGTTTAGTTTCGACATCGGGGTTTATTTTATTTGATTTGGTTCATAAACTTATGTGAAACGAGCACGTTTGATTCAATTATTTTAGTGGTTTGTTTATATGATTCTTGTTTTTAATACGGATTCAATCCGGAAAATATTAGATTGTTAATAAACCTGATCAACTTATTAATTTTTCTAATAAAGTTCAATCAATTTTTAGAACCCTAACAAAGTTTTAATTTTTGAGACTAGGAACAAAATAATAATTTGAGTTTGTCTATGAACCCATATTGTTATAGAATTATATAATACAGTTAAACACTCCGAACGGCGTGAGTGTTTGATTGTAATTGATACTTCTATCCCGCAACCCGCACGCTAAAATCCGAACGGCGTGAGTTTAGAGTAGCGGGTTGGCTCTAATCAACGAACTGCGCTTGGTTAGACATTAAATAGAGTGGAGGTCCGAACTGCGTGACGTCTAGTGTCGATACAAACTATTATTTAAAAAGGATCATTGCACCATGACCGTTAAAGATCGTAAGTCGAACCGAATCAAGAAATTGCCCTGGTGTTGAAATTAGTTTTTAACATCTGAATTTTTCCAACCACTTTCATTAGCTTTTCTTTTTAATCTAAAAATTAAAAATTGTTTTTTTTACATTCTAGTTTAAACTTAAAACCCCCCTTTCAAAACAACCGTATCTGTGTTTAAAACGTTTTGGCATAATTCGTTAATCTGTATCCTTGTGGACACGAACTCTACTTCTACTCATACTAGTAGTTTTCTTATTATTTTATTTGCTGGATTCGACACCCAACAAATTGGCGCCGTTGCCGGGGATACGTCAAATTTAATCGTTTTATGCCAAGATCTTTGCGTACAGGTACACCACTCGAGATTGACCCGAAGATCGAGAAAACAACAAAGAGATTAAGGAGGCAAGCAAAACAACGAAAGAAGTTAGCAAGATCCTCAACCTCTATATCTTCACCTCCGGTCACCAACATTTGGCAAGACGTACTCTTGTCAAGTGAATCTGAAACCGAAACAGAATCACAATCCCATCAAGAAACAACCATCACTCCACCACACTCACCTACCCATACCCACCAAGAACCAAACTCACCTAAACCGCAAATTCCTGCATTTACAATGGCAGCTGAACAAACCCTTAGACAGTGGGCAACTCGTGATGTCCCACAACAACCACTTTGCATTAACTACCCTACTGTGGAAAACTTTGAGCTGAAATCCGGACTCATTCACCTATTACCACTTTTCCGAGGCTTAGAGAATGAAGACCCACACAAGTTCCTCAAAGAGTTCCATGTTGTGTGCTCCGGTATGAAGCCACATAACGTCACTGAAGACCAAATCAAGCTAAGGGCATTCCCCTTTGCTCTTCAAGACTCAGCAAAAGAATGGCTATATTACTTACCACCGGGGTCGGTAACTACTTGGAATGAACTTGCAAAGCTGTTTCTTGAAAAATACTTCCCAGAAGTCAAAGCCTCGATCCTATGCAAGGAGATCATCGGAATCAAGCAACTCAAAAGAGAAGCCTTGCACACTTATTGGGACAGGTTTAAAAAGTTGTGTGCTCATTGCCCACAACATGGCATAACTGATCACCAACTCCTTCAATACTTTTGTGAAGGATTGTCACCATTGGAGAAGCGTTTGATTAATGCCTCAAGTGGAGGAGCTCTACTCCATAAAACACCTACTCAAATTAGAGCCTTGATTACCTCCATAGCTGAAGACACCAAGCACTCTGCACAGGATGAAGAGTGGTACACGGATGTTCCACGAGCAGTTAAGGAAGTGAGCACCCCTCACATTGAAACCCAGCTAGCTGAGTTAACAAAAGCGGTCATGCAACTTACTAAGGACAAGAGTGCTGAGCCACAAGCCCGAGCTTGTGGAATTTGTCTACAATTTGGACACCCCACTAATATGTGTCCCACACTGCAAGATGATGTTGAACAAGCACAAGCACTTGGAGGTTACCCGGGGCAAAATTCAAGACAATATGAACAACCCCGAGGCAATCAAAATTGGGGACATCCTCCCAACATGAATTTCCAACAATATCAACAACGACCAACCTTCCAAGGTAATCAACAACCGCAAAACTTTCAGCCTCGACAACAACAACCCGCCCAACAACAAACAAGCAGCTCGGGAATGTCTTTGGAAGATATTGTGAAAAGCTTGGCAACCAGCACGCATACGTTCCAACAGGAGACAAAAGCTAGCATAAAGAACTTGGAACAACAAATGGCTCAACTCGCTAGCTCAGTGAGTAAATTAGAGTCTCAAGGTAAACTACCCGCACAAACCGAGAATAACCCAAAGCACAACGTGAGTGCCATTACCTTGAGGAGTGGAAAGAGCTACGACGGTCCGAGTATGCAAGAAGAAGAGGAAATTGTTGTTGAGAAGAAGAACTGGGATAAGATGAAAGTACAAGAACCGGTTAGAAGTGAAATGAAATTTACTCCTGTAGCTTCATTCCCATCAAGGCTACAAAGCACAAAGAAGGAAAGGGAAGAGCAAGAAATCATGGAGACATTCAGGAAGGTAGAGGTAAATATTCCACTTCTTGATGCCATTAAACAAGTCCCAAGGTATGCGAAGTTCCTCAAAGAACTTTGTACATCAAAGAAGAAGCTTAAAGGTAATGAAACCGTCAAGGTAAGTGAAAATATTTCTGCAGTGTTACAAAAGAGACTACCTCCAAAGTGCAAGGATCCAGGTGTTTTCACCGTTCCTTGTAAATTGGGAAATCTTACCATACCACGAGCCATGCTCGACCTTGGATCCTCTATTAACGTCCTACCATACTCGATTTTTAAAACACTTAACGTAGGACCGTTAAAGAGGACCGGGGTAGTCATTCAATTGGCCGATCGATCCATCGTACGCCCAAAAGGTGTATTAGAAGATATATTGGTACAAGTGAATGAATTAGTCTTTCCAGCTGATTTTTATGTGCTAGACATGGAAGGTGATGAAGCCCCAAATTCAAGTTCCATATTATTAGGGAGGCCATTTTTAGAAACCGCAAGAACAAAAATCGATGTTTATAGCGGCACCCTATCTATGGAATTTGATGGGGAGGTAATCAATTTCAATATAGATGATGCGATGCGTTATCCGAGTGATGTCTCGTCTTTGAATTATATAGATGTCATTGAACCACTAACTAATGAATCTTTTGAGTTGTCTAACCATGATGTTCAAGCATTAGTGTCAGCAACAGGAAAAGAAGTTACTAAAAAGTTCAAGCTTGGGGAGGATCTAAGGGATGGCACGACCCTCCTAGACTCACGGAAGAAAGTAAAGTACAAATCATCAAGAGTAAAATTGCTAAGTACTATCCAAAAGCTTCTTCCGTGTATTGAGCAAGCACCAGATTAACGAAATAAGGTCCAAGTCTAGCCAAAGACAAGAAAGAAAGGCGCTTCGCGGGAGGCGGGAGGCAACCCGTGATTTCATATTGTTCTCTTTAATTTTAATTCCATTAAAAATATATATATAAAAACCAAAAAAAGAGAAAAAAATTGTTTCTTTTTAGTCAAAAGTTTAACCCGGTGGCGTTGGATATTCTTAAAAAATGGCCCGGCCGTGTGAAAGTGAGTTTTTGTTTCAGAACCTGTAGGATCGTGTTTTGACCCGAACGAGTCGTTCAGAGGAGTTTTGATCAGATACAGGTGCGGAAAACAAGTACCTGACGTAGAAACAGCTAGATCTTCACTTAAATCACTTTTCTGATTGATATTACAACGTTTACATTCAAATCTCACACCGGCAGCACCTCGGTATGGAATTCGACAAAGTTACAAATGAGATCCGCTCATGTGGTATTTATAGAGCAGGTAGGTTCGCATATATGGACATGTACGAATAAGCGGACCTAAACAGGTAGGTTCGCACATACGGACATGTACGTATAAGCGGACCTAACCAGATAGGTTCCCATATACGGACATGACACAAAAACGGACCTCCTATGTCCATATAAGCGGACCTGACGGTTTAGACCTATATGCTATCCTATTTTCTCGTAAA
Organism: Helianthus tuberosus; assembly: GCA_030545235.1. Lineage (NCBI taxonomy): Eukaryota > Viridiplantae > Streptophyta > Magnoliopsida > Asterales > Asteraceae > Helianthus > Helianthus tuberosus. Next base: position 150,039,228 of record CM060352.1, read on the forward strand.
ACGTGCCCTGATCTAACAATCTAAAACTAAGACTCGATACAAGACGAAGTCGACAGATGTACTGCACCAACAGACTCCCCCTCAGATGTTGACGAGTCGACTATCGAGTCACAACAATGTCATGTCTTCACATCTTCAGTCTTGATCTGTCTCTGGGCTTCTCTCTCTCAATCTTTTCTTGCATGTCTTTAGACTCCCCCTTGCGATATGCTGGCATTTCTTCAGATCATCAGCATCATCAGCTTTAGGATCGTTGTCTGACTTTCACAATTTTGACTTTTCAGGATCATCACTTCTCAAACTTTAAACCTGCATAAACTCTACCTCACAATAAATTTTACAATTTACATGTTTCAAACATATAAACTTGCACTAACTCAGACTTTTCTTCAAAACAAACACAGATTTTGATGAACCACTTGAAAGGTTAGATTATGAAAACATTTAATTCCAGACATACGCTCCCCCTCAAATATTTCTCATCATGTTTAGCACTCGGAATTTTGAAAATTAGCTTTCCAATATCAGTTGTCAAAAATCTTTTTGGATTTTTCAAAAATTTACACTGAAAATCTTTTTGGATTTTGAAATTTAAATGAAATGCAGTAAAGAAATATTTACAAACAATATTTTTGTGAGTTCGTGTAAGAGAATCATATCAGTTTTTGAGACAAGTCACCAACACCGTTAAGCTTTATTTCATTTTAAGTTCTAAACAATTCACTTAGATTGTCAGTATACTGATCCACTTAAATTTTCACACAAAATTCAACTGCTTCGAGATACTAGTTTAATGTCTTAGATACTTAAACTTAATCGCGTGTCCCACCTCAGAATATACTCCCGTATCCAGATCCCAATATTCAGTCTTACAGGTAATTATAACACCAATGATATCTGTAAGGGGTTAATAATTTATAAAGAATAATGAGAGCTCAGGTCAGAACTACCGTTCAGCAGAGAGATCATGACTCAACTTTTGGGTGTGTCCCCTTTAGAGGATCTTTTTTACAACAGCATTGCTAAGCAATTTTATTGTCTTATCATATATGTTGAGGGTGATGCTATGTTTCAAGCATTTGCAGAAAGTATTATTCGAGGACTAGGTCAGAACTTCCATTCAGCAGAAGTCCAAGAATAATACCCCAGACATCACTGAGTATAAAGACCTAGTATATCAGAAAAAGGAATCTTTCAAACGAGATTTCGGGGGTTACCCATATATCCGAGAGATGTTTCCCCACGATATAAGCAAGTTTGAAATTTAGGTTTATATCTCGTCACAATCTACTAAATGTGCAAAAACCTACTGACATATCCACAGTGAGATTGTTTATCACATTTTAACATTTCATATCTTTAGCATGTTGTGGCAGTCTACTGATGTACTATCATTTCCTCTATTCACAACGAAACTCATTTTTGAATTTTATCATGTTTTTGTATTTTTCAAATTTTCAAATGTTTTTAGATTTTCTGAAATTTTTACTCCCCCTAAAATGCAAACACATTTTAGGAAATTTGAAAACAAACTATACAATAAAGTGACAACTGATATCAAATCACCTCAATTCGCCATCCACTAGGCATAAACAATCAGAACTCCCCCTTTCACAAAACTATTTTCTCATTATGATTTCAAAACACTTAAGTTTGTTTTAACCAAAATGATTTTTCCGAAAAATAAGTTTTGTTGGTTTTACCACTTGTAAAGTTAGGGGTATGGTTCATCATATTATCCTTCACATATACGTATCAGGATTACATCAAGTTCAAACTAATGACCTTGACGAATCACTTTGTCATATCCAACCTCTTACCACTTGTAAGAATATCCAACATTTAAAAACACATGTAGGAATAAATCATCTACACAAACCATTTTACTAATCAAGATGCCGATTCCTGCTTCACACTTACCAACCTGGAAGCTCCGGCAAGTCACAATCTGTAAAATTTAACAAACTTTAAGATTCATTTACACCATCAATTTTTAAGAAAGATGCCGATTCCTGATCCACGATTACAAACTTGGGATCTCCGGCAAGTCAGGTTCTTTAGGCAAAGAAAATGTCCACCCAAGCCTGACCAGCCTTGGGTGTTTTCAATTCAGAAGCAGTTGGGGTGTAAGTTGCTTTCTTTGTAGCATAAAAATCTTTAACCCCTTTAACCTTCCCATCGACCATCTTTCCGAAAATTTTCTTTACATTCCCATTAAAAGCTTTTTCAACATCAAATTCATTCTTTTTAGAATAAAATTGATTTGAGATCTCAACCTTTCCAACCTTTGATTTAAAATTCTCAGCTCTCAATGGTGGAAAATGAACATCATCCATTAGAGGCACTGAGTTTTCACTGTTTACCTCACTTTTTACCTCAACATTTGGCTCCTCCGATTTTGTGGAATCAGATTCATCGCCAGATTTTACCTCTGATTTCTTAACAACCCAAGCTTGGTTGTCAAGATTTCCCTTCTTCTTGTAAAACTTTTTCGAACACTCTCCAACTTCATATGTTGAATTTTTGAACACTTTGAATCTTTCAGTTGGTGGTTCAGTTTTATCAACAACAACTTCTTTCAGTTTTCCAGAAACTCCTTGTTTTGTGTTTGTCGCTTTCGGACAGTTCCATGCAATGTGACCAACTTCATTGCATCGGAAACAGGTTCTTGTCTCTTTCTTCACATAAGCTTCATTCTTTCTCTTCTCGGCAAGAAATTCTTGGTTAGATTGTTTCCAGAATGAGCTTTTTGCTTCTTCTTCATGGCTAGTTCCTGCAACATATGTCATTTTTGATTTAAAATCTCGAACATATTTTTCATTTTTATAGTTTTCAGGTGGAATAAAACCAAGTCCTTTCTTTTTGTAGCTACGATTGTGGTTTGGTTTCTTTTGAAAACCAGAACCAGAATTGTAACCCTTTTTCTTGTTCAAACGTTGTTGAACTCTTGAAGTGTATTTTTTAGGTTTTCCAGTAAGATTTAAATCTTTTATTTCATAAATATTAATTTCTATCATTTTGAAAACCTTTTTGATCATGTCAAACCGAACACTTCTTATTGGAAATTCTTTATCAAAATATAATTTGTCAGAACCATTCAAAGTATATGCAACTTCAAATGTTTTGTCATTCAAATTAGATTTTGACAACAAAAATTCTTTACTATACACCCGTTTTCCTGACGACTTTGAACTCTTTTCGAACGAACTCGAACTCCCGACTGACTGACACGAACTTTCGGACTCGGATTTTGACTCTGACTCCTCATCCTTATCTAACACCTGATCAACCACTCTTTTTATCAGTTCTGACTCATGATCTGTGTCGGACGCTGTGAATGTGACGTCAATATTGTCAGGTAAAACATCGGTTATCTCGGACTCCAATTTTATATTGACTGCCTTTTTTAGTTCTTCCTCGTTAGGTTTTCTAGACGAGTACCCTTCCCAAATCGGAGGCGGACACTTATTATAACAGACACCTTGTTTCTTACCAGTATCCTTTTTCTTCTTTGGCTTTGTTTCTTCACCTTTAAACGCTTCAAATCCTTCAACTGTTGGATAAATTCTATCAATTATATAGTCACAACCTTTGTAACTTTGCAGCAATCTTCTGATTCTTTCATTTTCAGTTGCTTCACTATCCAACTCTTTCTTCCACTTTGCACATTCTTCTATGTACAAGTTGATCTCTTTCTGCTTTGTCATCATAGTAGCGTTCAACATCTTCAACGCTTTCTCTCTTTCAGAGTTAGTCTTTTCCAGACTATTCACAGTTCTGTTCAATACATCATATGCCTGTTTCAAATTTTTTACATCAAACAACAACTTTTCTTTCAACTTTTCTAACTCACTAAACCTCTCATCTTTCTCTATACATTGTTTACAAGACTCTAAACATGTAAGACAAGGTTTTGTGACTTCAACGATCTTCTCAACTTCAACTATCTTTTCAACTTCCACAATCTTTTCAATCACTATGACTTCTTTTAAATCTTTTGCAGCTTTCCTTTCTTTCAATTTCTTCAATTTTTCTGCAAAATAAAATTCAAAAGTGTTAGAAGATAAATGAGTTTTTCCCAAATTTATCTGTTCCATCTCTTCATCACTATCACTGCTTTCAGAAGAAACAGATTTTCCATCTTGACTCTCCTCATCATCTGACATTACAGCCATCCATTCCTTTATCAACTCTGGCTTTTGAACAATCTGAGCAATAAAAGCTTTAACATTAGAATCAGCTGGAATGTACTTGTCCCAGCTAAAACCATCAGCTACTTTCTTGTCGTCTTGATCCATGATGCCATAGTAAGCCTTTTTGTTTGCATCTTCGATCATTCTTCCATGTGCCGTTTGAGGTTCCTTTTGTTGATGCGGTTGGTGAGTAATTTGCTGATAAATGGTCTTCCAATAATAATCATCTTTCCCAGCAGACTCCTTTGCTCCTCTCGGTTCCTGATTTTTGCACTCTCTTTTAAAGTGGCCTTTCTCCCTGCAACGAAAACAAACAACTTTAGATTTATCAAATCCAAGATTAGAAAGATTTGCATCCAAGAAATCATTTCTTCCTGTAACCAATCTAAATTTTTCTGCTCTCCTCAAAACACTAGCTAAAGCCCATTTAATATCCATCAGTTCCAGCTCCTCTGCATCGATTTGGTCATAATCTTCTTTTGTGAGCATCGGATTACCAATTCTTCCGGCAATCAACCCTTCATAAGACTCTAATGCAGTGACCAATAATCCCATATGATTCTTTACAATCTCTTCAGAATAATTTTGTCCATTTTGAAGATGTAAAGCCACATTGCACTGAATTAGATGACCATTTCCAGAAGATGAACTTTGAACACTTGGAGGATTCACCGTTGAAAACCCACTAGTGTTGACTGATCCTTGACTGCTTGGTGTAGATTGATTTCCAGCACTAAATGCAGTTTGTATCTTTGGACTTGCTTCAGCAGTTTGAACATTTCCTTTATAATACAATTTAATATCTTGTTGATGAGTAGAACTATTCATTCTAGCAATTTTCTGCTGCTCCAGATCCTGTGCCTCCAACTTCTCTATAAACCGTGCAATTGATAACTTTTTAAACTGTCCAGAATTTTTCAATATCATCAGATATGTACCCCATTCCTGTTGCGGTAACGCATCAGCAAGTTTTTCAACCCATTCTGCTGGAGTTTTTGTAATCTTCAACTGTGACATAGTGCGTACAAGATGACAGTATCTTTCAATAAGACTCTTTGTTGTTTCACTAGGCATGCACGTAAACAGTTCAAACTCTTTTTTTCAACAAAGCTGTTTTACTCTGTAGCATTTCAGTACTTCCCTCAAATTTCTTTCCAAGAGCTTCCCAAATAGAATAAGCGTTTTCATCATGTTGAAGCAACACAAAAATATCTTCTTTAATAGCTTGTTGTAACAGATTGATCATCATTTTTTCTCCTTTGTAACTTTCTCTTTCTTGCTCCGTGAACTCTGAAATTATTTTATCGACTCCCGCTGAATTCTTTGGCCTCTCATATTCAGTTTCGATGCTCTCCCAAGCTTTTAGATGATTCGCCTGAACCCAATTCTCAAACCGTTTCTTCCATCCGTGATAATCCTCAATTCCCATAAGTTTCGGGGGTTTTTGCATTGTTCCGGTTTCATTCTCCATGTTCATGTTCTTAGCAATGTCAGATGGATTAGTTGGAGTTGAAGCAAAAGCGTTGTAGAATTCAGAATCCATGTTTCGGTAACGAAGAATTTCTTAAACAAGCTTTCAAATGAACTGGTTCACCTCGTAAATCACCTGACGTAAACAATCAAACAAAACACAATCAGTTTAAACGCTTATCAAAACAATTGAATCAAACTGATACTCTATGCGAACTGAATCACTCGAACTGATGAATATTCTGTGCAGACTGAGAGTTGACACACTGTGCGAACTGATATGACCCGGATCAAAATCAAACGATCTTTTCCAATGACCTGGCTAAACCACAAGACTTTCAACGAGTTTGAATTCAAAACAAACTGAAACACCACTTGTGAACTAGTAATCAAATTCAAAATATGATTGAGCTTCTATATTTAATGAATTTGATTTAATAAAACCACTATATCGACAAACAACAATCAAACAATTCACGTGTTAAGTCTAATTATCCGACACCTTTTTAATTGTTCAACACAAACTTATTGGACCTTCAAATCCACTAAACAACAAACAATAAATGTTCACTGATTGGACCGATATTAATATGTGGGTTGACAATTTACACACTTCAATTTTATTTGACCTATAAACCCACTAAACCGACAAGATATGCACAATCCACTAGTCTGACATTTGAAAGTATTAGATGATTTGTTATATCAAGATAATCACTAAGCCGACAACTTCACATGCATAACGAACAGAATCAGATGATGACTGATAAGCGGACCTAATGATACACCTATGAGCGGACCTAAGGTGCTTTGTCACTAAAAGCGGAACTATAATGTCACAATGAGCGGACCACAAAAACGGAGCTACAAAACTGTCCCTTGAAGCGAACCTTTTGAGCGAACCTAAGTGTAATTTGAAGCGAACCTTTCGATAAAGTGTATCTAAAAGCGGACCAATGAAGCGAACCTATGTGATGCCGCAAAAGCGGACCTAATTCGGAACAATTTTTGACCCATTTTTAATATGAATTTTAACACCAAACTTTCCAGGGTTTGTCTATATACTGTTACGCACAATCTGTGAGATTTTGAGCCGATTTTGACCAGTGGAACTTTCTGAACTGATGAAAGAAGGTGTAGAAGAAAGAAATCTCAATGAAATCCAGCTAATCTCTATAGAACTCCTCCTCCTGAAGCTCTGATACCACTTGTAGGATCGTGTTTTGACCCGAACGAGTCGTTCAGAGGAGTTTTGATCATATACAGGTGCGGAAAACAAGTACCTGACGTAGAAACAGCTAGATCTTCACTTAAATCACTTTTCTGATTGATATTACAACGTTTACATTCAAATCTCACACCGGCAGCACCTCGGTATGGAATTCGACAAAGTTACAAATGAGATCCGCTCATGTGGTATTTATAGAGCAGGTAGGTTCGCATATATGGACATGTACGAAAAAGCGAACCTAAACAGGTAGGTTCGCACATACGGACATGTACGTATAAGCGGACCTAACCAGATAGGTTCCCATATACGGACATGACATAAAAACGGACCTCCTATGTCCATATAAGCGGACCTGACAGTTTAGACCTATATGCTATCCTATTTTCTCGTAAAACGTGCCCTGATCTAACAATCTAAAACTAAGACTCGATACAAGACGAAGTCGACAGATGTACTGCACCAACAGAACCTTGCCCCGACTGTGTTGAAAATTCTATAAAAAGTGACCCGGCCATGTTAAATTTTATAAAAAACATCCAGGTCCTTGACCCGGGCGTGTCAAACCTTCACCCGGCCGGGTGAACATTCTGTGAAAAAAAAGGTGGGATGGCAAGTTAGAGTTAGAGCTGATGATAATAATAACATGAAATTATAAATCTATTATATATAATAAACATGTTAAATAAGGGCTGAGGTGTCAATTGATAAGAGCATGAAAGATGACATGTCATTACCTTAAAGCTCCTCAATTCCATTTTCCCGCTCAAAATTCCGGGTTAAAATTAGTTTATATGGATACCGCGTGTCTTGCTCCAAACCCGTTTATTGACCCGTGTATATAAACAATCTGATAAACCTAAATACCTAAATCCCCCATTCGTCTTCCTAACCTTTCTCTGAGTCTTCTTCTTTTTTCCTTAATCAGAAACCCTAAAATCAACCACAACAGGTCCTTCTTTGTTCCATATGTTGGAATGGAAGAGTTTCACAATCACGAAACCCTAGCCCTCATCATCTTCTCTGTTTTGATTCAAGAAGAAAACCTCTTCACGATTTTGATTTTTCATTCATTGTCTGACGATTCTTTTCCCAGCAGCAGCAACTCTCACTGCCACCACCGCACTCCATCCTACCGTCGCATCACCACCGTCTCCTCTCACAACTCCGTCAACGAAGCACCGTCCAAGTTACCTGCGATCGTCTTCATTGTCATTCAGGTCCGATTATCTAATCGCACAAACCCTAGGTTCCGTTTCCTTAATTTTGTTCTTGTTTTCGTACTAATCGGTTTTATTATTTGTGTTTTGGGTGAAATGAATTTGTATATAAGTGTAAATCTGTTTGATCATTATCTTACATTAGTAGTGTTTTGGTAAAAAATTACCGAAGCAATTAAGTGATCAAATTAGTAAAGTGAGGTAGTGTGCTAGAAAGTAAATTAAAAATGTGCTTGTTAAGTTGTTTAGAAAATCAGTATTCAGGATACGACTCAGGATATAGAGCTGTATCTAAGATCAAACTATGAGCAAAAGTAAAGTAAATGACACGAGATGTACGAGGAAAGCCCTTGATCAATCTAGATCGCCGGCATAAAACCTCGGGAGCTGACAATCGCAGCTGCCTTGTTCTTCTATTGCTTCAAATATCAGGATACAGTGCAGGATGTGGTACGGATCGACTAAGTGTTACAACTAAATGTGAATACAAGTGTGGTGTTTGCAATGAGCTAGAAAGTGAAAGTATGCGAGAGTGTAAGTGGAGATTGTGTGTCTAAAACTGATCCGCCCCCATCTATTTATAGTAAAGATAAGCTAACAAACTATCCTAAACTTCCGGGATCCACCGAATATTCCTTAATCGAACGTTGTAGACCTGGTCTTTCGGGTTCAACGTCTCTCCTTCAACAAACTCGTCCGAGTCTTGAGGAGAAGAAGTCCTCTTGACCGTTAGCAAGTCTCAGCCTTTGACCTGCACGTGGTTAATTCAATAAACCTCAGGATATCGCCCAAGATGTTAGCAATATCCTCTTCCAGCATCCTGGTCACAAATAAACAAATAAAGGCAGGATATTGGTCAGGATACGTATGTTAAGAAAATGACCCCTAACAATTGTCCCCAAATATATCGGTTGGTATACCAATCCAACGGATATATTTCAAAAATCTTATCCCATAACTCAAGGCATTTAAAACGAAGCGACGGTCAAGATCACATCGTAACTTCCAACGCGTTTTTTACTCAACGGAGATCCACGATGCCCCTATATCTTCTCTTTTCTTGTTTGAAAAGCAGATATCTTCAACAGAACCTTCAGGTAATTCTCCATTTCTGATTTTCTTCTTGTCAATTTACTTCACCTTACTTGCAATGGACGCCGAGACCTTCACCCAGCAGAATCTTCTTAAAAATCCCAAAAAGGAGATCTGCGCTTTTGACAACGCAGACATTGCAGCTTTAAGAGCCTCCGGCGCTTTCCCTGACAGCACGGTCTTTAGACCATTCGATCGGTCAATCCGATCGGATGTTTCTTCCACCGAATGGGTCTGTTTTCCAGCATATCCTTTTTCATTAGGTCTTCGATACCCTTTTCCTGAATTCATGATGCAATTCTTTCGAATTACCAGCATCTCTTTTGCTCAAACCATGCCCATGGTTTGGAGAGTACTAATTGTACTCAACCAAATCAAAAACCTCCATTGCTCCGACCTCTGCATCGAGGATTTACCTATTGCCTATTGCCTTCGATCCCATGGCTCTAGTCGGTTCTTGCTCTTCTCGACCTCCAGCAAACCCCTGATTCTCAAAGCCACCAAAAACGAAGACGGATGGCAACGCAAATTCTTCTTTGTCAAACGAGATTCCATTGCTGAGGGTGCCAACCTTCCGGTGGAGTGGTTAACCACCGGTAGGATCATAAATATCCTCATAGACCATTTGATTGTTATCTTCTATTAATACTCTTCTCTTTGATCTTTATGCAGTGAACTTCAAGGAAGTTGCTCCCCCTACCGCTGAGTCAGAAGAGAGAATCAATACTATTTACCGGTTACCTGCAATAGACAGGACTTTCACCACACACGTCCCGAGTTCCAGTCAATATTCATCATCCGAGATGTCTGGTAAGAATTTCTTTCGAAATAATTAGTCACAACAGCATAATGATAAGATAAAGAGTAAAACTTTTCCCTTTATGCAGCACCAGCTAAGATCCCCGAAGTCTTTGATCTTGACGAATTGGACAGCTATTCTGACCAGATCCAGGTCAAGAAAGAACCTAGCCCCAAGACCACAGCTACATCCAAACCCAGCAGCTCCAAAGCCATCATCATTCCTAAACCTTCACCGGCTACCAAGCCCCGGAGTTCAAGTTCCCGCAAAAGGAAAGAACCCGATTCCCCTGTCATTTCTGACACCTTTCCTTATGAGAAGCACGGGTTCATTGAAGCCAGCGGGTTTATGACTTCTTTTCTTAACCAGGTTAGTATCCTCATATCATATCCTGCAATTTAGATTATTTCCAAAGATTTAACAATATTAATCCCTGTCCTCTTACCTTTGTAGGGTCTTGAGCGTTTGGTTCATTTATATCAAGAATCCTGCAAGCTTAACAAAACACTTGAATCTAAGCTAAAGGAAGCAGAAATCACAATCTCCGACCAAGGTATGATTGCGGCCGCCAAATCTCGTCATTACGAGGAGAAATACAAAGCTATGACCCAAGAACACCAAGTTGCTCTCAACAAAGCTACTCTTCAAGCCCAGGCCGATCTGGAAGCCGCCCATGTGCAATACGAACGGGATATGGTCAGCTACCGGGAAAGCCTCAAAAGTTCCGTCGTCATTTCTCTCCTTCAAGCCAGGATGAAGATGGCTCATGAAGCCAAATCATTAGGTTTCGAATGCCCTTCCTGGGATGTTGCTGCTTGGGAGACCAAGCTGAAGAACCTCGGCGGCACCTCTTCCAAATCAACTGTCGAAGAACCTTCCAAAGTAGTTGAAAAAGCTACCGATGCTGAGAAGGATGCTGAGGCGGATCCCAAGATGGATGTTGCTGAAACCACTATGGACCAAGAAGGCACTACCCCCTAGAGCTTATTTCCTTTAAATCATTCGAACAATTTTATGTTTTTATGAACAATTTATATTTCTGTATCGAAACAACTTGATAGCCGAAGGTGGATGGATCCTGGGTTTCAGGATGAAACCTTCGGTTATCAACCAGTATTGATTGCTTAAGAATAATTTCATCTTTTTATTTTTCTAAGTGTAAATCTTAGCTTTGCAAAAAATTTCATACTGTTATCTTATAAAATATCCTGATCAGTATGCTCAGCGATATACTGTAAAAACCTTTTATTAGATAGAACTTCCAAACGTTCCTTCAACTTTGTAAAAATTTCTTTAGAGAGTGAAAAACAGTCTATCTTTTCAAAGCCAAGTTTTGATAATATTTAAATGATCAAAGTTCCAAACCAACACTAGTTTCAAACACCCTAATCAAATATTCTGAAAAAGACTTTGAGAATATATCAGGATACTTAAAATAATGTTACTAAGAACTTAGACGACGTCTACAAAGGAAAGATCATACCAGAAATAGGGTATAAACCTATTACCAAACTTCAATCCCTTTGCAACTCTTCCAATGAAGATGTCCCCTGTGCAAGGTATTTAGTGCATTAGTTCCAAACCTCATCCTTTTAGCCTTACACCACCACCTTGGTGGGAATGTCCCCTGTGTACAATGTCTTCAAATACTTTAGAAATCTTCTGAATGTCAGTTTCCATAGGCAATTTTTTACGTCCCAAGGGCAAAACCCAAGGATGTACTGGAGATAAATTCCTTGTATCCTGGGGAAAATCCCAAATTTTCATGCGCTACAGGAGGGAGTGTATAAACTCCAAGACTTAGAAAGGTGAAAACCTTTAAACCTTAGAGAGTATGAAAATACCCTTTCGTGAGAGAGGGTGATCAATCCTCATATACCTTTAGGATTCAGGATATAGCCAACAGTAACGAAATTGTCAGCCACTTTTACATGGACTGGTCCCGCCACCTTGAACTATCCCTGAATAACTTGCGCTCCAGGCGGGGTGTTTAAGCCCAATTCGGAAGAAAGGTGAATACCTTTAAACCTGTGAAGGGATCAGTATCCCTTAAATGTGAGAGAGGGGGCCAATCCTCTAATCTTTCGAGTTATCCTGAGTACATATCCTTGAGCTATATCCTGAAACATATCTTGCAAAACAATTGTAAACTAAGGTGGGTGTTAGCTTGGCTAACACCCCTCCGATGCTTAAGTCAGTATTGGGATGCAAATAACAAATTAAACCAAACATATTTAGAAAAGGTAGAATTCATACCATCCTGAGTTAGAAATTAAATTCTAAACTCACTTGAAATAGAGCTTAAGGTGTATAGCATTCCAAGACCTCGGTAGCATATCCCCCTCCATATTCTTGAGTCTGTATGCTCATTTCCCTGCTTCTGATTCAACTTCATATGGTCCTTCCCATTTTGGAGCTAACTTGCCATCGGCAGGATTAGTAGCATTCTGAAAAGCCTTTCTTAGCACCCAATCTCCAACCTTAAATCTTCTGGTTCTAATATTCTTATTACATGCCCTGGATATTCTCTATTGATATGCTGCCATCCTTAGCCTTGCCGCATCTCTCTTTTCATCTATAGTGTCTAGATCCTGACTCAAGGCTTCAGGATTCTGCTCAGGATCACTTAAGATAGATCTTGCAGTAGGTATTGTCATTTCCGTTGGAATCATTGCTTCTGCTCCAAACACCAACGAAAATGGGGTTTGGCCTGTTGCATTCTTTACCGTTGTCCTATCAGCCCATAAAACAAAGGGTAATTCTTCTGCCCATCTTCCTTTTTTGGCTCCAAGCCTTTTCTTTAAGTTATTGACAATTATCTTGTTTGAGGATTCTGCTTGTCCATTTGCTTGAGGATGTACCGGAGTAGATGTAATCATTTTGATTCCCCAACTCTTGCAAAAGTCAGTAGTCCTCTTACTTATAAACTGAGAACCATTGTCACAGATTATCTCGGCTGGTACTCCGAATCTGGTCAGGATATTCCTCTTGATGAAGGATACTACTTCTTGGTCTCTAACTTGAACAAATGCTTCTGCTTCAACCCACTTAGAGAAATAATCCGTCATTGCTAGCATAAAGACTTTTCCTCCCGGAGCTTTTGGTAGCTTTCCCACTATATCCATACCCCACTTCATAAATGGCCAAGGGGAAACAATAGGATATAATGGTTCAGCCGGCTGATGCAGTATGTTACTATGTCTTTGACATGCGTCACATCTTCGAACATATTCTGCGGCATCTTTTCTCATCGTTGGCCAATAATATCCTGTCATTAATACTTTTGAGAATAACGACCTGCCCCCAGCATGGTTACCACAATCCCCTTCATGTATATCCTGAAGTACTTCTTTGGCTTCAGGATCCTCCAAGCACCTCAAATACGGTCCTGCAAGAGATTTCTTGTATAAAATATTATTTATAACAGTGAATCGTGATACATTCACCCTAAATGCCTTAGGATTTTCATTTCCAGGGATGTGTCCTTCTTTGAGATATCTCATGATTGGAGCCGTCCAGGATTTAGGATCCTCTTCAGGATGTTCTACTCCAGGATCCTGAATACCAGCTACTTCTTTATCCTGAGGATTCGTTGCAGGATATAAGACATGTAATATTGGTATTTGCGTCCCTTCAGGTATCCTGATCGATGATCCCAAATTTGCTAAGGCATCCGCTTCAGCATTATCCTCCCTTGGTACCTGTTCAAGTATAAAAACATCGAAATATCCTGCTAATTTTTTGAGAATATCGAGATATTCGATTAATTTCTCACCCTTAACTGCATAGGATCCATTAAAATGGTTAGTAATTAACAAAGAGTCAACATATACTTGCAAATTTTTGATACTCATGCTCTTAGCCAACTCTAATCCTGCAATTAAAGCCTCATACTCTGCTTCATTATTAGTAGCAGGAAATTCACACCTAATAGCCTGGGGTAATATGTCCCCCTGTGGCGATTTTAGTAGTATTCCTAATCCTACTCCTCTTACATTAGATGCACCGTCAGTATATAATGTCCAGGATCCTGAGGATTCTCCTAACTGTTGAACTTCTAGGTCTACCTCGTCCTGAATGTCACTACTAAAGTCAGCCACAAAGTCAGCTAAAGCCTGAGATTTTATGGCATTTCTAGGTTCATATACTAAATCATAAGCACTTAACTTTACTGACCACTTGGCCATCCTGCCTGACATCTCTGGTTTCCTAAGCACATTTTTGACAGGATAATTTGTCTTAACATGTATCCTATGTATCTCGAAATAATGTCTAAGCTTCGTTGATGCCATGACTAATGCTAGTATTAACTTTTCTAAGTGAGAGTACCTAGTTTCAGCATCTAATAAACTTTTACTAACATAATAAACAGGATATTGCTGACCTTCATGGTCTTTTATAAGAACGACACTTACAGCATTCCCTGATACAGCAAGGTATAGGGATAGTGGTTCACCATTTTCAGGTTTCATCAATAGAGGTGCGGTTGAGAGATATCGTTTCAAATCCTGCAGGGCTGCTTCATGCTTCTCCCCCCATTCGAATCTTTTGTTCTTCTTCAGGATATCATAAAAGTCTTTGCATTTCTCTGAGGATCTTGAGATAAACCTGTTTAAAGCTGCTACTCGGCCTGTCAATCTTTGTACGTCCTTCATATTTGAGGGTGATTTTATATCCAGGATAGCTTTGATCTGCTCTGGGCTTGCTTCTATCCCCCTTTTTGTCACCATATATCCAATAAACTTTCCTGCCCCCACTCCGAAATGGCATTTAGCAGGATTCAGCTTCATGTTGTATTGATCCAGGATATCAAATGCTCCCTTGATATCCTGGAGGTGATCCTCAGCCTTTTTAGATTTCACCACCATATCATCGATATATACTTCCATGGTGTCCCCCAGTTTGTCTTTGAACATCATGTTTACCAATCTTTGGTATGTTGCTCCTGCATTTTTCAAACCAAAAGGCATAGCTGTATAACAATAAATACCTGTTGGTGTCATGAAGGCAGTATCCTCCTGGTCAGAAGGCTCCATTTGGATTTGTTGAAATCCTGAGGATGCGTCCATGAAAGTCAGCATTTCATGCCCGGCAGTGGCATCTACCATTGCATCAATGTGGGGAAGAGGAAATGGGTATTTAGGACAAGCTTTGTTCAAGTCTGTGTAGTCTACACAAACTCTCCATTTCCCATTTTTCTTTTGTACTACAACCACGTTTGCTAGCCACCTTGGGAACTTAACCTCTCTGATCATTCTGGACTTTAATAATCTTTCAACTTCCTCCTGGATAATCGTGTTCCGCTCAGGAGCAAACTTCCTTCTTTTTTGCTGAACAGGCTTGAATGATTTATCAATTCCAAGTTTGTGAGTGATGATGTCTTTGGATATGCCTGTCATATCCTCATGCTTCCATGCAAACGTTGACATCCTGCATTTCAAAAAGTTAATTAATTGTTCTTCAATATCCTGAGGGATATTGGTTCCCACGAGCACCGAAATATCAGGATTATCCTGGTCTAGGATAATTTTCTTCACATCCTGCTCCGGATCCTCCACGATATCCTGGGCCCGCGTCTTTAATTGCTATGCTGCACTAGGTTTGGTTGAGGATTTCATCGAGGATGAGTAGCATTCTTTCGCCTCCTGCTGATCGCTATCAACTTTGACAACTCCCCAAGGGGTAGGTATCTTGATGCATTGGTGATATGTTGATGGCACGGCCTTCATATCGTGAATCCACGGTCTTCCCAGTATGATGTTATAGCAGGATAGAGAATCCATCACACAGAAACGTTGTATCGAGTTGACTCCTTCAACGTATACTGGCAACTTTATCTCTCCCACTGTGTTTCTAGCCTCTCCACTGAACCCAACAAGCACGGTAGACTTTGAAGTGATATCCATTGGAGATACATTCATTCTCTTCAGAGTTTCTAGTTGGATTATGTTGACGGAGCTGCCATTATCAACCAGTATCCTGCGTACAAAATGGTTAGCCACATATAACGTTATTACCAGAGCATCATGGTGAGGATCCTGGACAGTATCCCAGTCATCTGCATCAAAAGTGATCACTTTGTCAGTTGTGAGGGTAGTCATCCTGATAGGTTTGTCTCCCCTTTCGGCCTTAGCTTCCTTTGCATGTCTCTTTGCTGCCGAATACGAAGTTCCACAAATGTCGGATCCTCCCGAAATGAAGTTGATTATCTTGGCATCCGCGGGAGGTGAGGCTGCTCGCTCAGGATCCTTCTCAGTATCCTGACCCTTATTCTTCTTTCTTCCTAAGAGATCTTTCAGATATCCCTTGCTTAGAAGATAGCTTATTTCTTTCCTTAGAGCAATGCAATCCTCAGTTACATGTCCGAAATCTTCGTGGAAAGCACACCATTTTGACTTATCTTTCCAGTCAGCCTTTTGTTGATTCTTTCGAGGCCACCTAGCCTTGTCTCCTAGACCCTGCATAGCATACATCAATTCAGGAATATTAACAGAAAAGCAATATTCAGACAATTCAGGATACTCTTCAGGATCCTCATCTTCGACAGCATTCATTCTCTTGTTTTCATTTCTACCATATGGCTTAGGCCGATATGACTTGAATGAGGATTCTGACTTCCTGTTAGTTGACTCATAAGTATTAGATGAGTTCATCCTTTCTTGCATTTTCCTGTCATCTTCCAGACGGATATATCTCAAAGCCCTGTTACGAGCTTCGTCGAGATTCCTGCAGGGATTCGTTACAAGATCCTGATAAAACTGAGAATCCTTTTGTAATCCCATCTTAAAAGCTTGCACAACTGTTGCGACATCAAGATGTGGGATATCCAAGGATTCTCGACTGAATTTGTTCACATAATCCCTCAAGGATTCCTGAGGCCCTTGAGTTATCCTGTAAAGATCACTGGTTAGTTTCTCAAAACTCCGACTACAAGAAAATTGACTGTTAAATAAATTAACCAAATGAGCAAACGAAGTAATTGAGTGAGGAGGAACGTTTAATAGCCATTTTAAGGCTGATCCTGTTAAGGTAGAACCAAATCCCTTGCATAAGCACGCTTCCTTGAGCTCCGGAGGGATAGGGTTAATCTCCATTCTTTCCCTATATTGAGCAATATGCTCCTCAGGATCCGTAGTTCCGTCGTAAAGCTTCATGTTGGGGGTTTGAAATCTCTTTGGGATCTCAGCATCACAGATAGGATGTGCAAAACGAGATATCTTATGGCTGTCCTGGGACACTTCCGGGATCGGCTGGACCACCCCAGGTACACTGGATATCATGTCCTTCAGCTTTTGAAGTTCCCTAGTAAGTGCTGATGTCACACCTGTATCCTGCAAAGATCCACTATTGTTAGTAGCATGAGTATTATTATTATTTGACACGTTACCCGTTGGAGGATTTTGCCCATATCCTGAAGCATATCCTGAGCTCCTCATGGTTGACATCCTGACCGAGGAGGGTATTTCAGGAGTATGATTCTGAGGAAGACTGGGCACAATATTCCCCCTGTTATCCTCAGTATACACAGCTGAACTGAAGTTCAACGCTCTAGGGTGTAATGGAGTGACATTGTCCTCAGCAGATCTGCTCGAGCCTGACTTCAGGAGTTGTATTTCCCTTAAAAGCATTTGGTTTGTTTCCTGTTGCTGCCTCATTTGTTCCTGCACACTTCCAAATAAAGTAAGAATTTCATCATTAGAAGCTAGAACGGGAGCAGATTCCTGAACACTGCGAGTAGGGATAATATCCTGAGGTCGTGTAGAGGCTGGCATCCTTGGAGGAGGTGGTGGAAGCACCGGACCGGTAGTAGCAGAAGTCATAGCAGACACGGTAGAGGAACTCATGTTTGATCTTGAGGCCATTATGGACAATGTGGCAAAAAGTTTTGAAAATAGAAAGCCGATTAGTGATTTCACAAAAAAATTTAGTAAAGAGAGCACCACTTGCCCCACGGTGGGCGCCAAATTGTTTTGGTCAAAAATTACCGAAGCAATTAAGTGATCAAATTAGTAAAGTGAGGTAGTGTGCTAGAAAGTAAATTAAAAATGTGCTTGTTAAGTTGTTTAGAAAATCAGTATTCAGGATACGGCTCAGGATATAGAGCTGTATCTAAGATCAAACTATGAGCAAAAGTAAAGTAAATGACACGAGATGTACGAGGAAAGCCCTTGATCAATCTAGATCGCCGGCATAAAACCTCGGGAGCTGACAATCGCAGCTGCCTTGTTCTTCTATTGCTTCAAATATCAGGATACAGTGCAGGATGTGGTACGGATCGACTAAGTGTTACAACGAAATGTGAATACAAGTGTGGTGTTTGCAATGAGCTAGAAAGTGAAAGTATGCGAGAGTGTAAGTGGAGATTGTGTGTCTAAAACTGATCCGCCCCCATCTATTTATAGTAAAGATAAGCTAACAAACTATCCTAAACTTCCGGGATCCACCGAATATTCCTTAATCGAACGTTGTAGACCTGGTCTTTCGGGTTCAACGTCTCTCCTTCAACAAACTCGTCCGAGTCTTGAGGAGAAGAAGTCCTCTTGACCGTTAGCAAGTCTCAGCCTTTGACCTGCACGTGGTTAATTCAATAAACCTCAGGATATCGCCCAAGATGTTAGCAATATCCTCTTCCAGCATCCTGGTCACAAATAAACAAACAAAGGCAGGATATTGGTCAGGATACGTATGTTAAGAAAATGACCCCTAACAAGTAGATTGTGTTTATGTGAAGCTTTTATTTGTGTATGAAGTGACGAATGGCTTATATTTGATGATCGTTCTTTGCGATGAATGTCTTTGTATGTGTATGACGTAATGAAATCGAATTGTTTAGTTTGATGATCGTTCCTCTGAATCACAAGTATGATTCCTTCAACCAACTTCAATCTGATTGTTGATTATGTTAGTTTTTTTTAATTGTAATGAAGTTGAAGATTTTAGGGTTTCGGTTAACTGTTTTTGTTGATTATTGTCTCTCTCAGATCCATGTATCTCGATCTAAATCTCCCCCCTCTCTTGGAAACAAAGCCACTGCTGTCTTAACGGTAAGATCAGGTTCATCGTTTACGGTCCCATAGGTACGATTTCATTTTTTTAACTAATTAGGGTTTTCATTCCATTCTGTATTTTACTCACCTGAGAGACCCATTTTTAATCTCTCATTCATTCGTAATCGATTATAGAACTGAAACGTGGGTTCATTCTATATTCAATATCATAATTGAAATCATGGGTTCATTCCAAAACTAAAGCGACAAGTTCCAAAACTTGAAGTCGGCTTTCAATTATGATATCGAATCACCATGTATTGAAATCAATAATAAAATTGGTGGTTGAGTTAGGTTAATTGGTTTTCGGTTTTGATACCGGTGATCCTGGCGATGATGATAAGGAGGTTTCTGTTGCAGCCAATTGCAGGTGAAATTTCTGTCATTGTATTGATCTATTTGTCTGTAATAGTTTGATTTTGTTCTGGTAAGTTGAATTTGAGTTTGAGTGTTGAGGTTTGAATACATTTTAGTTGATTTTAATATATTTTTTAGGGATCTTACCTTTTTCACGTTTTGGGTTAACCAAAGTCGATGATGATGATGATGATGGCTATTTTTCGAGAAGGTTCCATCTAGAATCACTTTCTATTTTCCAAGGTAGTTTTTTCCTAAAAAAAAAAAGAAAACACAAACCATATATCTTCATTATGTATTTGAAACATTATCCTTAATGATTTTTATTGGAACTTTAAGGCATAAATTTCCGTTATGTAGAACTTAAATCATGAAATGTAAAGGTTTTTCTATGTTACTACATACAAGTTGTTAGAAATATGATTAACAATTCCCAAGACGCTCTCTTTAAAGATCTCTGACCCACAAAAGCTATTTTTTATAAAAGATCTTTTATCAATTACATTATTAAAAGATGAATAAGAAAATGTTAATATAAATCAAAATGTTACATCAGAAAAAGTTACTAACCAATTAATCGTTTTTTTTGTATTTCATCGACCTGGGTATACTCCCCTGGTACATACAATTATTTTTTCTTCAGGCGAAGGTGTACATTGACGATGGGTGGCGTTTGGATTTAAGTCAGACTTGCTTTGGTTCATACTCTCCACCAGATTTCTACACAAAGGTTAGCACCGCACAAACGTTTTGCGTTTTATCACAAACATCGAGCAGGTTAATCAAGTTATATGTTATTAAAGTTCAGAAAGTACTGACTTGGCCCTATTTCAGGATAAAGGGTTAGCTTACTTTTTTATATCGAAGGATCTGTGATATTAAACAAACATCAAGCGGGTGACTATCCTCTGTCTCATGGTATAGCGACTTCTTTCTACGCAAGAGTTCAACCACTTGTATCTGAACCAAAGAAACTAGGGGCCACTGATAGTGAAAGTCTAAACCTGCTAGAACCGCCTTTATTTGTAGGAGTGCTACAGGAAATTAGACAAAAGATATGAGTTGTTCCACTACAATAAAAAAAAGCTTTTCTTTTTTATTATTTTTATTGTGCATCATTACATCTCTATGTTCATCGATTCACAGGTGGAATATAGATCCATTTTGAGCTCCAGCAAGGAGATAGTTCTCTTATGAGGTGAGCAAAGTACACAATTATCGTTAAATGGTAGCCTAATTTCAATTCCTAAAATAATTAATTGTATGTAGGTTTTGCTCACCGGTGAGAAAAAGGCTTTGTCATGGGTAAGACCTGTAAAAGACCAGCAATATTAGATTAGACTCTTTTTATCATAGGCCTCTTATGCATCATATATGATAGAAGTAGAAGCGTTTTCATTAAAGAAGTTACAACGAGCCATTTATTGATGCGTAAATGGAAAGCTATTGATCAGCATGCTTAGATCAAAACAGGTGAGCGTTATTTTTATTTGTATCCAACTTATTTACTCAACAAATAAATATATGGATTTTTTTCGGTATTATTTTTATCTCTCTTGGTAGTTATAATGTAATGCTTTAATTATCTATAAAATTAACAAAAATGAGTAAAAAAGTGTTAGCAGGTCATCCCAACCCATTTCTACCGACACTAACAAATTGCCGTTTCAACCTATGCCTCTTTGACCTGTTACTCAACTCGCAAAGTTTGCCACCCTTACTTATTGGTGTGTAAATTGTATAATTTTTTTGTTTTATGGTACATTGTACAGTGAGTTCTGCACACATGGTGCGAATGATATTTATATATACTACCGAAGAAGCAAAAAGGCTTACACCAAAAATAAATCTTCTAGGAAATAATGCCCAGGTTATCACCACAGAGCAGCCCTCATCGAACGAGGGGGCTCAGGTTGCTAAACGTTTTGAGCCGACCTGTATTATGACTATTTTGGAAGAGTAATATAACCTTCTTTTTGAACTAAGGGACAGCTGGTTGCTATGGGCTGGGCCCGCTCACCCGGTTTGATATTATTAATTTTCTTAGTCGTATGGATGTCTTGTGTTCAAGTGTATGTGTTGCTCTGCTTGGTGGTTGAACTTGGTTCCATAAAACAGTTCTCTAATCTTAGAAGCCTCAATTCAAAAGAGCCTGAAACCATTTGCCTGACTTTGTATAAATAAAGCTAGAGCCTTTGGTTTTAGTGAAAATACTTTAGTACTTGGGTACCATTTACATAAGTATTCATTTCTATAACTGATAACAAGTTTTTTAGTGCTCATGTGCTTACACGTTTAAATATATTTTGAAGCTTTGCGGGCCTGTTAAATGTTGGAAGTGTGTTCTAGACTCCACCTGCTGGAGTTTTGAAGAGATTTGGTTTTTGTGAATTTGAATCCGTGGAAGGAGTTTTACGATCTTTACTGTTGCTAAGGAGCTTTAGGTATGGTTAAATATCTTTTTTTCCTATATTTTTATTTGATTGATGGCTCATGTCAAGTAATTATATTCTTTAGTTTTATAGTTTTTTTCTAGAGACAACATGGCTTGCTAATACTTACATTTTTTATTTAGTTTTGCCTTCTACTTGGGCAAATGGGTGTTGAATTCTTAAATGATGCTAATTTTCTTTAACCATTAAGTTCTTCAACGTAGGCCCACCTTTGCTTAGACACATCAATACATAATTAGTTAAGACACATTTTAGGTTATGTGGTTTATTTCTAATGGGTCAATTTGGTGAAATCAAATAATTTAACTTAAAAAGCAATTGGTCAAATGGGTAGAAAGTTGCTGAATTAATATTTTTTTTATTTTGGGTAAATAAGACTTGCCTAAACTGTATTTGAATGTGTGTCTATAACCTCCAAAATCAACAAATTTAATAAAAACAAATCATTATATTAAGAATAATATAGTTATAATAGTCATATTTTACACAGTAGTTTATAAATCTATGGACAAAGAAGTGTTCCAAGTAAACCCACGTACACAACCGTAGCTGATGTTGCCACTGCAAAATTATTGTTTTTGATCCATTATTCGCGTCGCCTATTTTTTCCACCTATACCTTCTACGTGATATTTTAAAAATGAATATTGTTGATTGTTAGATGGATTATTCTGATACGACAATTCCGTTGTTGCCATCAACTTTGTAGATGACGATGTGAAGCTTCTCGAGTACGCCATGAGGTATGTTCGTTTTGTATTCAATCTCTTGCTTGAATTAGTTTTTAAAAGTGGATAGTGTTTGTGGGTTGACCAACCAACCTGTTTTCCCAAACTACATGCAGTATTATTAATAAATCTAATAAATTAGGTTACTATAATTGATAACTAGAAACCATTTGCAGCTTAAAAGACAATAGTTTATTTTTATTTCATAGTATATAATATAAATTTGACTACCTACTGCACCTTGTGAACAAACAAATAGGAAAACAATGACATTAGTATGGAATCATTTCAACACATATTGTTCTCTTTGTTTTTATAGATAAACACATACTTATATCATATTATAAAAATTTTACTTGACATTTTATTTATTTTTATAGCTAAACACATCATTAATTGTAACGAGTGTGCTATTTTTTCAGTTAGGTTGGGTGGTATGGCTTTGCACCCTCTCCACCTCAACTAAATAGCGCCCCCACACCCATTTCCCATACCCCATTCTCCTTATCGCCGGCCAACTAATGCAGCAAAACGGATCTTAGATGACTTGCTTATAACACCGACACTTGGATCTTCGAGTGACTTTGGTTGAACATTTATGGATGAATAACAACGATGACGACGACAAGTGGTTGTTTTATTATTTTGTTTTAATGTATTGTGTTTGCTTTAATTGTTGATTATTATTGGTAGTTGTTTTATTTGTTGATTATTTTAAATACAAACTTGCGTGAGCGGTCCATTTTGCCATCATTTGTCAAGTTCATAAAACCGGAGAACCTTTTAGTTGGTGCACAGGTAACCTAATATCTTACATATGCTGTATTTTTATTTTTTATTTTGTGTTTGATAACCGATTTGGCAGAAATATGATGTGTACTTGTGATCTCATTTAGGGTGACTTAAAGATTGCGGATTTTGGTTGGTCTGTGCACACATTCAATCATAGGCAGACCATGTGTGGTACCCTAGATTATCTCCCGCCTGAAATGGGTAAATCACACTTGATGAAATGACTTATGATTCAAAACTCTTTCTTTAGTTTTTTTGTTTTTTTTTGTTTTTTTGTGTTCTAATATACTAATGTAATTATAGCGGAGAGTGCTGAGCATGATGCAAGTGTAGACATATGGAGTCTTGGTATTTTGTGCTTTGAATTTCTCTATGATATTCCTCCATTTGAAGCAAAAGAACACTCTGACACATATAGAAGGTAAGGAAATTTTTAACACAAGTTGGTTAAGCCCCATGATTGACTCTCAATATAATTTTGTGAATTTTATATGGTTGGCGTTTTGAATTAGGCCTGGCAATGGATTGGATATTGATCCATATCCAATCCAATCCGATCCATTTAATCGCTTATTGGATCATAAAAAATATCCACCAATCCATTAATTAATCCAATGGATCGATCTATTTATCCAATTAATTATATAGATCGATCCATGATCCATCCGGCTCGAGCCATTACTGGAATATCACGTGCCTCTCAAAAGTCCAAACACTAAATTTTGAAATCAATCCAGCCTCTTCTCTCCAAAAGTCTAAAGTCCGGTTTGACGATTCAGCAAAATCGTGTCCCCTGGCAGGTTAGACGTAGATGGAGTTGATGGCGATGACACAAAAATGATGAGTTGGCAGGTTGCAAAGGTGTGCTGGATGTAGTCACAGAGTTCAACACGTTTTCTGGTCAAGCTTTAGTTGTTTCAATGATTCTAACTTCATTTCAGTTTGTTTTTTAATTTTCAACTCATTACCATCATTTATCTGGTTCACATTCAGCTTCATGCTATGCTTTGTTTGCGGGTGAAAGTGTAATTGTTGTTTATGCATTAACTGTTGCTACATTTGTTGACTGTGAAGTTGTTTCAACTGCTGATGTGAAAGCATGTTGGAACTTGGCTGCTGCTTCAGCATACTCATCATATTCTGTTGTGCAGTTGAAGCAGTATTATGGTGCAAGGTCGCCAAACTATTATGCTGTAAGTTAACTGATTGCATCTGATTTTCATGAGGCTGCATTTGTGATTGGTGAAGAGAATTCATACGTTGTTGTTGCAGGCTGCATTCGATTTCTTATTAATTTTTTTAGATTTTTTTTATATTTTTAGATTTTTTAATTTTTTTTGATTTTTTTCGTTTTTTCGTTTTTTTTTTATTTTTACAATTTTTTCGTTTTTTTTTTGAATTTTTAGAGGTTTTTTATTATTTTTTTTACATGGATCTATCCGGATAGTGATCCATCCATTTAAAATTATTTGGATATGGATCGGATCACAATCCATTATGTTGGATCATGGATCGGATCATGATCCATTTAAGTTGGATCATTAATGGATCGATCAGGATCCAATCCATATCCATCCATTGACTAGCCTATTAATTTGAATTTTAAACTTTATTAATGTTCCCTGTTTGTATTATGCATAATTTGTTTTTGTTGTTTTACATAGATATTGGGGAGCTGATGTTTGATCAACCAAACAGTAAAGTTCTATTAGAAATAAGATCTGAATAATTAGCCCGTTCTGCTAGAAATTAAAATGAACATTGTGTCATCTAAGCGAAATCATTACATTGATGCTTTTATATGTTTGTAATCATGTTCAACTGTTCTCATCTAACATCTTTAATTGGATGCTTTATAATTATTTGATGGGCATTCGTGTGCAGAAGTTTGTTCTGGTTTATACGTGCTAAAATTGGCAATATTGGTGGTCCACGCTACATGTACGGTGGTTTTCAGGAGCGCAAAGGGAAAAAAGGTAAAACACGGCTTCACTTATTTACCCCGGATGCTTGCAGGTCAGTTGCTTTTTGGTAGCTTCATTTACAAATCCTCTTATGATCACTATAATAGATCACTCACCGCTAACGTAAATGTCTTTTACGATTTTACCTAACTTTCCATTTTACCACATCTCTCTGTTGTTTATCTCTACCAATACGCTCCATACTTTCCATCTCTCATCTGTGTTGTTTATCTCTTTCAGACATTCAATCTTTCGTTCAAACGATTGTAGGCAAATTCGTTTCTTATCTATATGGTGTGTTTTTAGTCTCCTATATCTGATTGATTTGCATTCTTACCTTAAATGTCATAATTTTTCTTGGTTTGATTTACATTCTTATAAGACAAGTGTTTCTTGTAGATCCACGTTTCTGTCTACATCATCCGAACACAATTGATTGGTAAGATATTTTTGTCGATTACTTGATGTTTTGTACTAAACGTTCTATTTGTTTATGTTTTTTAGTCGATTGATTCTTTCTTCGTGGAAACCCTAAAATTGATCTTCATTTGCTGGCGCTTTCTGATCTACTGCTTAATAAGTATTAAAAGTTGAATCTACTAAATATTGATGTATTACTAATTATTTTGTTTTATTTACAGATAACTGATGTCGAGACTATAAAGGTTTGAGACCAATGTTGGAGTTGACCAATGATGATATACAACCCGTTTTGATAATATGTACAATTGTAAATATTTATTAGAATAATTAATATATACTTTTTATTCATCAGGTATGTATTGATCATTTGCTTATTATATCAAAATATGTATTAACTTATGGCTTATGTCTTTTTGTTATATCCTGAGACTTGCTTCAAGTATCTGCTATTTGGATAATTGGATGTGATGTTTCAAAGTTATTATTGCGAGGGCTAAAACCTGAGATAGAAACACATAGAAAATGCTCAGTTAATACCAAAGTAGTTCTACATTTCACTTATTATTACATAATTCTATTTATATGATCATCACTTAATTAAGTACTGATATTTCTCATATTAGTATGTGAGTCATAATCTATACGTATAATGTATTTTACTATAACTGTGTATGACAAGGCAATGATAACATTTTTTATTATTCAACCCGTGTAATACACGGGGTGTTGGGCCGGGTATGGGTATGAGATTACCAAAATATAAAGTAACATAATAGTAGAATGGTATCTAGACCAACGTTTATTTTATATATTTAAACACTTATAATTTGGTTGGTTATTTTTGTAGATGGGGACTCGATTTACTAAGGGAACTGTTTTGACATTTAAATAAATTTCTCTACCTGTGTCGCATATAAAATAAAACAACCCGTGGGTACCACGGGTGATAACCTAGTAAATAAATAAAAGATTATCATCTTCTATACCCTAATACCCAAATTCTTCTTCACTTCAACTTCACCACATCGACACCCTCCATCTCCAAACACCACCTCCACTTAACCGGCCTTCCACACATCTCCGTCGCCGACCACCACCACTCCCAACCGTCTCCTCCAACAACCGCGGCCCACACACTGCCGCATCACCGGTAGGTCGCTGCCCTTATCCACCCTCATCTTCATCCCTCCTTCGTGCACCTCCGCCTCCAACCACCCTCCATCGACACCACCGTTCGCCCTCACCTCCGTCGCCGGTTCTAACCGAAGCAACACCGTCATCTCCGATCGCCCACTTCGCCACCCACCTCATCTCTCACCTCCATCTCCATCTCTCACCTCCCACCTCCATCGCACACCGGAACCACCTCCGCTTCACCTCCACTGTCGGCCCTCCACACATCACCGCCGCATCAACACCTTTTCTGACCGGAACCCTAACATCCTCCGTCGCCGTCATCTCCACCCCGTTGAACCATAACCGCCGTCGTCGGTCACCTGTACCACCCTTCTACGTCACCGCCATCAAGTAAGTCTCTGTCTCTTCATTCTTTTTCTCTACCGATGTCCCGACACACTAATCGACCTTGCTCTGGTGACAACACACCCAAACAGTTCCATGGAATCGAAAGTGATCTTGAATAGATTATAATTTCATAATTTTTGTTATTATTGGTCTTGAATAAATTATAATTTCATCATGGAAAGGAACTTGGTTCGATTTGATATCACTGAACATACAAATTGCTTTAAATGGAACAAGTTAAAATAGCTCTGATGTGGTTATAAATTGCTTTTTGTTCAAATTGATGGCATATATTTTGAGTTTAGCAAACTATGGCTTGCATATCATGACTCGTTTAAGCGTGAGATGGGCCGCACCACCGTCTCTCTCCGTGACCACATAGAGCGACTTGGATCTCCGCCACCTCTGCCGCCTTTGTAGATGCCTTCCACATATTTCTCCGAGCCTCGAGGACGATGCTATATCTTAAGCTTGGGGAGGTTGTGATTAGAGGTAATGTCCGTATTCTCATTTTAGCATGCATTACTTAGTTTGTAAATAGTTGCATATAGTTGCATTTTGCATGTTCATTGCATTTAGGGTGTATATACGTGCATTAAAATGAAAAAAAAAACACACGTTTCGGTTCCGATGAAAATGATTTGTGAAAAATGAGAAATGATATGATTTCTGGCATGTCGAAGTTTATGCGTGAAATGGTAACTTTGGGGAAGAAAACATAGATAATTCGGGATGTGTTGATAGGCTCAGCCCTAACTTAGGAACGCCAATGTTGTATGCAATAACCTTAATTGAATATATGTGTTTAGCTTTCCATCTTGATGCTTGTGGTCAAAAATTGATCCCGACCAAAAATCGGTTGAGTTGCATATCCTCTATCACACACCATGTTCCCCATATCATGACACCTCCGTAATTTCATTGAAGTAAAAAATAAAGAGGTGAAAAATTGACCTCATATGTTATTATAGTAAAAAAAAAAAAGAAAAAAAAGAGAAAAATGAAGGGGGTAAAAGAGCACAATGTATGCCAAAAATTTGAAAAAAAAAATCGAAATCGAAATTAAAAAAAAAATTGAGCAAATTAGGGAGAAAAGTCCCGACCCCTTGAAAAACGGAAAAAAAAGATAATAACTATCGTGTCATGGTTTGGGTGCATGGTCGCGTCAAGTGTGGTTTTGGATATCTTCAAAAAGTCGTGAGGTTGGGTAGATGTTGCCATAGGTGTTGGGCGTGGGGACGATTAAACCATGTTGGTAAGTTTGTATATTATTAAGCAGAAAACATTTGGTTGTGATTAAGCGGGTTTGAGTTTAAAGGGACACAAAATATCAACAATCGCGGCTACACGTGTAAGTATTTCCCGGGTTCGAATGAATGTAACAAGAGTTGACAATGTTGGATGTGATCTCATTACAAGTTTGTTTTCCGGAATAAAAGAAGCGGGTGAGAAAAAAATTTAAGCATGCATATGTGTTTTATTTTTCGTGTTTATTTCTTGGTTTATTCTTATTCTTGACTTCCTTGAGGACAAGGAAAGGTTTAAGCTTGGGGAGATTTGTTAGTTGCATTTTTAGGCATATTTTACCACATTTTAGCATGCGTATTTAATGGCATTTTAGACATCTAGACTATCTATATTGCATCATTTTGAGAAATACACATTTTTGTAGGGTGGAGTCTACTTTGGTTTGTTTTTGGTTGATTTTGTAGGTGAGGAGTAATTGCTAAGGAATACAATGGATTTCTAAAAGAACTTGAGGAGTTCAAGAAGACGAATTCATGTCAACAAATATAAGTGTTCATTGTGTTGCTATAAATAAAGAAGTTGTGGGCTGAATTTTAGAGGTCTAGTTGGCCACGAGAGAGAAAGAAAGGAGAATTCTAGATAGACCATGAGTTGGGCTAAATAAATATAAAGGTTTTGGTGGATTGTAATTATTTAAATCGGGCTTAATGTAAAATCTCCTTGGGCTAAATTTGGATGGCCATATCAATATTGAGATTAGTATAAATAGAAATAAGGAGGGAAGCCCAGTGGAGAAAAAGGAGAAGAGATCATTATCAAAACAACCTGGACGAAACACAGGGGACGAATTTTTTTGAATGGCTGCAAGTGGAAAAGAATCGAAAAAAGGTCAAGAAGCACATTCTTTTTGGTGATTTTCTAGAAAAACTACAAAAACTTGTTTTGATTTTATTTTTCGCAGGTTTTAATTTTGTGATTATTTGTTTCTTATTTAACTTGATTGTTATAGCCACCATGTCTGGCTAGAATCGTTTAGTTTCGACATCGGGGTTTATTTTCTTTGATTTGGTTCATAAACTTATGTGAAACGAGCACGTTTGATTCAATTATTTTAGTGGTTTGTTTATATGATTCTTGTTTTTAATACGGATTCAATCCGGAAAATATTAGATTGTTAATAAACCTGATCAACTTATTAATTTTTCTAATAAAGTTCAATCAATTTTTAGAACCCTAACAAAGTTTTAATTTTTGAGACTAGGAACAAAATAATAATTTGAGTTTGTCTATGAACCCATATTGTTATAGAATTATATAATACAGTTAAACACTCCGAACGGCGTGAGTGTTTGATTGTAATTGATACTTCTATCCCGCAACCCGCACGCTAAAATCCGAACGGCGTGAGTTTAGAGTAGCGGGTTGGCTCTAATCAACGAACTGCGCTTGGTTAGACATTAAATAGAGTGGAGGTCCGAACTGCGTGACGTCTAGTGTCGATACAAACTATTAATTAAAAAGGATCATTGCACCGTGACCGTTAATGATCGTAAGTCGAACCGAATCAAGAAATTGCCCCGGTGTTGAAATTAGTTTTTAACATCTGAATTTTTCCAACCACTTTCATTAGCATTTCTTTTTAATCTAAAAATTAAAATTTTTTTTTTTTACATTCTAGTTTAAACTTAAAACCCCTCTTTCAAAACAACCGTATCTGTGTTTAAAACGTTTTGGCATAATTCGTTAATCTGTATCCCTGTGGACACGAACTCTACTTCTACTCATACTAGTGGTTTTCTTATTATTTTATTTGCTGGATTCGACACCCAACAAAAGGTAATGTCTCCAAATTTTCAGGGCAAAAATTATGGCTCATAATTCTAGACAGCGTCTTTGTCTCATATTCAATTCATTTTGCCCGAAGACATACCTTAAACTCTTATGATCAGTGAAAATGGTAAACTTACTACCGTAAAGGTAATGTCTCCAAATTTTCAGGGCAAAAATTATGGCTCCTAATTCTAGATCATGGGTTGAATAATTCTCTTCATGATTCTTAAGTTGTCTAGACGCATAGGCTATAACCTTTTGTCGTTGCATTAACACACATCCATAACCTAACTTAGAAGCATCACAATAAACTACAAAGTCTTCGATTCCTTCTAGTAATGCTAGTATGGGTGCGTTGGTTAGTCTTTGCTTAAGGATTCTAAAGGCTTCTTCTTGTTTTGGTCCCCATTCAAACTTAACAGATTTACAGGTTAACTTGATTTACATGTTAACTTAGTTAAGGGAATGACTATTCTAGAAAAATCTCGAATAAATCTTCTATAATAACCGGCCAATCCTAAGAAACTTCTAACCTCGGTTGGTGACTCGGGGGTTTTCCATTTAGTAATCGCCTCGATCTTGGTGGGATCCACATGAATTCCTTCATGGTTGACTAAGTGTCCAAGAAACTGTACCTGTTCTAACCAGAATTCACACTTTGAGAACTTTGCATACATCTTTTCTTTTCTTAATAAACTTAAAAGTGCGTGCAAATGCTTTGCATGTTCCTCTTTACTCTTAGAGTAAATGAGAATATCATCTATAAAGACAATTATGAATTTATCCAAATATGGCTTACATATTCGGTTCATCATGTCCATAAATGCGGCTGGAGCATTGGTTAAACCAAATGGCATGACAGTAAATTCATAATGGCCGTACCTTGTTCTAAATGCGGCTGGAGCATTGGTTAAACCAAATGGCATGACAGTAAATTCATAATGGTCGTACCTTGTTCTAAATGCGGTCTTAGGAATGTTCTCTTCTTGTACCTTTAATTGATGATATCCTGACCGTGAATGCACAAGGCACAAAATATCTTTTATAACTTGGGATAATTATTTAAAAATAAACTTGTTAAAGAATTACATGTTTATTATACGTTCAGTAGCCCGGGCTGAAAACCGGGTTAAAGATTAAAAGACACACCACATAATATATTCCACGGTGAGTTATTCTCGAACAGGTGGTATATTATTTTACATACGCACTGGCAGGTGTATGCCTACACCCCGTGCTTACGTCGTTGCCATTTCAATGAATGAGCCGAGGATATCCAGGACATGGTCATTAACCCCCAAAGGCTTAGAATAAACAAAACAGATTAAACGGTTTATCTCAATAATTTAACCTTCATACGATTAAAAATTCAATACCCGACCAAGCGGTATTTTATCTACCGTACCCCTAGCCCGTATAAGGGAAAATAAGTTAAAAGTATTTACCTGAGCAAATTATACAAATTTATCCCAGCGTATAAAATCAACAAGTGCAAATATCTTTTACTGGGCTCCTAAATCTGGAATGAAGGTTTTAATAACCTATTAGATTCCTAACGGGTCTTACTTAAGTTTAAACTTAGACCGGTTAGTTTTAAAGAAAGGTATACGGTTCAAAACGCATGATTAAGCGAAGACCGGATTAGAATGTGGTTTAGACCCGACAAGTATGAAGACTTGTATAATATGGGTAAACTAAACACATTCTGGATTTTGAAGTGAAAATGATAAGGTTTGACCTGTTTCGGTTAATTTATGCAAACTAGTTACATAAACCGTACCGAACGCGATAAATGCATAACGGGTAACCAAATGAGACATGAACAGGTTTCCTAAGTTAATATGCCTTAAATATGTTGTGATATCAGTAGGATACCTTCCATTATGCCCAAAACAGATTTAAAATCAATTTAAGCCCCGTAGGGGTATTTTGGTCATTTTAAGGATTATAAAAGAGGTTTAATATTAATCTGAGGTTCTGGTCTAAAATGATCAGTAAAATTATTTCATTTAATAAGTTATATCAGTAGGGTATTGCGTATATGTGAAATTTATCATTTATAACCAAACTATGCACCGTATGGGCATTTTGGTAATTTCACATAAGCTTTAGAGGTCAAATTTAGAAATTTGAGTTCAAAACTTTTGCTTACTGTTAAAGTATAAAGTTTTACTTAAAACATCAGTAGGTATTAAATCTTATATATCAAAAATAGTTTTAATCCATACTATGCGTTTAAAACGCGTAAAAAGTCGGTTTTAAGCGATTTTCGGGTTGTATAAGGAAAGCTGAGATTTTATCATCCCAGAAGGCTTAAAATATTTTATTTATCTTACAAAACCAGTAGCAAAAGATTTGGTATCAATATGTTATGTAAAACTCATTTCATTAGTAAAAAGGGTATAACCGTCAATTACCGAATCAAAACAAGAACCCTATGTTATGATCAGTTTAAAAATAAATAAAAATCTTCAAAAATCCCAAAATATTATATTACATCAGTGGGTAAAAATTTTGGTGTCAAAATTCGGGTTTAAATAGGCTTTATGCTAAATATGTCGTTTAATTAATAAAAAAGCTTTCAAATTACGATATTGAGCATAACTCCTAATTTAGACCTCAAACTGATGTCAAAATTTTAGGACATGTTTATAAATAAGTAATAAAGGTTTTTGTCCTCTCACATTTTCAAAAATCTCGTTTTAATGTCAAAAGGGCATAATGGTCAATTTTAGGCACTTAACGGAAACATGCAATGAACTAGGATTACAAAGGAACCACATTGTATAAACTCATAGGGTTATACTAACATGTAACATGGTCCTAATGGAACCCTAAGGCATTTCTAAAACAATCTAAATCGGGTCAGAACTGAAAGTCAAAGCAAAAGTCTTCTTTTGCGACTTTCGGTTACGAACCGAGCCTAATCTCAGAATTGTCGGGTTGAACATGCTTAGACATGTTCTTACATTATTTACCAAGTCATTTTAGTGTTAAAACAGGTTTCATAACTTCTACATTGCTCGTTATGAATTTATTTGCAAAATAGCTTTATGTTGACTTTTTAATTTGAAGTTTGACCCAACAATTGACCAAGTTAGAGTGATAATCAGAGGGTGCCCTTTTAAGGACTTATTACCCACATAATTACCAACTCATAGCCACTATCAATTCGAATAATGGCTGGACCATTAGTGATTAATCACTAAGTCAAAGCTTAATTACGACGGCTTTGACTTTCGGTCATTAGACTAATAAAACATGAACTAGAGAGGCTAAGAATGCTTACTAGAGCTCTTAGCACGAAAATGGAACTGAAGAAAACTTCTTGATGTCCAGAGAGCTCCAGAGGATGGGTTTTGAAATGATTTCAAAGTGAGCAATTTCAAGTGTTGCAACATGGGGTCTTATATAGGATTTCAAAATTCACAAGATCATTCCACACAAGCCTATAACTGATTTCTGATGATCCCAGGTGTCCCCTATGCATGTAATACTGTTGGCTCAGTCCCTGAATTCAAAAACAAGCTTCCTAAGGTGGTGGAATTGGCTGGACAGGAAGCTGTCCATTTTTCTGCCCAGTTACAGGTCTTACGGACCGTAAGTTTAGGGCCTTACGGTCCGTATCCGCTTTTTAATTTTTATCGCCCAGATCAGCCACCTTACGGTCCGTAAGGTGGTCTCTTTGTGGTCCGTAAGACTTGGTCAGAAGACAAAAATTTTGAGAACTTTTGACATTTGACCATGCAACCTATAATACCTTGAATCTCTGGTCATTATCAGCACTAAAGGCCCATAGATCAGGTCTGCATTGCTAAGAATGCATTGCCATGCATTGGTTGCCTTGGAGTCTTGTAAAAAGAGGTTATTGAATGAAATTGGTCGATTTTGCACATGGGATTCCAAATTCTTGGATTTGAATATTGAATTATTCATTACATGATTTAACCGGATACCTATGAAATCTTAATCAGGTTTTTTTGGGAATGTAATTATATTTTACTAAAGTTGGAAAATGTTAAAAGGTCACTTAGAGGTAATAATTAACATGTTGACACTTTTAATTTCTTCATATATCCTTTTTAATCATGATGAGGGTTTATAACATGTTTAGAATCCATGACACGTGTCTTTATTATATTGGTCGTGATTTTACGAGGTGTTACATCCTCACCCCCTTAAAAGAAATCTCGACCTCGAGATTTACTGAAATAAATGAGGGTACTTCTGTTTCATTGTAGATTCAACCTCCCACGTGTATTCAGGACCTCTACGGGCATCCCATTTAACCTTTACAATCGGTACATGCTTCTTTCGAAGCTTCTTAACCTGTCGATCCTCAATCGACAAAGGTTTTTCAACAAACTTTAAGCTCTCATCAATATGCACATCCTTATGTGACATGGCTAGCGATTCATCGGCTAGACACTTCTTTAGATTGCAGATGTGGAACACATTATGAATTCCATTGAGCTCTTCAGGCAGGTATAACTTGTAAGCCACTGTTCCGACACATTCGATGATCTCGAATGGTCCTATGTATCTTGGGCTTAACTTGCCTTTCTTGCCAAAACGCATCACCCCTTTCCAGGGTGATACCTTGAGTAACACTTTGTCACCTACCTCGAATTTCAGAGGTTTATGCCTTTTATCTGCATAGCTTTTCTGCCTATCCCTGGCAGCTTTGAGACGATCACGTATCTGCACAATCTTATCAGTCGTCTCCAGGACTATATCAGGTCCTGTTAGTTGGACATCTCCAACTTCTGCCCAACAAACGGGCGTCTTGCACTTTCTTCCATACAAAGCTTCAAAAGGTGCAGCTTGAATACTCGAATGATAGCTATTATTGTACGAAAATTCTATCAATGGAAGATGATCATCCCAACTTCCTCCTAAGTCAATAACACAAGCTTGTAGCATATCCTCGAGTGTTTGTATTGTACGTTCGCTTTGACCATCCGTCTGAGGATGATACGCAGTGTTGAAGTTTAATCGAGTGCCTAGGGATTGCTGAAAGCTTTTCCAAAAATGCGATGTATATCTCGTATCCCTATCAGAGATGATAGACACTGGTACTCCGTGAAGAGATACAATCTCGTCTACGTACAGTTGAGCTAACTTATCTGAGCTGTGTGTTTCCTTAATAGGTAAGAAGTGGGCTGACTTAGTCAGTCTATCTACTATAACCCAAATAGTATCATTTCCTCGCTTTGTCTTTGGTAACTTAGTAATGAAATCCATAGTTACCATTTCCCACTTCCAGGTGGGAAGTTCAGGCTGTTGCAGCAAACCTGACGGCTTTTGATGTTCTTCTTTAACTTGAGCGCATGTCAGACATTTGGCCACATAAGTGGCTATAGATTTCTTCAAACCTATCCACCAGTAATTTGCCTTTAAATCCTGGTACATCTTGTCACTACCAGGGTGAACAGAATACTTGGAACTATGGGCTTCTTGGAGGATAACGTCTCGAAGTCCTCCATAGATTGGAACCCATATTCGTCCATTCAATCTTAGGATCCCATCCTTGCCATACGATAACTGTTCAGCAGTGACTCCCAACTTTTCATTAGGGTAGTTAGCTTCTAATACAGCTTCTTTCTGAGCGGCTAGCAATCTTTCATTTAAGCTGTTCTTCAATTCAATGCTTTTGGCATTTATTCTAATGGGCTTAACTCTTTCCTTCCTGCTTAAAGCATCGGCGACTACATTCGCCTTGCCTGGATGGTATCGGATTTCACAATCGTAATCATTCAGTGTCTCCATCCATCGACGCTGTCTCATGTTCAGATCCTTCTGGTTGAACAAGTGTTGAATGCTTTTATGATCAGAATAGATCACACACTTGGTACCATATAAATAATGCCTCCAAAGTTTTAGTGCAAACACAACGGCACCCAACTCCAAATCGTGGGTGGTGTAATTCTTCTCGTGCACTTTTAATTGACGGGAAGCATAAGCAATAACTTTGCCTTTCTGCATGAGCACACATCCCATACCTGTGTGTGATGCGCCGCAGTATACCACAAACTCTTCTATTCCCTCAGGCAATGTTAACACAGGTGCATTGCTCAGCTTCTGCTTAAGTATATCAAAGGATTCTTGCTGCTTAGGACCCCAGTCAAATTTGATATTCTTGCGAGTCAGTGAAGTTAGGGGCGCTGCAATTCTTGAGAAATTTTCAATAAAATGCCTATAATATCCTGCCAGACCCAAGAAGCTACGAATCTCTGTGGGTGTCTTCGGCTCTTGCCAATTCATGATAGCTTCAATTTTAGCGGGATCCACCTGGATACCATGCTCACTAACCACATGTCCAAGGAATTGGACTTCACGAAGCCAAAATTCACACTTTAAAAACTTGGCATAGAGCTTTTCTTATTGAAGAAGTTTAAGAATACAACGAAGATGCTTCTCATGATCAGCCTGATTCTTCGAATAAATAAGAATGTCATCAATGAAGACAATGACAAACTTGTCCAAGTAGGGTTTGCAAACACGATTCATGAGATCCATGAACGCTGCTGGTGCATTAGTGAATCCGAACGGCATCACTAAGAACTCGTAGTGACCATAGCGAGTTCTGAATGCAGTCTTGTGCACATCTTCATCTCTAACCTTCAGCTGATGATATCCTGATCTCAAGTCGATCTTGGAGAAGTAACTGGCTCCTTGAAGCTGATCGAATAGATCGTCGATCCTGGGCAATGGATATCTATTCTTGATTTTAACCTTGTTCAGCTCTCGATAATCAATGCATAAACGCGTTGATCCATCCTTTTTCTTCACAAATAGGATCGGTGCTCCCCAAGGAGATGAGCTAGGCCTAATAAATCCTTTTGCCAACAAATCATCCAACTAAGTTCTCAACTCTTTCATCTCAGTTGGGGCCAACCGGTAAGGTGCTCTTGCAACAGGTGCTGCTCCAGGTATAATGTCGATTCTGAACTCCACTTGCCTATCTGGGGGTAAACCAGGTAGTTCTTCAGGGAATACATCAGGGTATTCAGAAATGACAGGGATATCTTCAAATTTGGGCTTTGGTTCATCAATAGTTACTTGTGCCATGTAAATGACACAACCCTTCTTCAAACACCTTGACGCCTTAAGCATAGACACTTGCTTAGGCAACCCATGCTGAGTATCTCCTTGTATGGTAAATGGCTCACCATATGGAGTCTTGATAACCACTTGTTTCTTGTCACAAACGATCTGAGCTTGGTTATGAGATAACCAATCCATGCCTATTACTATGTCGAATCCAACTAGTTTCAAAGGAAGCAAAGACAATGGAAAAGAGTGATTCCTAATGGATATGAAACATCTATCTAACACGGTTGAAGCAGTTTCTATGGTACCATCAGCCAATTCTACTTCATACTTTATACTTAGGGTTTTAACAGGCAGATTTAATAACTTACAAAACTTATTATCTACAAATGATTTATCTGCACCCGAATCAAACAATACCCTTGCATAAACATCATTGATAAGAAAGGTACCTGTTATCACGTTGTCATTTTGGATCGCTTCTTGGGCATTCATTTGGAGGACCCGGGCATTGGTCTTCTTGCCTTCTTCAGGTTTCTTCGCATACTTTGGGCAGTTGGACTTGATATGCCCTTTCTCGTTACAATTTCATCCTTAATCTTTTTACAATCCAACGTCTTATGCTCATAAGACTTACAGATCCCACAAGATCTTGGCTGTGATTGGGACTTTGATTCATACCTGCACTTTCCCAAATGGCGCTTCTTGCATGTCTTGCATTTGGGCTTCTCACCCGACTGTTGGTCCTCCTTCTTGAACCTTGAACTCTTCTTGTGATCAGAGTTCCCTTTGTGCTTCTTATCTGAACGGTGTGAGTTATCATCCTCACGTTTTCTCTTCCCAGCATCAGAATTCCTAAGCGATCTCTGCCTGACCGCATCAAGGGTAAGAGATAATGACAAATCAGCTACTGACCTAAAGGTAGTAGGTCTTGATGCTTTCACACTCGCTTTGATCTCCGGGGCTAAACCCCCAATGAAACGGGCTATACGCTTTGGTTCCGGTGTCACCAAGTATGGAACCAATCGAGACATGGTATTAAAGCTCGTGAGATACGCCTGACAGTCTAAATTCTTCATAACCAATGTCAGAAAGTCGGTCTCGATCTTCTCAACTTCATGTAGAGGACAGAAATTCTCTTTGATCAAAGCAACAAACTGAGCCCATGTTAAGTTATATAACGGAATCTTTCCAGTAGCTTGGATTAAGGACCTCCACCAAGCTAGAGCTTCTCCCTTGAATGATTGTGAAACATACTTCACAACATCTTGCTCTGCACATCCACTAATATCAACTACCGTATCCATCTCATCTAGCCACGTCATGCAATCAATGGCTCCTTTTCCCCAGTGAAATCCCTGGGCTTGCAGGAGACGAAATACTTATAAGAACAGGTTTTTGCTCGTGGCTCCTTATCAAATACAATCTTCTTAGATGGAACACTATGCTGGTTTGAAGAGTGTTGGCCATCATCCTTCTTTGACTCATGAGTTTTAGATGGTGGCTTACTATGAGCCACAGAGTGAGTCTTAGGGTGTGATTTGGAATGAGGTACCGATAGGGTCTTGCTCCGAGTACCACTTGATTCATTAAACTGCCTATCCATGGCCTTGGTAACAACATTATCAATCAATGCTTGAAGTTCCGCACCAGTTACGTTGATCTTGGTAGTATCATGATTCTCCCTTGGATGACTGTTGACTTCTTCTGATTCTGCCATGTAGCTTGTTTGCTACAGAAAGTAATGACAATGATTTATTTAGAAGTTTATAACAGAATTGTCCTCTTGATGATTTATTAACCATGGTATAAATAAACCATATTGGTTAATTTATTAAACATATTCATTCAGGATTTTATCATAATTATCCTCGGTCATAATTTATTAATATATTATAATGGCACAAAAGCCAAGTCACGGGGACAATTTTAATTTATATGCCATGATCTTATAGGATCGAGGCGTTAAGGCATTGAATCATAGTTCATTACCTTTCTTGACAGGGAGTCATAAACTACAACTGTCTTTTGTCTTATATGACAATGAATATGGCCCGCAGGCATTACATCACTAATGGATGTTGAATATGAGAAATGAATTGGAAGGATCCAATATAAGGATAACTTACATGATTTTATCGAATCACATTTGCCAGGAGTGTTAACATGTTTTCAGATGTTAACAAGGATTTTGAATCTTACAAGGAATTACCATCATGGCCTTGTCTTAATACGACACATGGCTAGGTTTTGCCTTCAAGATTTTCTTTAATATATAATGGCAGAATTAATTTTTAAAAGGAATGATATTTTAATTTATTTCATATTTTATATTTATGCATATAATGACAAAAATGAAAATTTTAATTAAACATTCCACTAAAATTAAAAGAATACATATTTGCCTTAAACGGGACTTTAACAGAAATGACTTGCCCACGCAGGGGCTAAACTGAAAATACAAGTCCTCGCAGGGACTGAATACATAAATAGATGTCCACGCAAGGACTTGATTGAAATAAGGAAATTACATTACAAATAAATAAATAAGGAATCTTCAAAAATCCCTTTTCTTCTTTCCCTTGATTAGATTCGCCAGACCTTTAAGAAATCCTCGGTGGCTCCTACGCTCTTCTTGAACCTCCTGTTCCACCTGACTCAACCTTTGAAGAATCTCCTGTTGCTGCGATGGCTGGATCTGCGGCGGCTGCGGCTGCTGATGCTGCGGAGGTTGAGGAGGTGGCGGGTATTGGTACCCATAGGTCGGGTACCCAGTCTGATATGGGACTCCATAGGGCCCCTCGGGATGAAGAGCATTGTAGTTCGCCGCTACAAGGTATATGTCAACTTCGGCGTAGTTGTAGTTAGTATGGGCTGGCTGCTCAAAAGGGTTATACACCGCTGTACCGGCGTATGAAGGAATCGGGTTATCATAACCCATTGGTGGTGGTGCGACTGGCGCAGAGTCCACCTCAGAAACAGGGTTTGAAGACCACCCATATGTGGGTCTTCATATAGTGGTGGGTAATGACTGCCACTTGAATGCTAAGGGGTGCTGAAATGGAATCCCCCTCGCACGGACATCCGTGCTCCAGATCTCCTACGCCTTGGTGGCTCCGGAGGCGGTTGTTGCTATGGCGGCGGTGGTGGCGTTGGACTGACCGCTACAAAATGTGAATCCTCCGAGGGATCCTGCTGCCGCGATGGGTTGTAAGAGGGAGTAAACACCCAGTCGTATTGGGCAAAACTTGCCTCATAGCTGTCTGGACCACGATAAGGTGATTCATGAAAAGACGACCCATCCGAAATCTTGATGGGGTGAGTAGGTGTCTCAGATGGTGGTTCGGCGGGATCCGGGTCATCATCCATCTCCATGTCCTGAGCTTCAGGGAAATGGTCTTCGGGGCCCAATGGGTTATGACCCATTGGTTCTTCAATCGGATTTGCTGGGTTAAACCGGCTCTGGAAATACGGGGTCGGGTCTTGAAACGTGCGGTGTGACCCCGACCGTTGCAGTGGTAGGTAGGAATGGCGTGAATGGTCGGACTCGTTGCCTTGATGGAGTCCGAAGGAATCATGGTAGGAAGGTGAGGAGCTAAGCGAGACAGAATGCCTCGCAGGCTCTAAGTAGGTCCTCCAGTCTTCTTGAGGACTGATGCTCATTGTAACAGACGGAGTTCGCCGGTGGGAAGGTCCAGCCTCGTGATCGTTGGGGGCGTTGAATGGCCCCTTTCCTCGTCCTCCTCTTCGGAACCTTGGTGGCATTTTGTAGATCCTGTCAAATCAAACAAAAGAAACAGCAAAGGAAAAACAATAAAGAACAAAATAAATTAGGATTAGTCCTAAGTTCTTTGTCTAGACTCGGAAGTCGAGGAATGTGCAAACTGTGTCATTGAGATTAAACACAAAAAGGCTAGTGTTTAATTCACTCAATGTTGGCTCTGATACCAACCTGTCACACACCGATATTTCCACGTATTACCGGTAGGCCCGGTGGGGAGTATCGTGACGTAGTTGATATCATCATAGACAATTTATCACAGTTTAATACACAGCGGAAGTCGAAAGATAAAAATATTACAAACCGAATGAAAGTAATATCAATTATTACAAAAACGGTTGTAAGGGATCCACAGGCGGATCAAGTTAAAAGGAACACTGTTCAACAGATTTATAAACATCTAAGTTTGCAAGACTCTTTATTGATGCTAGGAGTAGCCAGCCCATTTCGATTAGTACCTTCACTTAACCTTTTTGGAAAATACGTCAGTTTTCACTAGTAAATACAATTAACCGACTCATTTTGAAAATGTTTAAGAAAATTGATTTGAATGCACAAGGCACAAAATATCTTTTATAACTTGGGATAATTATTTAAAAATAAACTTGTTAAAGAATTACATGTTTATTATACGTTCAGTAGCCCAGGCTGAAAACCGGGTTAAAGATTAAAAGACACACCACATAATATATTCCACGGCGAGTTATTCTTGAACAGGTGGGTATATTATTTTACATACGCACTGGCAGGTGTATGCCTACACCCCGTGCTTAAGTCGTGGCCATTTCAATGAATGAGCCGATGATATCCAGTACATGGTCATTAACCCCCCAAAGGCTTAGAATAAACAAAACAGATTAAACGGGTTATCTCAATAATTTAACCTTCATACGATTAAAAATTCAATACCCGACCAAGCGGTATTTTATATACCGTACGCCGAGCCCGTATAAGGGAAAATAAGTTAAAAGTATTTACCTGAGCAAATTATACAAATTTATCCCAGCCGCATAAAACCAGCAAGTGCAAATATCTTTTACCAGGCTCCTAAATCTGGAATGAAGGTTTAATAACCTATTAGATTCCTAACGGGTCTTACTTAAGTTTAAACTTAGACCGTTAGTTTTAAAGAAAGGTATACGGTTCAAAACGCATGATTAAGCGAAGACCGGATTAGAATGTGGTTTAGACCCGAAAAGTATGAAGACTTGTATAATATGGGTAAACTAAACACATTCTGGATTTTGAAGTGAAAATGATAAGGTTTGACCCGTTTCGGTTAATTTATGCAAACTAGTTACATAAACCGTACCGAACGCGATAAATGCATAACGGTTAATCAAATGAGTCATGAACAGGTTTCCTAAGTTAATACGCCTTAAATATGTTGTGATATTAGTAGGATACCTTCCATTATGCCCAAAACAGATTTAAAATCAATTTAAGCCCCGTAGGGGTATTTTGGTCATTTTAAGGATTATAAAAGAGGTTTAATATTAATATGAGGTTCTGGTCTAAAATGATCAGTAAAAATATTTAATTTAATAAGTTATATCAGTAGGGTATTGTGTATATGTGAAATTTATCATTTATAACCAAACTATGCACCGTATGGGCATTTTGGTAATTTCACATAAGCTTTAGAGGTCAAATTTAGAAATTTGAGTTCAAAACTTTTGCTTACTGTTAAAGTATAAAAATTTACTTAAAACATCAGTAGGTATTAAGTATTATATGTTAAAAATAGTTTTAATCCGTACTATGCGTTTAAAACGCGTAAAAAGTCAGTTTTAGGCGATTTTCGGGTTGTATATTGAAAGCTGAGATTTTTATCAGCCCAGAAGGCTTAAAATATTTTATTTATCTTACAAAACCAGTAGCAAAAGATTTGGTATCAATGTGTTATGTAAAACTCATTTCATTAGTAAAAAGGGTATAACCGTCAATTACCGAATCAAAACAAGAACCCTATGTTATGATTAGTTTAAAAATAAATAAAAATCTTCAAAAATCCCAAAATATTATATTACATTAGTAGGTAAAAAGTTTGGTGTCGAAATTCGGGTTTAAATAGGCTTTATGCTAAATATGCCGTTTAATTAATAAAAAGCTTTCAAATTACGATATTGAGAATAACTCCTAATTTAGACCTCAAATGAGATCACGAAGATTGTCGCGATCTGGTACCCAGATGCGATTACGACAGTAGAGCAGACCATCAGATTTTGAAGTGAGTAGGTCTTCAGAAGCTCCACGTATTTCTACAGGCATGGAACCTTCGTTGATAGATGAATATTGCGCTTCACGAATGCAATTGTGAAGATCGCTCGAGATGTGAAAACAGCGAATGTAATCTACATGAGTCTTACGACTAAGTGCATCGGCCACGACATTCGCTTTACCAGGGTGGTAGCGAATCTCACAGTCATAGTCGTTAAGTAATTCCACCCAACGTCGTTGACTCATATTGAGTTCTTTTTGGTCAAAGATGTGTTGTAGGCTCTTATGGTCAGTGAAAACCACACACTTTGTACCGTATAGGTAGTGTCGCCAAATCTTTAACGCAAAAACAACTGCGCCAAGCTCGAGGTCGTGGGTAGTATAATTTTTCTCATGTATTTTGAGTTGGCGAGAGGCATAAGCGATGATTTTGTCTCGTTGCATGAGAACACAACCAAGACCACGATTTGAGGCATCGCAATACACCACGAAATCATCATTCCCATCAGGGAGAGCGAGAATAGGAGCATTGCAAAGCAAGCCTTTGAGAGTCCGAAAAGATTCCTCTTGCTCAGGACCCCAAACAAAAGGTTTCTCTTTTTGAGTCAACGAAGTGAGAGGAACG
Organism: Helianthus tuberosus; assembly: GCA_030545235.1. Classification (NCBI taxonomy): domain Eukaryota; kingdom Viridiplantae; phylum Streptophyta; class Magnoliopsida; order Asterales; family Asteraceae; genus Helianthus; species Helianthus tuberosus. The sequence goes on from CM060352.1 coordinate 150,083,274, forward strand.
ACGATTTTTGAAAAGTTTGAGATGAATCGGCGGTAATAACCCGCCAATCCTAAGAAGGAACGGATTTCAGAAGGAGATTTAGGCACGGTCCAATTCTTCACTGCTTCGATTTTGGAGGGATCAACGTGGATTCCTTTTTCACTAACAACGTGTCTAAGGAATTGGACTTCTTTAATCCAAAACTCGCATTTGGAGAACTTAGCGTATAAGCGTTCAATACGTAAGAGCTCGAGTATAAGATGAAGATGACGTTCATGATCGGCTTGAGATTTAGAATAAATGAGAATATCATCAATGAAGACGATCACAAAGCGGTCCAAGTAGGGCTTACAAACACGATTCATAAGATCAATGAACACAGCGGGTGCGTTGGTCAAGCCAAAAGGCATAACCACGAACTCGTAGTGCCCATAGCGAGTGCGAAAAGCGGTTTCGGGGATGTCCTCATCGAGAACACGAAGTTGGTGATAACCAGAACGAAGATCGATCTTGGAGAAACAGGTAGCGCCTTGAAGTTGATCAAATAGATCGTCGATACGCGGAAGAGGGTAACGATTTTTTACGGTGAGTTTGTTAAGCTCACGATAATCGATGCACATGCGGAAAGAGCCATCCTTCTTTTTGACGAAGAGCACAGGAGCACCCCAAGGTGAGGTACTTGGACGAATGAAGCCCTTATCGAGGAGTTCTTGAAGTTGCGTAGATAATTCTTGCATCTCAGAAGGTGCAAGATGATAAGGAGCTTTGGCAATGGGAGTCGCACTAGGTACGAGGTCAATACGAAAGTCAACAAATCGAGGTGGAGGAGGACCAGGTAAATCCTCAGGAAAGACGTCAGGGAAGTCGCACACCACTGGAACATCACTTAAACTCTTTCCCTTGCCCTTTTCTTCCACAATGTGGGCTAAAAAGGCAAAGTACTATTTGCGTAAGTACTTGTTCGCTTGTGTGCAGGACATCAACTTCAGTCCCTTTGAAGGTCGGTCTCCATAGACGTGTAAAACATCGCCAGATGGAAGGGGTAAGCGAACGTATTTCTCGTGACAAGCGATTTCAGCATGGTTCTTTTGGAGCCAATCCATGCCTATGATGACGTCGAAACTACCCAGTTGCATGGGTATGAGATCGATAGGGAAAACGTGTTCGTTAAGAGTAAGACGACAATCACGAAGAACGGAATTGACTAAGATGGACTTGCCATTTGCAACTTCAACGGAAAACGACTTAGGTAGCTTAGAGCGTGTGCAATTTAACAATGATTCGAATTCTAAGGACACAAAGCTTTTGTCCGCACCAGTATCAAACAGTATTGAGGCATAAAGATGGTTAACAAGGAACGTACCATTAACGACATCATTGTCATTGCGCGCTTGATTTGCGTTCAGATTGAAAGCGCGTCCACGAGGAGGTTGTTGCTGCTCTTGATTCCATAGTGGGCATTGAGGACGAAGGTGATTAGCATCCCCACATTTGAAACAAGCTCTAGCGGGTCTTGAGTTTTGAGGAGCAGGCGGAGCTTGTTGTGCATGTTGGGCTGGTGGTGCTTGTTGTTGTTGATAGCTGCGACAAAAGGTGGTGTCGTGTCCATTACGGTTGCAATTGCCACAGCGACGACACCTGGCATTGGCGGGATGATGGTAATTACAAATGGCACACTTGGGGTGAATCCTAGTGTACGACTTTTGGGTGTTATCGGGAGCAACAGGGTTTGGGTTAACTGGTGGCACAATCGCATTGCAAACAGCTTCTTTCCCCTATTGTTACTCGACTGTTGGGTAATTTGGTTGGCTGGCTTGAATGAAACGGGGTTTGTGGCTTGCTTATCGCGTACACGGTTGTTGTTCAGGGAAGCGGCCAAACGATAAACAGCTTCGATATTGTCGAGTTTGGCTGCCTCGATCGTATCGCGCATAGTAGAGGGTAATCCATTGATATACTTCCTTATCTTACAATCGGTGGTCATAACGAGGTGAGGAACAATGAAGCTAAGTTGTTTGAAACGGGTAGTGTAGGCTAGGTTCTCATCACCCACTTGCTTTAGAGCCCAAAATTCCTCTTCTAACCTTTGTTGCTCATGCGGAGGGCAAAACTCGTCCATCATTAGGGCCTTAACTTCTTCCCAAGTCAACGCATAGGCCAGTTCATTCGAGCGGATGTTCCTTTCGTTCGTCCACCATTCGAGAGCTCGGGCTTGGAATACCCCAGTCGCACTACGCGTTCTGAGCTCATCGGGGCAATCACTGTTGATGAACGTGACCTCCATGCTATCAAACCACTTGAGCATGGCGGTCACCCCATCATTGCCGGTGAATGGCTTGGGATTGCACGATGAAAAGTGCTTGAAGTTGAACGAAGCGGGCTTGCGTATTTCGACCTTAGAGTCGACGGAAGAGTGAGGTGTTTCGGAGGCTCGAATCTCGGTGATGACCTTTGGAACGACGCGCGCAAATTGATCGGCCATGAAAGCCATCATCTTCTTCGTAGCACGGGACTTTGACTTCTTAGACGAGTTGGAGTGACGAGAAGACATCTAAGATTCAAAAGAACGAATTGGTGAGACTTGATCATAATGTTTGTTTAAGAAAATTGTTTGCATAAATTGATTCACATAGCATAAAGTGTCACATAGCATAAAAGGTTCAAATTGATTCACATAACATAAAGAGTTTAGACGTCTCATATAGCATAGTCATGAGTTCCACATAGCATAGCATGAATAAATGAAAGCATTGTAAATTTAGTTTGTTCACGAGGGATTATTATTGTTTGTGATTGCGATCAACGTGCGAAATGAGTAAACCAAAATTTGAAAAGAACGAACGTTCAAGTATAAAATCACATATAAATTGAGACACATAAAAGAGAGGCTCAATAAAACATAGGATTGTTTCGGGGAGAGAAACGTCGACTATTCCAAAGTGGGTCGAAAGTTCTTTCGAATTAGAGAAAACGTGCTTTGGCCTATAGGTAAGATACTCTCGTCGAGAAGCGATTAACGGTATCTTACCCTTCCGGTTACTACACATCACTAATTGATTGAAACAATCGGGACTTTGGCGAGATTGAAAATCGAGGAATGGGACTTAATCGACGAGATGCGGGTTTCACCCCTAACTTGACGATTTCGTACCCTAAATGTGGTTGGTACTTGTCGGGTCAAAATAAAATTTCGACACTATGACAAGGGTCCACTAGAGTTGAAATGGAAATTACCTTTAAGTTGTGGATTTCACTCCTAGCTTAATGGTGTAATTTCGTGCAAAAGTAGTTTAAGGTAGAATGAGAGTCGTTTACCAAATTGTGGGTTTCACGCATATTTTGGTAAAGTTGTCTCGTTTGTGTTACAAGAGTATACAAATAAACAAGAGTGTATTCATGTTAACCTTAGGAAAGGCATATAAATTTAATCAACAAGAAGTATAGCTAGGAAGCATGCATGGTAGAGTACAAAAGTTTTAAACAACACATAAGAGGCAAAATTCCTAAAACTATAGATTAGGGCAAAAGCATGGCAATTTTCCTAATTCCCTATAGTTATGGCTCTGATACCAATCTGTCACACCCCAACCGATGGCGGAAACATCGGGATGAGACGAAGTGTGTATAGATTGCAAGAGACTTCATAACACTATGTGACAATATTTAATTAAATTCAGATTTCATTGCAAGTGCTAAATTGTCATACAACATTTAAAATAGAAATAACAACATTGTTCAAATTTCAACATAACATCAAAAGATAAATAAGTTAAAGGTGTGTATCTAGTCCACCCTACACTTGTTTCATCATTCATCCATACTTCATTAATCAACCTGCAACATGTATTAAAATAGAGTTTCAATGCAAAAGCAAAGGCGAGTATACAAGTTTAACTACATAGCATAATAGAATAAAAACTCAAGTCCAACATGATTCATAATATGTGATTACTAGTATGCAATTTTGGCGTACAATATGATCAAACCCGAGAATACAACGCATAAAAGAGCCTAATCCCAAAGGTTTAGCGGGGTGGTAATGTTTAACTTAACAATACCCAAAAGTATAACGGGCGGGGCGTTAATTCTATAGCGCTATAATTGTTAAGGTGGGCGAGCAAAGTTAATGAGCATATAACGTTCCAAAGCGTTCACATAGCATACGAGAATAACAAGTAATTCACAATAGTTTCATGTTTAATCATGGATAGAGTAAGTTTAATCGAGTTTAAAAGTTGTTTGCATAGATATACATGTTGCATCCCAAAGTGTAAAGGGGAAAAGGGGATCGAGTATACTCACGGTGGTTGCAAGCTTTCCTACTTGAAATCCCGCGAGTGAGTTGGTGGATGGATTAGTTTGGAGCACCTAGTCCTTCTACACGAGGAAACATAGGTGTGTGAGTTTGGCGTTAAACGGAAGATTAGAAATTTGGAGTTTAACATAACATAAAGTATGATATTAAAAATAATTATCTTTAACTTTATAACCCGTGTATGACACTATGTAACCAATATGGTTAGAATGTTCTTATGGGTAGTACACCCATTAGAATCATACTTAGAGTTTTAGGTTTTAGATGATATTCTACTACTTTAACATGTAAACACAAGTTTAACATTAAAGGTTCGAATGAGTGTATATATATATTTAGGTTAAGTATTATATGTTATTTAGTCCAATAAGTCAAGTAGGAGGTAGAAGATTAAATCTTCATTTAGGCACCTCTAGTATCATGGATGTCATGTATGGGGTAGGAAGAACAAGCTTCCATTTAGGAACCCCTTGAACGTTCACCACTTCACTTGATGTAAAAACAACCAAGGAGGGTCAAGAACTAGGATTAGTACAATAATATAAACAACCTAACTAAAGAGAAATCATCAAATCATGTGAGGATTTTATGTTGGAACAACCCAAGTTGTTCCACAATCACTCTACATCAAGATCTAAGCTCGAACATGACTTGTGGGTAACATACCCTAAATAAAACAGAGAATATTTGAGGTTTAACCTCTGATTTGTATGTCTCAATCATGCTTCTAGCACTTAATCAACCATGGGATAGGTTGTAAGCATTAGTACATAAGTTTGAGATGAATTTTGATAAGTTTAAACAAGTTTTAAAAGAGTATAAACAAAACAGAAAGTTTTGGTCCTTTTTAGGGCAATTCCAAGTCTGATTTCTCCATGGAGAAACCAAGGAATCAAACCCAAGGACATAACAAAGCAATAGGAAGAAGAACCAAGTGATTTGGTTGAGAAATGAGCAAGTTATACTCACTTTTGTAGAGAAGTATGAATCTGTCCAAGAACTCTGATTTGCAACAGATTGAGAGTGAATTTGTGAAGTGTAATGAGTTGTGAAAGTGTAAAAAGGGTTGGAGAGGGTGTGTATTTATAGTGGAAGAGATTAGAGGTGATTGGAGGTGATTAGAGGTGGATTAAAGGTGATTGGGTGAGGTTGGATCTTGGGATTTCGTGCATAACAGCTGAAGAAACACAAAGCCTGTCGAAATAGGGGCCTGGCGTGACGCGAGGGGCCTTGGTGTCACGCGGCGCCTCATGCTTGACAACTTTGATTTTGTTGCACTTTAGTCCCTGTAGTTTATGTTTGAGTCCTTTTTGATGCCTTTTTGATAGTTTAGGGACTTGTTTGGGCATAAAAGCATAGTATAAGGTGAAATCAAGTATGGCGATCATAGTCAAAGTATATTTGAGCGTATAAGTATCATAATCAAGTATCGTTTACGTCCAAAACATGTTTCATGCATAAGTTTAGTTTAATTACAAGTTTAGCACATAGTTTCCGAGAATAACGTTTAAGCATCAATTGATTCACAAGTCGAACATACGAGCATATATAGAGTGTGTACAACATAAATGTAACAAAATAAAAGTTTCATTAATGATCCAAGTCTCGGTTTTACAATGATTACAAAGAAGGAACGATTACAAGAATACAAGGTTTCCAAAAATAGAAATACGAACAAAACTTTCTATAAATAGAAAGTACAAAAGAGCCGGGCGTTACAGTAGGTGTCCCAGATGGTGGTTCGGCGGGATCCGGGTCATCATCCATCTCCATGTCTTGAGCTTCAGGGAAATGGTCTTCGGGGCCCAATGGGTTATGACCCATTGGTTCTTCAATCTGATTTGCCGGGTTAAACCGGCTCTGGAAATACGGGGTCGGGTCTTGAAACGTGCGGTGTGACCCCGACCGCTGCAGTGGTAGGTAGGAATGTCGTGAATGGTCGGACTCGTTGCCTTGATGGAGTCTGAATGAATCATGGTAGGAAGGTGAGGAGCTAAGCGAGACAGAACGCCTCGCCGGCTCTAAGTAGGTCCCCCAGTCTTCTTGAGGACTGGTGCTCATTGTAACAGACGGAGTTCGCCGGTGGGAAGGTCCAGCCTCGTGATCGTTGGGGGCGTTGAATGGCCTCTTTCCTCGTCCTCCTCTTCGGAACCTTGGTGGCATTTTGTAGATCCTGTCAAAACAAACAAAAGAAACAACAAAGGAAAAACAATAAAGAACAAAATAAATTAGGATTAGTCCTAAGTTCTTTGTCTAGACTCGGAAGTCGATGAATGTGCAAACTGTGTCATTGAGATTACACACAAAAAGGCTAGTGTTTAATTCACTCAATGTTGGCTCTGATACCAACCTGTCACACACCGATATTTCCACGTATTACCGGTGGGCCCGGTGGGGAGTATCGTGACGTAGTTGATATCATCATAGACAATTTATCACAGTTTAATACACAGCGGAAGTCGAAAGATAAAAATATTACAAACCGAATGAAAGTAATATCAATTATTACAAAAACGGTTGTAAGGGATCCAACATTCTTAAATCTAAATATATATACACAAACCATTCTTAAATTTATTTCTTAAATTTTTAAAATGGCTTTGTCTCCGTCAGATGATTCGTTCCTCGATCTCCACCAAAGATCTTTTTCATATGACGAGGAGGAAAATAGACACGAGATGATATCTAGGATTCACCCCAATTGAAAAGGTAACATCCGCGTTACGTGTACTCGCCTACGGAAACACGTACTACATCAACGACAAGTACTTGAAGATGGCGGAAAAAAAAACACGCGACTCCTTGAAGTATTTCTGCTACGGTATATTTTTACTTACTCGCATAGTTTATATATAATTTTTAAAAAATAAATACGTTTATATATAATTTATAATGTTTTAGGTATATGTTAATTATATGGAAAACGTTACGTGAGAAACCCGACTTGGAACGACCTTCAACAAATATACAAGGTGCATTTAGAAAAACATGCAATACCCAACATGATCGGTAGTTTGGACTGTCGTCAATGGCGTTGGTATAATTGTCCAACCGTATGGCGAGGTCAACACACACGCGATGACCAGAAGGGCAATTTGTGTTAGTTTTGAAACATGTAAACCTTTTTATATAAAAAGAATCTTTACTGATGATTTTATCAATAATAATAGTTCCAAATCCCACATTTTTTGCTCATTAAGGGGCTGTTTGGTAGCTTCTTAATAACCATTCAGATGCTACCTCTTAATGGTTTAAAACCTCTGAATGAATAAGAGGTAACCTCAAGTTTGAATGGTTAAGAGGTAACATCTGAATGGTAAATCATCACATGTAACATTCTTCTACCTTCTCATTGGTAAAATTCTTAATGGTTCCATTAAGAGGTAGCCTCTTAATGACCATTTAGAGGCTACCAAACAGCCCCTAAACATTTCCTTCAATTGTCTACGGTATTTTTTTTTCTTTTCTTTTCATTTGGAAAACATCCAATTTATTACAATCACATAACTAAAAAAAATAAACTTCATTTTTAGCAAAGGGGTGTCCATAAATACAAGAACTCAAACATCATCCCAAAACCTTTACACTCGATCAAAGTTCCGTTTTCGTTGCACTAAGTAATTCTTCGGAACACACCACGGCACCGGAATTTCCTTCTTCTCGTCGGAAAACGCTTGAACCCGTTTAACCTTCGCAGCCACCGTTGTCGTCTCCGACCATCTTCTATCCCATTCCTTACTCTCCGTTATCGGTACGTTTTCTATTGCTCATTTTTTCTTATTACTAACCGTCGAATCATACCGGACTTTAGGACGATTAGAATTAGGATTTCATGGGGATTGATTTGGAAAACCAACTGAAATTTTTGTATAAACTCACAAGCCCGTTTTGGATCTTTTAGTCTTGATGCATGGCCCTCTATTAAGTTTCTTAGGTATTTGTTTTGTGGTGTTAAGCAGATTTTTTTTGAAGATAAAATATGATAAGCAAACTAAACTGCCTTTAGTATTGAATTAAACTTACAAAAATTACTTATCGTTAATTTAACGATTTTTTTTTGTTATGACATATATTTATTTAACTTATGATTATTTATTTATCCTGGGGCATTTTAGTTATAAAGGAATAGTTAATAAACGGTTTCTAAGATTTACTCTACTATTATGTTTATAAAGCAGAGAACATAGTTCAAGCCTATGAGAATAATTTAGGCTGACCAAATTTTAACATCTTAACTATAATCCATTTAACCTAGCTTAATAAATTGTTTGGGAACCAAATTAATTTCTTTATATATACTATAAATCTATTTAAGTCTATTGAGTTTCATGTTCATCAAATGTACAAATGTGATCAAATGGATTTATAAAAACTAAAAGATTACTTACTAAACCCATTTCATTTAATTGTTTCCAATAAAATAATTTTTCATCTAAACCCTTAAATTAGTAATAATTAATAATCTAGACTACTTATTTTCCTAGTTCGACTTAATACAAAAAAAATATTTATTTAAATAATTATTTTTAGAGAGTATTCATAAAGCGAATATCCATCCACTTATATTTCTATCCAACACATTAACCTATATAATAAAAACAGAATTAACCTATATATTAAAAACATAACTGAATGAATAGAAGATATTACATGTGTTCTATATATTTTGTAATTAAAGATTAAAGGTTTTATATAGAAGATATTACATGTGTTCTCTCCCTTTGGGAGAGACACCTCTACCAGCCTAGCTAAAGTCGTTAAAAAAACTAATATATAGAAGATATTACATGTGTTCTATATATTTTGTAATTAAAGATTAAAGGTTTTACAACTTTTTACATTTACTATATGCTATTTTAGCTTAAAATAACAAGAAATAATGACGATATTATTTTGTAAAACACTAAAAACTACCTGATGCTAGTTTACTGAGCTTTTTTTAAGTGTCTGAAACTTAATTATTAAAATGGTGTTTTTAAAAAATATTTACCAAACTAGGACAAAATATGTTTACCTTTTTATTTTGTGAAAAAAAAAACAAAAAATAAAAGAAAAGTGGTCCATCAATGGACAACTCCGCTACATGAGAATTTAATTTGCTGACTTATCGTGGCATTGTGACTTCTATGGATGTGCTTTGTCGTTGGAGCACTTCAACATGCCATCCAACCGCCCACAATTCAATATATCGTTTGAATGAGTTAATAATATGTTATTCGCCAATCGATTCAGTTTTATCGAAATAGTAATATATCGTTTGAATGAGTTAATAATATGTTATTCACCATTCGATTCAGTTTTACCGAAATAGTTTGTAATTGATTTGGTATGAAGAATCAGTTTTGCATTCTGTCTGCGATCTATACGATTTGCCAATCTGTTTGCAATTGATTCAGTCGGTTACATGAATTTGCAATTGACTTGATCTACCATTGAATCTCCATTATAATCAATTTGGCATTTTTATAATGTCGTTAGAATCGACCGTTGTTTGACCGGTTTGCCATTACATTATAATAGGGTTTTGATTTTTATTTGGGTTCATCAACCCCCAATGCTAACACCATTGACGATTTAGAAACATCGTGAGGTTTCAAAAATCTCAATAGATAAAAATTACACAATTCTTAGAATTTCTTGCGAGTAAAATGGGCTTAGAAAGAAGCCACGTCATTAAATCGTCAATAGTTGTTTGTTATAACTTATAACTTAGAAAAGTAGATTATTCATAGGTGTTTGGTTTATATGTATTTATTATAAGAGAAATTACTAGTTGAAGAAAACTATTTTTTTTTCTTTATTCAATATCAAAGGTTGACTCGTATAGTGGAATGTTTTGAAAACCTATCTATCATAAACAACCCGACCTGACCCAACCCAACCCAACCAAACTTAAGTGGTCAAGATTAGAGGTGCTCATAACCGTTTTTTTTTAATAACTGGGTTCGGGTATTACTCGGGTACGGGTATCACCGGGCATTGATTTTCCAGGTATTAGCAATACTCGGGTCGGGTCCGGGTATTGGCCAGGATAACCATACTTGGTGTACCCGGGTTCGGTTCTTCTATACCCGGATATTAGAATACCCTATTTGCTGGTATAAAAAAAACCCGGTCTCGGGTATAGGTTGGGCCGGGTATTAGGAAAACCCTACACGGGTACAGAGAAAACCTGACGGGTATACAAAAAACCTGATTTCGCTATTGTGTTGACTATTTCTTTTTTTTTTTCCATTTTTTTTTTGTAGAAACATAGAAATTTTAGGTTTATAAACCTTAAAATTAATAACATAAAACTTCCAATATGTTAGAAACATATAAATTTAACATCACATATCATAAAAGTGCATAACCGGAAAAAAAAACTTGGGTATGGGTATGCAAATAACCCGGGTACGAGTATGACTAAAACCCGGGTATTGATAAAACCAAGGTACAAAACGGGTTGAAAAAAACCTGGGTTCGGGTTTGGGTTTTCACAGCGTATACAATACCCGTGCTGGGGTAGCCCAGTTGGCCACCGACACCCACCTCTTCCCAGAGGTCCCGGGTTCGAGTCTTGGGAGTGGCATATGTCGCCCAGGGTAAGAACTCGGTAAGGGGAATTCACCGCGGAGCTAGCTTGGTCGGGTAGCGGCTCCCGGAGTGGGATCACTCCGGCGGTTGGGAGGACCGTGCACTATCCCCCCCCCCCCCCCCCCCCGTACCCTACCTGTAAAGTAGGGCCGAGTTTTGAGTTCGGGTTTACAATACCCGTTTTTTTTAAAACCTGGGTCCGGGTATTTTTTCTAGGTTCGAGTCTGGGTTCGGGTTTTTTGTGCACCACTAGTCAAGATCCGCACCTTTATTGGGCCTCAAAGCTACATGTAGACTATGTAGTCCATTGAAATTATATCTAAGGTTTAGCTTCTATCTTGAGCCCGGTAAAAACTGGGCCTGCTTCTTCTTTGTTTCTTTTAATTATCGGTTGACTGGGTTCCTTACTTCCTCCTTATTTTATAGTGTCGTCTCAAGTTTTGATCGAGGTATTGATTATTGACTATTGAACATGTTTAGTAATTTATAATTATTAGGGTTGTAATCGAACCGAACGAATACGAACAAGGCCATGTTCGTGTTCGTTCGTTAAGGGAATTAACATGTTCACGAACGCATACCGAGCATAAGTTTATCTTTATGTTTATGTTCGTGTTCGTTTGTTAAGGAAATTCAGTTGTTCACGAACAGTTCATGAACACTGGTCTCGAACACAAACGAACAAAAATGAACGTAAAGAACATTTAACTTGAAAATAAAAAATAAAAACATTATTAACCTTAAACAATGGACATAAAGTTTAAATGCAACCATCAAATATGATAAATCAAAACACAAAAAGTCTACTATAACCACCAAACGGTTAATCCAGTTTAACTAACTTAAACATAGTTATTCAAAGTGTAATTGACTTGTACATAATTATCCAAAAAAATGTCTTGATTGTCCAAATTGTAGCTAATTTAGAGAAAAACAGGGTTTCAAGTTTTCAATATGTTAGATAAAATGTTTATTATTATTATTATTTTAATACAATCAAACGAACACGAACGAACGTAACCGAACATATTACTGGACGTTCACGATTCGCTAAGCCAACCGAACAAATTTTTTTGTTCGTGTTCGTTCGTTAAGCTAATCGAACGAACATAAACAAACTTCCCGCCAAACAGTTCACGAACTTTTCGCTGAACGTTTGGTTCGTTTACAGCCTTAATAATTATTAAATAATGATTGAAAGAAAATACAATATGTGACGTTAACTCCTATGTAATAATTTTTTTAGTACAAGATTTTTTTTTAATTTTTATTATTTCACTTCTTCTTTTTTTTTTTATAATAAATATATCTTATCTTAAATAACAATTTATAATTTCTAAATCTTAGTTACTAACTATTTAATGTTTTCTTTTATTCAACTCGTGTAATATACGTGTTTCTAACTATTTAATATTTTTTATTCAACCCTGTAATATACATGTATTTAACCTAATTAAATGATATATGAGCTCCTCTTTGATGTTGCAAATTACATATTTATTGGTCACTGATTGTCGTTAAGATTTTATGTTTATGAGTTGAAAAATAAAACATGAATTCACATGAGGGATTTTTACGGTCTAATTTGGTCTGTTTTGACAAAATTTTGGCTTGACCACTAATTACTAATTATTTTATTGTTTTTTTAATAAAACAACAAACCAAACAAAACAAGTTGGTTGGTTAGACATATCAACCATATGAACGATTCGGTTTGATGGTTTGAATATGAGTTTTTTGTCAAAATCATCAGTTTTTTTTATATTTTTAGCAAAATACACTCCTCATCCTTTATGATATACTTATTACAAGCGGTGGCCTTTAATTTAAAGGTTACAAAGTAGGGTGGTTTGCGAATACTATCTACATAAAAAGACTGCATATTTTAAAAATTAGATAAAATATAATAAAGATTATTTAAAAATTAGATAAAATATAATAAAAATTAATTGGTTGATTCCAATATTCAAACTGCCTGTCAAATTGCTAAAATTGTTTTTTAGACCGTGAACCAAACAATATAAATCTCAAACGGACTTAACCATCTTTTCTTTTGACCTTGGGCGCTTCATTTTGTGAACCCCTAATACATGTATGAAAAACGTAAAGAAAAATATTCGAAAAGTAAGTAATTTATTTTGAAGGACCAATAGAATCAACCCGAGCACTCTCGGGGTCCTCACTGGACCAAACGGAGTACTCCGAGAGTAACCCGAGTCCACCACCAATTCCGGAGAAAACCCGGTAACACACCTGCCTATAGACACGACAGTGAAATTACTGGTAAAACCCGTTTTATATTCATGACTACCCAAATCCAAAAGATTATCATTTCCGTTGATGAACTCCACTTCTATAGTCACTTTCAATCAAAATCTAGGCATCCTTTTCCACACTAACGCGGTATTATAATTTATATATTTTTTTTCAAAACTAAAAATATGCTAACGCAACGCATCATGTGAATGTTTGAGTTTGATCTTTATTCACATGGTGACATTAATTTGGGAGATAGAAAACGAAGGAGTTGCTATGTTTTTCAACGTTCGCATTGAAACATCACTCAGTATGGAGCTTGATTACGGTGTGTCTTAATTTGTATATCATACGTTGTCATACATGTATAGTAAAATTAACTTTTCGACACAGTGTATATTATAGCATAAAATACAATACATCTTTACGATAATGTGTCCGGTTCAAGAGTGCAATCATATCTTTGTTGGTATGATTCTAATTAGCTGTCATTAAGGTATTTGTTGAATCCCCATATAACTAACTGAAACAATGTCCGTTGACGGGGATTCACGGACGTTCTTCACTTCACCGGAGCAATCCTACAAAAAAAATACCGTTAGCTTCGTCACGGAGGGCCCGAGGGGATCCGTGACCAAGCTCCGGCTTGAGAATAAGACTCGTGTCAGGGGAATAAATAATATTCAAGTTGTATTTAATTGGTCGGAATGTTGGTATGGATCATAGGATTAAGAGTTAATTACCCAGACGGTCCTTGCCTTTGAGTATTAACTTCTTTTTTGTAACATATTTAGGTTCTATGGTTTTGATTTGGTAATAATTTGGGGTACTAAGGCCAACGGCCATTATCTTTTATGTAAAATTCTGGTAAAATGACTAAAACACCCTTTTGTAACTAGAAGGACCATTTTTGTAATAGATTATATTTAATTACAAGGACTATTTTAGTAGATATCTTTAAGAGTAAAATGCACGGATAGTCCCTGTGGTTTTGCAAAGTTTCAGCTATAGTCCCCAGATTTTGGAAATTACACTCATAGTCCCTATGGTTTGACAGTTTGTTACGCTGATAGTCCCTGGAGTGGATGTGGGTTAGTTTTCTCAGTTAAGTTGGTGTGAAATGACTATAATACCCTTAATATAAAATAAAATAAACAAATCAAGTATTTAAATATATAAAACATATATGTATGTATATACACACACTTACTAATATGTATCTCTCTTTCTACTCTCTCTCTCTCTCTCTCACTAAATACCACCACCACCGTCACCTCCCCTGCCGCCATCACCACTCCCCACCACCGCCATCCCCTTCCACCACCACACCTCCGCCTCCTAAACCCATACCCGCCTCCACCATCAACTACCCATCCCCAAATCAACCACCCCTATCCACCTCACCCTGTCGCCTTCACCAACCCCACCACCCCTATCCACCTGATTTGAACATCGAAACTAATCGACTGCGGACCGAAAGGTCGAGAGTCCGTATGACTTCTAAACCTTTCTTCCCACTCATCCCCTTCTTTCTTAACCCTCAATTGCTCAAAGTCAAACAGCCCATGAGTGTTAAACGAAACTACACGCTTACCACTACTCTGTTCCCTAACAAAAACCTCAAACGGGTCACTTCTAACAACAGCTTCATACCCATCAAACAAATAAAAAAAAAGACTCACCAGAATCACCATCAATTACCCCTTTAGTGTACCTCTGTAACCACAGTTTCTTGCTTTCAAACTCAGGCACAACAACATCCGGCACTTGAAACCGTTTCTTGGGTGGGTTATAAACCGGATCTTCATCAATCTTGAACCGCAAGATACCATCTTGATAGACGGATAACGAAAGAATGAGTGGGTTTGGTTGGAAATCGGTTGAATTTTGATCTGGGTTTTGTTCAAATCTGTTGGGGGTTATGAGTTTTGCAGGCGGGTGAAGACGACAGGGTGAGGTGAAGGCGACAGGGTGAGGTGGATAGAGGTGGTTGATTTGGGGATGGGTAGTTGATGGTGGAGGCGGGTATGGGTTTAGGAGGCGGAGGTGTGGTGGTGGAAGGGGATGGCGGTGGTGGGGAGTGGTGATGGCGGCAGGGGAGGTGAAGGTGGTGGTGGTTTTTAGTGAGAGAGAGAGAGAGGGAGAGAGAGAGATACATATTAGTAAGTGTGTGTATATACATACATATATGTTTTATATATTTAAATACTTGATTTGTTTATTTTATTTTATATTAAGGGTATTATAGTCATTTCACACCAACTTAACTGAGAAAACTAACCCACATCCACTCCAGGGACTATCAGCGTAACAAACTGTCAAACCACAGGGACTATGAGTGTAATTTCCAAAATCTGGGGACTATAGCTGAAACTTTGCAAAACCACAGGGACTATCCGTGCATTTTACTCTATCTTTAATAAAAGAGTAAATTACAAGTTTTTTCCTTTATTTATAAACCAAATTGCAGGCGGTGTCATTTGGCGCAAAATTTGATGAGTTATGTACTTGATATTTCAAAATCTTACATGGTATGTCCTTTAAGACTAACCCAGTTAATTTTTTTGTTTAAATATGGTATATGCCTTGCATATGATGGCATTTTTGTCATTTAACCTCCTCAAGAACTATTGTGTAAAATAACTAACATCAAGGGATTATTGTGTAAACAGTTTTAAAAATGTTTAAATTAAAAGAACTTTGCACTCTCTCTTTCTAAATTCCCCCTCTCTCTCTTCTCTCTGTCTCTCCTAATCTAGATTAAGTTTATAATTTCATATACAGATTTCAAAACAAGAAGCATGCCTAACAAAGGTATCGAGTTTCCCAAAGCGAGCATCAATAAAATTCGCCAAGGAAGTGATGCTGGCAGGATTGGTAACATCTAATTGAGGGAAATAATGTCTGGTAAACCGGAAAAGTGTAGCTTGAAGACGGCGTCTACACCTCTCTTCCCGTCTCGTGTTCCCACCGGTAACAACAACAATCCTAAACAAAACGGTTGAAGGGTTTCAATTTTCATAGATTAAGAGAAGAAGAGGATTTGTGAGTACCTTTTCGATGCCATTTTCTTGATTCAAATGGTTGTTCGTCAGAGTAATTATGATTTGTTTGCTTTGTTATTTTATATTGTATATACATATTCATTATGAATGGTAACCCAGGTTAATTGGTTGAGTTTCTTTTTTCTATTTTTCTATTGAACCACTCAGTTTTCTAATAATCACTTTCAACCACCACTGTGGCTATCGTCACACCCCAACCGATGGCGGAAACATCAGAGTGAAACGAAAACGAGATTGCTCGAGAATTCATAACACTAAATTGTGACAAGTATTTAATAACAAATTTCATTTCATTGCTAATATCAATTACATTGTTTGAAATAGAAAATACAACAAGGTTGAAACAACTAAAGTACAACAAGTATTTGAATTTAGTGTTCGTTTCTAGGCATCCTACTAGATTCCGTGCATCATCATCGTCTATAATCCTGCAACATGTTTTAAAGTATAGTTCAATACAAAAGTATTGGCGAGTATACAATAGGGATTAGCATTTGGTACCGGGTATATTCGGTACCGGTACCGGTTCCTCTTTTCCCCGTTTTTCGATACCGGTATTTACGGGTAAAACACCGGTAAGTACCGGTACCGGTACCGAACCGGTACCACTTTTCCCTGTTTTTCGGTACCGGTACTTTCGGTACCGTGCTCATCCCTAGTATACAAGTTTTGGAGTAATAGCATATAAGTATAAAAGTTTGAACAATCCAAATAGCAAACTTAGGGGGTGTTTGTTTTTTGTGAAAATCACTTAAGAAACTCTTATGTCTGCCCCACGCAGACCACGCGCAGACGTTTGAGTCTAAAGCTAGTTTGTTTTTTGGAAGTGATTTCATTAAAAAACCTCTTCCAAACCTCTTCCCCAAACAGACATGGCCTCACATCTTCACACCTCTTTTACACTCTGCTCTTCAAAACACATCTATTCCACAGCCGACCTGCATCTTCTTCCCCACAGCGACCTCCATCGATTCTCCACAGCCCGACGTGCATCTTCTTCCCCGTCACCTCCGTCGAGATCTCCACAGCCCGACCTGCATCTTCTTCCCCGTCACTTCCGTCGAGATCTCCACAGCAGGTAATTTTTCGATTGTCTTTTTTTCTTGGTTTTGTTTCGTGATTTTGCCCTATTTTTTTATTCTTGTTTTTTTTCTTGATTTTGCCCTAATGTTTCGTTTGGCTGTGAAAGATGAAGCTATGTTGTTGTGAATTGTTTCTTGATTTTGCCCTTATTTTGACCGCCCTACACATGTGGTGGGTGTTCATGTTTTTTGTTTTGAAACTGGCAACAAGTTCATTGACCTGAGTATCATAACTAGTTGTAGAGATCCACTAATTCGCCACTTGGTGAACAATAAATTAGATTCATTTGTATGTTTGTTTGAGCAATTGGTATATTGGGCATCTATTTGATGTTTGTTTGAATTTGTTTCGTGATTTTGCCCAAATCATACGGGTTAACTTTTTTTTCGTTTGTTAAAAAACAAACAGTCTTCTTCTTGCAGACTGAAGAGGTTTGGTCCACCTCTTCAGCTGCAGATGTCTACAGATGTGGTCCGCAGATTGCAGAAGTTTTACCTCTGAAAAAACAAACAACACTTTAGTTATCAAGATTAACGTATAAACTGGCATGTGAACAAACAAGTCAACCCAAGGTTTAACGGAGGTATGAATGAATGACTTAACATGATGTAACACCACGTAAAAACGTGTCCAATAATGTAAAGACACGTGTCCTAAACTCTAAATGTGTGAAAGATTGAGTTTGAAGGACCAAAGTTGTCAAACAGTGAAACTATGAAACCACAAGGACTAAAAGTGTCAACATGCCAAACTTATGCCTCTGAATGACCATACATGATGAATATATTCTTAAACGAGTGATTGATTGGATATAAGAAGCCGTTTATAAAAATAATCGGAAGATTATTAAATTATAAGGGTTAAACGTGTCAACATGTCGATTCTGACCTCTGAGTGACCTTTTAACGAAACCGAGGCTTCAAAACATCCAAATATACTCTTAAGAATAAGTGGTATAAATTTCACGTGGTTTCGAGATCGTTAGGCATGTTTTCAAGACTTTGGGCTATAAGTGTCAACTTGACTAAACTTGATTCCATAGTGATATTTAATGAACCATAGCCTAACGAAGTTAGTTTATACAACCTTGAGCTTCAATAAACTGACTATAAGGGCCCTACATGTCAGCAATGAGGTTAAAAAGGATTAAAAACGACAAGGGACTGAATTTGCCAGCTTTGAAACTTGTTTTACCAGTTCAGCAGGTCCACGCGGCCCGCGTAAGCCCCCCCTATGGCTTACGCGGCCCGCCTCAGCATGCCAGTTCAGTAAAAATCATGCTAGGTGCGGGTTTTGGCTGTTCCACCACCTTAACCTAGTTTGTATCGATTTCTAGGAGCTATAAGTCGGTTTATAAATCATTTAGGACACCTGGGGTGATCCTAGGATGTCCCATTACACGTGGAAGTGATCTATGATCTTGCAATTGACTATATAAAGGACCTTAGTTCATGTGTTCTTGGCACATTATTTGCAACAACTTCAAAAGGACTTTACATCTGGAGCTTGCAACCACTAGGAGAAGAATTTGAAGTGTAGAAAAGACAGCTAGGATTTTTAGTAAAAGACAGCTAGGACTTTTAGTAAGCCTCTAATTACTTGTTTAGTTGTTTTAATTAGCTTAATTACTCTAAAGTCAAACTTATCGTAAATTAAGTTTGACTTTCGTTTTAATTACGTATGGACCAGCCACTGATCAAATTGAAAGTGGTTATGGGACCATATTAAGGTAGGTGACTAAACCCTAAAAGGGCACCTCCTAATTATCTCGTTTGACTGGTTAATTGTCGGGTCAAAGTAGTTTGACAAAAAGTCAAACTGGACAGAATGTTTGAAAATGACTAAAATTAATAAATCAGATGTTCTAAATTATATTTTAACATTCTAATGACTTGGTAATTAATATTAAAACATGTTTTATCAGTCCTAACCTGGCAATTAATAGTCTAAGGTCAGTTTATAACCGAAAGTCGCAAAAGCTTGACTTTTGCTTAGACTTTCAGTTCTGGCCCGTTTAAGCTTAATTCTCCCATGTTTTAAGCTTCCATTAGGACCACATTACTTAGTAGTATAACCCTCTGGAGTTATATTGCATGGTGACTAGTGGTTTGAGTTATATGCACTTGATCGTAATTATGCTTAATAATGCCACAAATGCCCTTTTGACATACAACTGAGATTTTTAACAATGTGGATGGACTAACACCTTTGCTACTGATATTTAGACTTGTCCCGAAAATTTGACATCAATTTGAGGTCTAGATTAGGAGTTATGCTTAATAGCGTAATTAGAAAACTTTTTATTAATTAAACGGCGTAATTAGCATAAAGCCTATCTAAACCCAATTCTTGACACCAAACCGTTTACCCACTGATATAAAATAATATTTTGGGATTTTTGAAGATTTTTATTTATTTTTAGGCTGAGCATAACATAGGATTATAGTTTGATTTCGGTAATTGTCGGTTTTACCCTTTCATGCATAAAATGAGTTTTACATCACATTTTGATGTCAAACCTTTTGCTACTGATTTTATATGATAAATAAAATATTTTGAACTTTATAAACTGATCAAAAACTCAGATTTCCCATTTTAACCCAAATATCCCTTAAAACCGACTTTTAAGCGTTTTTAGCACATAGTATGAGTTAAAACTATTTTTGGCATATAAAACTTATTACCTACTGATGTTTTAAGTTAATTTATATAATTAAACAGTAAGCCAAACTTTTTAAACTCAGAATTCTATTTTTACCTTTAAAGCTTATGTGGAATTACCAAAATGCCCCTACGGTGCATAGTATGGTTATATAAGATAAATTTCACATATATAAAATACCCTACTGTTATAACTTATAAAAATACATATTTTTACTGATTAGATCAGACCTGAAACTCAGTTTAATATTTAAACTCTTTTATGAGCATTAAAATTACCAAAACGCCCTTATGGGACTTAATTTGGTTTAAATTACTTTTTGGGCATATATGTTAGCATCTTACTGATGTATTAACATATTTTGAGCATAATAACGATTAAGACCTGTATATAATTTATTTGGTTACCCGTTACGCGTTTATGCGTTCGGATCGGTTTACGTGACTAGTTTACGTAAAATAGCCGAAACGGGCTTAACCTTATCATTAAATTCTCAATTTCCAGAATGTGTTTGGTTCACCCATATTATACAGGTATCCAAGCTTGTTGGGTCTAAACCACATTCTATTCCGGCCTCCGCTTAATCTAGCGTTTAGAACCGTAAGGTTTCCTTCTAGCTAGCCGGTCTAAGTCCTTGACTAAATTAAAGACCCGTTAGCATCCTAATAGGTTAATAAACCTTCTATACAGATTAAATAGCTTCCGGTAGAAGGTGCCTTCGAAAAGCTTTAGGATTTTACTGCTAGCATCAGGTAAATACTTTTAACTTATTTTCCCTATATGGGCTTGGGATATGGTATTATAATAATACCACTTGGTCGGGTATGAAATCATTTAATCGGATTGTGATTAATAAATTTACATAACCCGTTTTAATCTGTCTTGTTTGATAACATAAACATTGGGGGTTAATTCGACCGTGTCCTGGATATCCTCGGCTCATTTCATTTGAAAATGACCACGACCTATGCATGAGGTGTAGGCATAAACCTGACACATGCAAATGCTAAAATATAAACCCACATGTTGGGGATAACTCCTTTGTGGGTTCTATAAGTGGTGAGTCTGTTAATCACGACCGGCTTCCAACCGGCCCCAATTGTAAGACAAACATATAAATCTGTATACAAGATTATCTTTAAATAATTGTCCCAAGTTATAAATGATTTGTTCCATGTGCACTTAAATCAATTTTCATAAATGTTTTCAAAAGAGTCAGTTAATTGTATTTACCAGTGTAAACTGACGTATTTTCTTAAAGACTGATTTGACAGGTACCTCTCGTAATAGGCTGGAGCTATTAGGTGTCATAAGAGGATCTTGCAAATCCATAGATACCCGAAGTCTGTTATTTTGTTTCTTTGTATTTAATTATGATCCGCCTGTGGATCTTATTACATTCCAGTCTGTATATTCTTTCACTCGGACACTCAGACATTATGGTTTGTAATAGTTTATTCACCAAGCCTTCCGCTGTGCTATTATATTGTGTATATTGACTATGATGATATGAACTACGTCACGATACTCCCCGCCGGGCCCACCGGAAATATGTGGAAATATCGGGGTGTGACAAGTTGGTATCAGAGCCAACATTGAGTGAATTAAACACTAACCTTTTGTGTTTAATCTCAATGACACAATAAGCACATTCCTTAGACTCTCGAGTCTAGGAAAATGACCTAGGATTTTACTCTTAACCTTCCTCTTATTGTTTTTATTATAGTTACTTGTTTTGACAGGTGTTACCACTTGGAAAAATGCCACCAAGAGTAAGAGGAAGAGGCAAAGGACCAATGCGTGGAGGACCGTCTGGCAACGCGGGACCCTCCCACAGACGAACACCATCCGATTAACTTTCTGGCTCCGACGCAAGGGGTAATAGGAGCCATAGCTTTGAAACAGCAAGACATTCTGTCTCGCTTGGATCCTCACCATCTGACCCTCCTTACTTTGAGTTACCCGTTCCTATCGAACCCCAACATTCCTATCATTCGCTGGAATCTCATCACTCAAACCAATCACATCACTCCTTTCAATCTCATCCTTTTCATCACTCAGACTCTACTTACTCTCCTACACAATTTAATCCGAATGATTATGTTAACGACTTTTTGGGCTACAACCCTTTGGGTTCTGAGGATCACTTTTCTCAGGAAATGGAGATGGACGATGAACCGGACCCAGAATTGCAAACAGGAACACCAGGCCACCCAATAAGCATCTCAAGCGGTTCCCCATTTCAGGGATCACCGTACCATGGGCCCGATTCATTTCAAGAGAGGATGGCTCAGTATGACTGGTTCTTTACCCCTTCATAGGGATGAGATCGGTACGATATCGGTACCGTACCGGTACCGATACCGTAAATACCGTTACCGAAATTAAGGAAATGTGGATACCGATTACCGTACCGTATTTATAGATTCGGTACCGGTACGGTACCGGTATCGGTACCGGTATTTCGGTACTTTACCACATTGATACCGCTTTGATGTCATCCATGCTTTTTACCGATGATGAAGTTGCCATAAACAACTTAGAAGAATTCAAATCTAAAATAAAAAAAATACAAAAACTTATCAGTATTAATAAAATACATAACAACTTGTGAATCATTCTAAACTAATATAAATATGATACGGACATATTGCAATATCTTTAATGAAGAACTCTTTTTGATAAAAAAAAATATAAATTCTTGAATCTCATGTATAACAGGAGTATTGAAGTGATTAATATTAAAACACCTGCCGAGCAAGTTAGACGTCTTTTGTAAACATATTTGAAGTTTAACATAAGTAAAAAATATAACAACAAAATCACCTAAACACGAGGTTTTTTACACAGAGCTATGGAGGGTTTTTTTACACAAAGCTATGATTATGGAGGCTTTCAAGTGAATGGATGGCCAATGGGATTCTTATCCACCCACACTAATAATTATTTTACATCGATGAATTATGGAGGGCTTTCAAGTAAATAATTAATTTACATCGATGTTTATTTTATGCCTAAGCCGAAACCCTCCTAACATACAGACTACAGAAGATATTTCCTTTGCAATATATAAATATTAAATCAAAAAACAGAAAAAAGAAGCAAACATGAAACATAGATTTGAATTTTTTTAATACCTTGAAGAAAACATGAAACAGAGTAACAGACAATCCTTCCTTTGGATTTTATGTTTAGGTTTTGTTATATTAGTTCAGTATATTGTAGTAGCCAATAAGATTAGTTGGACTTGGACTCTTCGTAATCCAATCTAAAAACTCATTGGAATTTATTATTAAATTCGGTATTAAAACCGGTATTTACCTAAAAATACCTATACCGATACCGTTTTTTACCGATACCGAATTTCAAAAAATCTGTTACCGATACCGGTACCGTTTATGATCGGTACGGTATGGTATCGGTATGGTACCGGTACGGTACCGGTATTTCGGTAAAAAATCTCATCCCTACCCCTTCATACCATAACTCTCCAGCCCAACCTCCCTTGGTTGAACCCCAGCTCCAAGCTGTTACCCCACCACCATTACCAGTTGAGGAACCACCTCAACAGCCTCCCGAGCCGCCAAGGCGGAGGAGGAATGCTAGAATGTCTGTACGTGGGGGACCACGATTTGCATCACCTCATGGCTCAAGTTCTTACCCCCTATTCCAGAGGACCCACAGTTGGGTGGACCCTCACACACGGTGCCGGAAGTCAACCCTCCACCAATTTCTCACGTACCACTGCAGCCACCGTTGGGTTTCGACAATCCGATCCCGACATACCCAGGTTTATCCGGGTATAACCCATCGGGATATCCATCGGATTATGGAACCCATGATCCGTACCTTACAGCTGCACAATACCATCATCTTTACCCTTCTTCCTCTTACCCTCCAGTTTATCCAACTGGATACCCAGGGCAGGGTTATCAATACCCGCCATACCAGCAACCTCCTTCTTTTCAGCAGCAGCAAACTCAAGAGATCCTAGAGAGGTTAGACAGGGTTGAGCATGAAGCTCATGAAACTAAGAAGAAACACAATGGTTTTGTCAAAGGTCTTATGAACATTCTGAAGGGCAAGAAGAAGTAGGAAACTGTTGTTTCATGTTGTATTCCATTAAGTCCCTGCGAGGACGTTTATTTTATTTTCTTGTACCAAGTCCCTGCGTGGACTTACTTTCTGTTTCAGTAGCCCCTGCGTGGGCAGTTTGTGTTGTTTTTCTCAAGTCCCTTTTTTGGGCAGTGTTGTACTCGTTTCATGGTTTAATGAAGTTATTTTCGATTTTTAATATGTATTTTATTACATCATGCTATATCATTTCAAATTTATTGATCTGCCAAAGAAATTCTTAGAGGTATAACCTAGCCAAAATACTAAATGGCTATGATGGTACAACCTTTTTAAGATAATAACTCTCTGTTAACATCTGAAAACATGTTAACAATCCTGAATTGTGCGGTACGAGAAACCCCACAATCTTCCTAATTTACTTGGACTTTTCCAAGTCACTTACATATAGCCTATTTGATTAATGTAAATCATGGCTAATAAACATCAATATGATGTAAACACCAGAACATCCATTAGAGGTGTAAGCTTAGAAGCAAAGGTGTAATAAGGACAATGAAGGTTTTATTTTTATAAACTTCTTGTCAAAAAGGCGATGAACTTTGTTCGACCCTTAAAGAGATTATTGATCCAAGAGATCAATAATTAAAACCGTCCTTGTGACAAGGCCTTGTGCCATCTAAATGTCCTTCGAGACTAGCCTAATGTTAAATAAAATGCCTTTTAAGACATAGACAATTGTGAATTATAATTTCCCCTATCTAATAGATATAAGAGAATGTTATATTCTATTGATTTGATTAATTTATTAAAATGGTCTATATGGTTTAATAATACCATGACCATTTGATCATCAATACGATGAAATACTATATAATTTAAATATCATTATTGTTTGATATAGTACTTGAAAATGGCTGGCTCGGATGAAGCAAACAGTCATCCCGCAGAAGGAAACAACACCAGGATTAATATCACTGGTGCCGAACTGCAAGCAATGATAACTGCTGCAGTCTCTCATGTTGTAGATGCTAAATTTAAAGAGCCAAGTATTGTTCGGTCTCAAACTCATTCAAGATCCCATTCTCAACCTCATACTCATAAGAAAAGTGAGTCTCAGCACTCATCTAATCAGGGTAGTGAGCCAAAGAGACAGATTGTCCTCGAGCAGACTCCCAGGTACACCATGGGTTGTACCTATAAGTACTTTGTCTCCTGTAAACCTGGGGATTTTACAGGAGAAAAGGGAGCAATCGATTGCATGAAATGGTTGGACGAGATGGAGACTGTGATAGACATCAGCGGATGTGCTAAAGAGGATATAGTAAAGTTTGTATCACAATCTTTCAAGGGCGATGCCCTTACTTGGTGGAAAGCATTAGTGCAAGCCACTGGAAAGATTCCTTTGTACAATCTTTCATGGAATAAGTTTGTTAATTTGGTTAAGGAGACCTATTGCCCTCAGCATGAAGTCGAGCGGATAGAAACTGATTTCCTCACCTTAGTGATGAAGGATCTGGATTGTAGATCCTATGTGACTAGCTTCAATTCAATGTCAAGGCTAGTACCATATTTAGTCACTCCTGAACCCAAACGCATTGCGCGTTTCATCGGTGGTTTGGCTCCTGAAGTAAAAGGGAATGTTAAGGCCTCTAAGCCAACCACTTATAGGTCTGCTGTGGATCTATCTTTGTCCCTCACTCTTGATGTTGTGAGGAGTAGGGCAAAGAAAACCACAGATGATGGGAAGAGGAAGATAGAGGAAGATAGGTCTTCTCAGTCGAACAAGAAAGGAAAAAGGAACTTTAATTCCAAGAAGGGGCAGTCAAGTGATAAGCCCAGGTGCAAAACCTGCAATAAGAGGCACTTTGGAAACTGCAACCAAGACCCACAGGCCAAACCATGTGGGATCTGTAAAAAGAAAGGACACAAGTCTGTTGAGTGTCGAAACATATAGGATGCAACCTGCTACGGTTGCAATGAAAAGGGGCACATTAAAACCAATTGCCCCAAGAATACAAAGAAGCCTGAGGAGGCAAAGAAGAACAACGCAAGAGTTTTCCAGATGAATGCGTGGGAAGCAGTGAACGACGATAACGTCATAACAGGTACCTTCCTCATCAACAATAATTATGCTAGAGTCTTATTTGATTCCGGTGCTGATAAGTCTTTTGTAGACCATAAGTTCTGTAAGTTATTGAATCTGCCTATTAAGACTCTAGACATAAAATATGAGGTAGAACTTGCCGATGGTACCTTAGAAACAGCTTCAACTCTTCTTGATGGATGCTCTATATCCATTAAGAATCATTCTATCCCGCTGTCCCTTTTGCCAATGAAACTGGCTGGGTTTGATATAGTTTTAGGCATGGATTGGTTGTCGCATAACCAAGCCCAAATTGCCTGCGACAAAAAGCTAGTTATTATCAAAACCCCTTCTGGTGAATCTGTCACTATTCAAGGAGACACACAATATGGATTGCCTAGCAACGTGTTTATTCTCAAAGTATCACACTGTTTGAAAAATGGATGTGTCATTTACCTGGCACAAGTGACTGTGAATGACTCGAAGCCTAAAATTGAAGACATCCCAATCATCTCTGAGTATCCTGATGTCTTTCCTGACGAGTTACCTGGATTACCTCCTGAGAGGCAAGTAGAGTTCAGGATAGACATTCTTCCAGGAGCTGCACCTATTGCACGAGCTCCTAATCGTTTAGCACCTACTGAAATGAAAGAACTCAGGACTCAATTAGATGATTTATTGGAAAAAGGTTTTATACAACCTAGCTCTTCGCCTTGGGGAGCTCCAATATTATTTGTGAAAAAGAAGGACAGATCAATGCGTCTATGCATTGATTATCGTGAGCTAAACAAAGTAACGATTAAGAATCGTTATCCTTTACCCAGGATCGATGACTTATTTGATCAGCTCCAAGGAGCGAGCTTCTTCTCGAAGATTGATTTGAGATCTGGGTATCATCAACTCAAGGTTAGGACTGAAGATGTGCCTAATACGGCATTCAGAACAAGATATGGACATTACGAGTTTTTAGTGATGCCTTTTGGGCTCACTAATGCACCAGCAGCATTCATGGACCTCATGAATAGAGTCTGCAAGCCATATTTAGATAAGTTTGTCATTGTCTTTATAGACGACACACTTATCTACTCTCGTAGCCAAGTTGATCATGAGAAGCACCTTCGATGTATCTTAGGATTGCTTCAACAGGAGAAGTTGTATGCTAAATTCTCCAAATGCGAGTTCTGGCTTCGCGAAGTCCAATTTCTTGGACATGTTGTTAGTGAGCGAGGTATCCAAGTTGATCCCGCCAAAATAGAAGCCATTATGAATTGGGAAGCACCCCATGCCGGTGTGTGAAGCATCACAATATCCTCGAGGATAGCTGCACCATTAACTTCTCTAACCCACAAAAATGTGAAATTTGATTGGGGTCCCAAGCAACAAGAATCTTTTGAGATTCTTAAACAAAAGTTGAGCAATGCTCCAGTGCTAACACTACCTGATGGAATCGAAGAGTTTGTCGTATATTGTGATGCTTCACACACCGGCATGGGGTGTGTACTTATGTAGCGTGGCAAGGTGATTGCCTATGCATCAAGACAACTGAAGGTGCATGAAAAGAATTACACCACCCATAATTTGGAATTGGGTGCTGTTGTATTCACACTTAAATTATGGAGACATTATTTATATGGAACTAAATGTCTGATCTACTCGGATCACAAAAGTCTCCAACATTTGTTCAATCAAAAAGAGCTCAATATGAGACAACGCCGTTGGATGGAAACTCTAAATGACTATGATTGCGAGATACGCTACCATCCAGGTAAAGCGAACGTAGTCGCTGATGCTCTAAGCCGAAAGGAAAGAGTTAAACCAATCAGGATCAATGCCA
Organism: Helianthus tuberosus; assembly: GCA_030545235.1. Classification (NCBI taxonomy): domain Eukaryota; kingdom Viridiplantae; phylum Streptophyta; class Magnoliopsida; order Asterales; family Asteraceae; genus Helianthus; species Helianthus tuberosus. The sequence continues at coordinate 150,111,204 of CM060352.1, forward strand.
AGAGCATTGAGTTGAAGAATAGTCTGAATGAAAGACTATTAGCTGCACAGAAAGATGCTGTTTTGGAAGTTAATCTTCCAAATGAAAAGTTGGGTGTGACTGCTGAGCAGTTAGCGCCTGGGAAGGATGGAATCCTCAGAATGAATGGAAGAATTTGGGTTCCTATTCACGGAGGACTTTGAGATGTAATCCTCCAGGAAGCTCACAATTCCAAATACTCAGTTCACCCTGGAGGTGACAAGATGTATCATGATTTAAAGGCAAATTATTGGTGGATAGGTTTGAAGAAAACTATTGCCACACATTTAGCTAAGTGCCTGACTTGTGCTCAGATTAAAGTTGAACATCAAAAGCCTTCAGGTTTACTTCAACAACCAGAACTCCCTACATGGAAGTGGGAGAAGGTAACCATGGATTTCATAACCAAGTTACCTAAAACAAGGCATGGAAATGATACCATATGGGTTATTGTTGATAGACTGACTAAGTCAGCACATTTCTTGCCCATCAAGGAGACCCATAGCTCCGACAAGTTAGCCCAGTTGTACGTAGACAAGATTGTAGCTCTTCATGGCGTACCGGTGTCTATTATCTCTGATAGATATACTAGATATACCTCTCATTTTTGGAAAAGTTTCCAACAATCTTTGGGCACGCGTTTAAATTTTAGTACTGCTTACCATCCTCAGACTGATGGACAGAGTGAGCGTACAATTCAAACTTTGGAAGACATGCTTCGAGCATGTGTTATTGATTTAGGAGGTAGTTGGGATAACCATCTACCCTTAATCGAGTTCTCCTATAATAATAGCTACCATACAAGCATTCAAGATGCACCTTTTGAGGCATTATATGGTAGGAAATGCAGAACGCCTGTTTGTTGGGCGGAAGTAGGAGAGGCTCAGTTATCAGGACCTGATATAGTCCTTGAAACGACGGACAAGATTGTCCAGATTCGTGATCGCCTGAAAGCTGCCAGGGATAGGCAGAAAAGTTATACTGATAAGAGGCGAAAACCTCTAAAGTTTGAGATAGGCGATAAGGTTCTATTGAAAGTATCACCCTGGAAAGGTGTGATGCGCTTTGGTAAAAAGGGCAAGTTGAGCCCTAGATACATTGGACCATTCGAGATTATCGAATGTGTCGGCAGTGTAGCTTATAAGCTAAACTTACCTGAGGAGCTGAGTGGAATTCATAATGTGTTCCACATTTGTAATCTCAAGAAATGCCTAGCCGATGAATCTCTAGTTATATCTCATAAAGACGTACAGATTGATGAAAGCTTGAGATTCGTTGAAAGACCTATATCGATTGAGGATCGACAGGTTAAAAAGCTCCGAAGGAAGCATGTACCTATAGTAAAGGTCAAATGGGACGCCCGCAGAGGTCCCGAATATACGTGGGAAGTTGAGTCCACTATGCGACAAAAGTACCCTCACTTATTCCAGTAAATCTCGGGGTCGAGATTTCTTTTAAGGGGGTGAGGATGTAACACCATGTAAAAACGTGTCCAATAATGTAAAGACACGTGTCCTAAACTCTAAAGGTGTGAAAGATTGAGTTTGAAGGACCAAAGTTGTCAAACAGTGAAACTATGAAACCACAAGGACTAAAAGTGTCAACATGCCAAACTCGTGCCTCTGAATGACCATACATGATGAATATATTCTTAAACGAGTGATTGATTGGATATAAGAAGCCGTTTATAAAAATAATCGAAAGATTATTAAATTATAAGGGTTAAACGTGTCAACATGTCGATTCTGACCTCTGAGTGACCTTTTAACGAAACCGAGGCTTCAAAACATCCAAATATACTCTTAAGAATAAGTGGTATAAATTTCACGTGGTTTTGAGATCGTTAGGCATGTTTTCAAGACTTTGGGCTATAAGTGTCAACTTGACTAAACTTGCTTCCATAGTGATATTTAATGAACCATAGCCGAACGAAGTTAGTTTATACAACCTTGAGCTTCAATAAACTGACTACAAGGGCCCTACATGTCAGCAATGAGGTTAAAAAGGGTTAAAAACGACAAGGGACTGAATCTGCCAGCTTTGAAACTTGTTTTACCAGTTCAGCAGGTCCACGCGGCCCGCGTAAGTCCCCCCTATGGCTTACGCGGCCCGCCTCAGCATGCCAGTTCAGTAAAAATCATGCCAGGTGCGGGTTTTGGCTGTTCCACCGCCTTAACCTAGTTTGTATCGATTTCTAGGAGCTATAAGTCGGTTTATAAATCATCTAGGACACCTGGGGTGATCCTAGGATGTCCCATTACACCTGGAAGTGATCTATGATCTTGCAATTGACTATATAAATGACCTTAGTTCATGTGTTCTTGGCACATTATTTGCAACAACTTCAAAAGGACTTACATCTGGAGCTTGCAACCACTAGGAGAAGAATTTGAAGTGTAGAAAAGACAGCTAGGACTTTTAGTAAGCCTCTAATTACTTGTTTAGTTGTTTTAATTAGCTTAATTACTCTAAAGTCAAACTTATCCTAAATTAAGTTTGACTTTCGTTTTAATTACATATGGACCAGCCACTGATCAAATTGAAAGTGGTTATGGGACCATATTAAGGTAGGTGACTAAACCCTAAAAGGGCACCTCCTAATTATCTCGTTTGACTGGTCAATTGTCGGGTCAAGGTAGTTTGACAAAAAGTCAAACTGGACAGAATGTTTGAAAATGACTAAAATTAATAAATCAGAGATTCTAAATTATATTTTAACATTCTAATGACTTGGTAATTAATATTAAAACATGTTTTATCAGTCCTAACCCGGCAATTAATAGTCTATGGTCAGTTTATAACCGAAAGTCGCAAAAGCTTGACTTTTGCTTTGACTTTCAGTTCTGACCCGTTTAAGCTTAATTCTCCCATGTTTTAAGCTTCCATTAGGACCACATTACTTAGTAGTATAACCCTCTGGAGTTATATTGCATGGTAACTAGTGGTTTAAGTTATATGCACTTTATCGTAATTATGCTTAATAATGCCACAAATGCCCTTTTGACATACAACTGAGATTTTTAACAATGTGGATGGACTAACACCTTTGCTACTGATATTTAGGCTTGTCCCGAAAATTTGACATCAATTTGAGGTCTAGATTAGGAGTTATGCTCAATAGCGTAATTCGAAAACTTTTTATTAATTAAACGGCGTAATTAGCATAAAGCCTATCTAAACCCAATTCTTGACACCAAACCATTTAGATTAGGAGTTATGCTCAATAGCGTAATTAGAAAACTTTTTTATTAATTAAACGGCGTAATTAGCATCCCCACACTTACCCGTTGCTTGTCCCAAGCAACTCATTCAAAAACCATTTTCAACTAAAGCGATCAATCATGCAAACCGAGCTAAAATGTGCCATCCTTCTACTAACTTTCAATCATACCACAAGACACACCCCTCACAAAAATCTCTCGGTGACAAGAATTATTAGCATATAATGCTAATCCACTCAATGCGCGTGTGTGTGTGTGCGACAATAAGCTTGTATAAAAATCAAGTCTCCTCCTAACAAATATCTAGCATGCTTATGAATCAAAGGAACTTACGGGTTGTAACGAGGCTAGGTGTAAAGGTAGGAAATAGTGGGAATGTGAAAGTAGCTCATTGATTCGACCCGGTTTTTATTTCTACTACTAAACAAAGCAAACAACAACTAAATACACAACTTCTTCAACATCTTAACTACTATTGCAACTAAATACTTCTTTTTGTATTTTTCTCATATTTTTCTCATATTTTTTTTCTTTTTCTTCTTTTTTTTTCTTTTCTTATTTTTTTAAGCAAAGAACTCAAAAATATATACAAGAACATCAACAATCACAAACTAAATTCCTAAACCGGGTCATCTCAATAGGTAAAGTTTTTTGTAAGAAGTAGGTTTGGGTCGCAACCGAATGGTATAAGGCTCAAACATGGCTTTCTAAAGACCAAACCCCCACCCCTCACAATACCAAGCTCATATATGTAACGTATGAGGTCCAACCCCCAATTCCCACACTCTCACACATCTAGATGAGGCTACCTAAAAGTCCCCTATCCTTTTCACAAGCATGCTAATTCTAAGATTTAACAAGAATTCGTACACAAGTTCTATTAACACACGACACACACCGCCACTCAAACAAAGAAATATCAATAACAATAATATGTGGCTCAAATTCTCACCAAGAAAAGACTAGGAATGGGTGTCGGCATGTCATGCGGAACAATATCAAGTGTTCAAATTTCAACAATTTTTTCGCTTGGTTAACAATTTTTTCAAAAATTCTCAAAATTTCCCCCTCATCCCCACACTTGGGATACATTGTCCCAATGTATGGTTTTGAGAGAAAGATCGCTTAACACACCAAACTTTTTTTTTTTTTTAACAACAGCAAACAAACTAACTACCATTATTTCAAAGTTAAAGAACATAACAAGAATAAGGAAAGAGTACATTGACCTGGCGAAGTTTGACACAACCGATGTTGGAGACAATCTGACTTCCTATCACCACCTTCACACAAATATCCGCACATCTTCCCCACACTTGAATGTTGCCATAGCCCTGAAACATAGAAAACTAAAGAAATAACAAGATCAGTGAAGAACCTCGGGTTGCCTCCCGAGCAGCGCTAAGTTTTCAGGTCTTCAGCCAGACCGTGCCACCCCTATTTAAGGTGGCTCAAAGAAGCGGTTCCAGCCATCTCCATCACTTCCTCGTGCCATTGAGCAAAATGCATCCATCTTGTTTTGACTCGGTGGGTAATCAAATACGCTCTTGCTTGAACCCATATGCCTTTCTTCACGATCCGGTGGGTGATTTCTTCTCATTCTTTGAAGCACCTTTTCACTATACCCGATATCCTTCGCTAAAACAAAATCGTAATTAATCATCTTAGTATGAACATCAAATAACAACTTACGGTTCTTTTCGGTCATAGTAATGATTCCTTCTCTACAATCGATTTGAGCATTTGCCGTATAGAGAAACGGTCGACCCAAAAGCACCCTTTGTTGTGACGCCATTGTGGTAGTAGCATAATCTAAAACCAGAAAATCCACTGGGTATTCAAATTCTCCCAACCGCATCATAACGTTCTTAACCATTCCACGTGGACGCCTCCAACTCTCATCCGCCAAGCTCACCATGGTGTCTATATCTTCAAGCGGACCAAAGTCGTACATATCGTATAGATCGCCTGGTAGCACACTCATGCTTGCCCCGTAGTCCAACAATGCATGAGGGATTTTTAATTTTCCCACATGAATAGGCACAATTGGTGCTCCATGCTCTCTGTTCGTTTCAACCTCGGCATCCTTTTCCAAACCTGCATTCACTTGACAAGAAGATGTTAAAAATGTTTCATTGAATTCTCTATTAGGAACGGTACTTACCACATTGATGTTAACACTTTTAATGTTTTTGGGATTTATCACCGTGTCGCTTGGTAGCTGGCCTTTTGCTTTCTTCAAAATTGCCACTTCACTCGCAAGTTGACCCATTTGAGTAGTCAGAGTTTGAATAGCTTTATCACAGGCCTCGTCCTTTTGCATCCGAACTTCATCACGTTGATTCATTCGTTGCATTTCGACTTGCATCGCCTTCAACATTTCCATTACTTCGTTTCCACCTGGAGAGCTTTGACCCGTTTGATATTGCCTTTGAAATCCTTGGTTTCCTTGGAAATTCGGGTTAACTTGATTTGAAGGGTTCCCATACCGAAAGTTTGGGTGGTTCCTCAACCCGGGGTGGTAAGTGTTAGAATTCATATTGTTGTAATTTCTACCACCCCCTACTTGACCTTGAACAACATGAAACTCTTCGTATTGCCCATCACCTCCTTGGCAATTTTCAGTCGCATGACCTATTTCATTACACAATGCACAAACATGATAAATTTGATTAGTAGTTTGAACATTACCATCGTCAACTGCCTGAACTTGCGATCTCGTGACAGCCGGTCGTGCTCTCCTTGATGCTTGAGCTTTCCACTTTAAGGTAATGGCCATTTGTTCCAAGAACTCCCAATCCTCATCTTCATAATTTGTGCCAAAAGTCCCATTTGTGATGGACATTAGATCACGTGCATCCTCGGCACACAACCCTTCATGAAAGGCGTTCATCAACTCCCAAAGCTCAATCCCATGGTGTGGACAATTTTTAATCATCATGTTTAAGCGCTCGAAGGCTTCATGGAACATTTCGCCTTGTTGTTGTTGGAAACTTCTCAACCCTTTCCTAGCATCATTGGTCTTTTGGGCAGTATAAAATTCGTCTAAGAAAGTTTGTTGCATTTCCCCCCAAGTGTAAATAGATGCTGAAGGCAAAGTGTAAAACCACTTCTTTGCCTTATCTTCCAAAGAGAATTGAAACAAAACCAGCTTTACATCATCAGCCGAAAAACCTTGACTCCCAAGAGTGTTGCAAATTGAGTCATAGGCCTCTAAATGAAAATAAGGCTCTTCTGTTGCTAGACCTTTATACTTTGGCAAACTTTGTAACGAGTTGGTTCGAACTTCGAATGTCCTCCCTTGATCATTGTGAGGAATAACTACCGGTGAAGGATTATGAGTAATCACTGGCCTGAAATGCGCTTCAATACCTCTTGCATGATCTCTAAGATGCCTTCTTGGTACACCCACACGACCCCTTGGATGCATAGGACCCATTGGTCTTGGCATACGCCCTTGTGGTGCCAATGGTTGTTGAACTTGTTGTTGGGGCATCGGTGGGTGTTGAATTGGCCTTTGAAATTGTGGTTGAACATTTTGTGGCCGAACTTGTTGCAATGGTATAGGGCGTTGCATTGGTGGCCCTTGTGGCCTTGGTCTAATGTGTTGTGGTATGAGTTGTTGTTGTTGTGGCACTCCACCAACATTTGACATTCCTTGAGATTGACCTTGGTCATAAGCAAACTCCCCTTGATCACCATCACCCCCATAAGCATAAGCATACCCATCTTCATCATAACCCTCAAAATCCTCATATCCTTCCTCATATCCATCTCCCCCTATACCCGAAGTTTGCCCAAATGGAATGGTCGAGTATTGAAAACCCGACTGGTTTGATGGTCTAAATGTAGAGGTAGTATGGACAATAGTTGAACCTTGTGGTGCTGTATAGGTTGAAGATGATTGCTCTGAAACTGGGAAGAAATGAGTGAGTGGTGGAATCGTAGTTGAAGGGCTAAAGGAAATACTAGGTTCAACTTGAGTAGTAATCGGTTGTGTGGTGTTGGTTGGTGTAGTATCATGAAGTGGAGTAGGCATTGTAGTGATGTTTGGAATAGTGGTGTTTGGTGAAGGTTGAGTAGATGATGGTATGAATGGTGGTATGAGTTAACCCGTAGTGGGTGGTGGTTGTGGTGGATCCATATATCGAATTGGTGTGATTGGTGTAGTTGGTGTTGTTGGTGAACCACTGATTCTGTTCTCTCTTAGCAAAATTCTGTTTCCTCTTAACGTTCGCTCAATTTCCGGATCAAATGCCAAAGGTGATAGCTTTTGAGAGCTCCTAGTACGCATGCACCTGTCAATACCTGCACACTAACACACCCAGCATAAACCAGAAAAATAACAAACTTAAAAAGAAATAAAATAACACACGTTGCGCACTACTCCCCGGCAACGGCGCCAAAATTTGACGTGATGTCGTGGTCACAATCAAATTTAATCCAAATACAACTAAGTAGATAGCGGTAAGTGGGTATCGAACACAGGGAGTTTGTGGAAAATGTGTTATTTCAAAGTTTATCTAAATTTACTAAATTTATCTAAATGCAAGAAAAGTAAAATCAAGAGTTGGATTGTGTGATTTTAAAACTAAATTTAACTAATTAAATTGCAAGAGAAAATTTTGATTGTAGACAAATTAGAGACAAAGGATCACCCTAGATTTCCAGTTTCAATTGACATTCATGTTATACTTTCTACTAGAAAGAGCTACATAGACATAGCTCGTGTGTGACTACTTGCAGTGATGAAAGGGAACTAAGTACTCAGATTCCTAGAACGTGAGGTTGTTACCCGATGATCAATCAACCCTTACCCAAGCCTAACTATACCCATGATATCTCGATTGCCAACGGCACCAAGAACGTATGGTTTCTAATTAGTTTAACGCAAGAATTAACAAGTTACTAACAAGCAATCACACACCATAACAAACAAACCATTAAGATAAAGATTGTTATTCTAGAAATAATGAAATCAAACATGAAATGTCTAAAGTAAACCTTCAATCCAGGATGATCACAAATGTTTAGCCACTCATGGCTTGAATCAACATCATCAAACTTGTTTTAATGTTCAAGCAAATCACCAACATAAAACCCAAGATTAACTAGTGATCTCCTTGCCAAAATCTCCCCAAAAGTTCACCAAAATTCGTCCCCCAAGAAGTAGTAACCGAAATCCAATGATAAGACTCCATAAATCCCCTCAAAATGACAATTAAATGCGAGAGTTACATTTTTGGATCAGTCGGAGGCGTAACCTACGGCTCCCAGCCGTAGGTTACGGCTGTCAGCAACTCCAAAGTCAACATAGAGTGCCGTAACCTACGGCTCTCAGCCGTAGGTTACGGCTCTGAGTGGTTTCTTACGGCAAGCCTCTCCTGTTTTACGGCATAACTTTTGATGCAAAGGTTGGGGCCGTAACCTACGGCCCTCAGCCATAGGTTACGGCGCTGAGTGTACTTGACTTCTTATTTCTTCACCACAGCTTGATTTCTTCACCTCTTAACGATGCCATCTTCCCACATCCATTCAAGCATCATAAGTCCCGCATCTTAAGCACTTTAGCACCTGCATAATCAAACATAGAGTGGTTACCAAGTTCAAGCAATTAACTGAATAAAGCATGGAATGTGCGTACATTTAGACCTTTTAAGGGTTGTCCTACGGACCACCCGTCAACATACAACTGAGATTTTTAACAATGTGGATGGACTAACACCTTTGCTACTGATATTTAGACTTGTCCCGAAAATTTGACATCAATTTGAGGTCTAGATTAGGAATTATGCTCAATAGCGTAATTAGAAAACTTTTTATTAATTAAACGGCGTAATTAGCATAAAGCCTATCTAAACCCAATTCTTGACACCAAACCGTTTACCCACTGATATAAAATAACATTTTGGGATTTTTGAAGATTTTTATTTATTTTTAGGCTGAGCATAACATAGGATTATAGCTTGATTTCGGTAATTGTCGGTTTTACCCTTTCATGCATAAAATGAGTTTTACATCACATTTTGATGTCAAACCTTTTGCTACTGATTTTATATCATAAATAAAATATTTTGAACTTTATAAACTGATCAAAAACTCAGATTTCCCATTTTAACCCAAATATCCCTTAAAACCGACTTTTAAGCGTTTTTAGCACATAGTATGAGTTAAAACTATTTTTGGCATATAAAACTTATTACCTACTGATGTTTTAAGTTAATTTATATAATTAAAAAGTAAGCCAAACTTTTTAAACTCAGAATTCTATTTTTACCTTTAAAGCTTATGTGGAATTACCAAAATGCCCCTACGGTGCATAGTATGGTTATATAAGATAAATTTCACATATATAAAATACCCTACTGTTATAACTTATAAAAATACATATTTTTACTGATTAGATCAGACCTGAAACTCAGTTTAATATTTAAACTCTTTTATGAGCATTAAAATTACCAAAACGCCCTTATGGGACTTAATTTGGTTTAAATTACTTTTTGGGCATATATGTTAGCATCTTACTGATGTATTAACATATTTTGAGCATAATAACGATTAAGACCTGTATATAATTTATTTGGTTACCCGTTACGCGTTTATGCGTTCGGATCGGTTTACGTGACTAGTTTACGTAAAATAGCCGAAACGGGCTTAACCTTATCATTAAATTCTCAATTTCCAGAATGTGTTTGGTTCACCCATATTATACAGGTATCCAAGCTTGTTGGGTCTAAACCACATTCTATTCCGGCCTCCGCTTAATCTAGCGTTTAGAACCGTAAGGTTTCCTTCTAGCTAGCCGGTCTAAGTCCTTGACTAAATTAAAGACCCGTTAGCATCCTAATAGGTTAATAAACCTTCTATACATATTAAATAGCTTCCGGTAGAAGGTGCCTTCGAAAAGCTTTAGGATTTTACTGCTAGAATCAGGTAAATACTTTTATCTTATTTTCCCTATACGGGCTTGGGATATGGTATTATAATAATACCACTTGGTCGGGTATGAAATCATTTAATCGGATTGTGATTAATAAATTTACATAACCCGTTTTAATCTGTCTTGTTTGATAACATAAACATTGGGGGTTAATTCGACCGTGTCCTGGATATCCTCGGCTCATTTCATTTGAAAATGGCCACGACCTATGCACGAGGTGTAGGCATACACCTGACAGATGCAAATGCTAAAATATAAACCCACATGTTGGGGATAACTCCTTTGTGGGTTCTATAAGTGGTGAGTCGGTTAATCACGACCAGCTTCCAACCGGCCCCAATTTTAAGACAAACATGTAAATCTGTATACAAGATTATCTTTAAATAATTGTCCCAAGTTATAAATAATTTGTGCCATGTGCACTTAAATCAATTTTCATAAATGTTTTCAAAAGAGTCAGTTAATTGTATTTACCAGTGTAAACTGATGTATTTTCTTAAAGACTGATTTGACAGGTACCTCTCGTAATAGGCTGGAGCTATTAGGTGTCATAAGAGGATCTTGCAAATCTATAGATACCTGAAGTCTGTTATTTTGTTTCACCAAGCCTATAGTTTATTCACCAAGCCTTCCGCTGTGCTATTATATTGTGTATATTGACTATGATGATATCAACTACGTCACGATACTCCCCGCCAGGCCCACCGGAAATATGTGGAAATATCGGGGTGTGACACATGACCTCACGAACACGGGCGGTGCGTTACTCCTATAGCGCTATACATGTTAAGGGTAGGCTAGTACGAAGTTAATAACAAGTTTATCACAAAACGAACAACCCCAAAATAACAAATCAAGTGTAACATATTAGCATGCATGTATTGGATTGTTGTGTAATTGCATAAAGAATGTGTGTTTATGTAAGTTTGTATAATGTAAATATGTTGCTCCCAAAAGTGTAAACGAAAAAGGGTGTCGAGTATGCTCACGGTTTGCGAAGAAATTTCCACTTAGTGGGTTTGACGAGTCTTGAGTTGTTGGAACACCGAAGTTACCAATTATGGTTCTTGAACTTTTTGCCCCAAAGTTGAAAATCTTGGAGATTTGAGAGAGTTTGGAATTAATTTGGAGGTGGTGCAAGTGTTTGAAAGGTGTTAGAGTTGGTATTTATAAGAGGTTTAAGTGGTTGGGGTTTAAATGAATGTGGTTGAGAGTTAGGAGGGGTATTAAATGAGTTGGTTGGAGGTTAGAAGGTGGGTTTGGGGTATTAATTGAGGTGGTTGGAGGTTAGGACATTAAAGAAAGTGGTTGGGGAGATGAAAATTTTCATTTTTAGTCCTTGCACTTGTATTGTTGGTTATTTTATGCTATAAAAGTGTATGCAGGTATATTATAAGTATGATACATGTATGAATGTGATTCCGAAAATATAGAATCTCTATGTATGTGTCGGTTTTAAATTAAAACGTGTATTTCGCGACTGATGACATATTATGCATGTATGATTAAAAAAGGTTGATATAAAATACAATTTCCATTATGATCAAAGTCTCAAGATTACAAGGATTAAAATGAAGTAAGAATACAAGTTTCTAAAAATAAAAACGTGAATACAACTTTCTACATATGGAAAGTACAGAAAATGCGGAGCGTTACAATCTCCCTTACTTTAGGAATTTTCGTCTCGAAATTTATTCAAGAGGAAGACTTTGGAAAAAGGACTTTTGGTTAAAACGGTTGACTAAAATCGCAATTTTGAAGTTTAAAGTCTACGTGAAGTTCATGTATAAGTGTGTTAAAAATGCATGGAAATTTTGAGGGATGAAAAGGGGTAGGTTTGTAAAAGTAGTTCGTTTGACTAAGGTGATTTGAGATCGTAAGTAAAACGTGCATGTGTGTGTAGGAAAGTGAGTTTGACCAAGTTAAATAACTCGTCGGGAGAAGTATTTTAAATGGATGTTACATAAGAAGAAAAGTTTTCGTATAAAATAGAATATATTTTGATGAAAAGTGCGGCCTGCACCGTAGGTTGTAAGAAAAGTTTTATCGATTTTAAGGCATATTAGTAGAATCACATGCCTGTAGAAAATTGCTTATTTGTGGAAAAATTGGAATGGTAGGATTTATGTTTTCAAAAAGGCTTTGGTGGTAATGGGCCGACTATGTAAAGTTGTGCGTAATAAAGTATGGAGGGTAGCCTTAAAAGTAGAGAAGTGTTTTAAGGGATGGAATGTTAGGCCGATTTATTGTAAATAAAGTTTGGATAAAATGTCTAAAGAATAGTTGGGAATAATCGTGGTACGAGAGTGAATTAACAATTCGGTAGATGAATACAAGGGTAGAAATGGTATGATTATCGGATATAATGCGAATATGAAGTGTTGAGAAATGCTAGTGATAGTTGTAGGTGTTGCTGTAACACCCTGCTTCTTCGTACTTTCCATATTTAGAAGGTCTTGCTTGTATTTCTATTTTTGGAAGTCTTGTGCTTTTGTAATCGTTCTTTCGTTGTAAACGTTGTAAAATCCGAGACTTGAATCTTAAATAAAATTCATACTTCTTTAAATTCGTGCTATACATGCTTCATATTTGTTCGTACGTTTGAATTCGTGAAACAATTGATACATATTTATAATTCTTGGAAACTATGTGCTAAACTTGCAAATACGTGAAACTTACGAATAATACGTCTTTTGAATGCATATGATACTTAAATGCGACACCCATACACTTGAACATACTTCATCATACTTGTTTTAGGTTAATGTTACTTGTTTGATCCTTATAATATGCTTAATTATCATAAACAACCCTTAAAACACCTAAAAACACCTAAAAACCCTAAAATATAAACTCAAGGGGCCTAAAATGACAACTATTGAAACTTAGCAACTCGTTGGCACCTCCCTGGCGGGCCGCGACTCGCCCAGCCAAATTCTTCGCGGGTCGCGAGCAACCGGAATTCAGAACCAGGCTTACCAGCCCGCTGTTTCTTGCATTTAAACCTCACCAACCCAACCCTATTCCATCCCCTATATAACCCAAGCCTCCTCCAAGCATTTTCCACTTTCCTAGCACTCTCTAATCAATCTCAAATACTCTAAAAACACAGTTGATTACAAGTGCAAGACAGATTCATAACATCATACAAAAGTGAGCATATCTCACTCATTTCTTAACATTTTTCCTTGATTCTTTTTCCTACTTGCTTGGAACAACCTTAGGAACATTTTCACAAGTTTTCCATGAAAAACCAAGGTCTTGAATGTCACCAAAAGGCTCCAAAGTGGACTGAACTGTCGCAACCCCCGTCCCTTAATACCCCGGGAACGGGCGGCCACAGCCAATTTCAGTGGTATCAGTGTTTATCAGTTTGGCAGCAAAATTTACATAAGGACCGTAGTTAGGAAATATTTTATCAGAGTTAAATACCACACTTTTATAATATTAAACACATGGGAGAATCCCAAGTTTCCAGTACACACATTTTCATAGGGATAAACCCTATTTTATTTAAATAAAAACATCTCTTTATTTAGGTAACTTTTATGGCCACTTTTCCAAGCCTTCAGTGCTGTCCAGCTGGCTTCTATTTGGCTTTCATATTTTGTTACCTGAAACGCGTTTAAAAACATTTTGTCAGTGGGAAATACTGGTGAGTGAATCCCAGTTTAATCAAGACAAGTAAAACCATTTACAGCATTGAGGGCGGTCGCGCAATTACATTTGTTTATTTTCTACTTTAATTACCACCCACGGTACTGTCAACCCGACTTGTGGTCATGTTACTACTCACTGTGTAGTAACAAATTTTGTATACAAAACCCCAACATACCGACGATAATTGTAGAATACAAATACTCAATAACTGTTTAATATAATGTAAATCATTTGAGGTTTTGTAAAACCAGTTTACAAAAAGGAGATTACTCACATTGCTAACTTAGGGTTTTCCTTTGTGATTTCCTGGTGATTATCTATTAATTACACAATGCACACGCGTTAGTGTAATAACCCAATATTTACATTAGTTATACCCTCCTCGAGACAGAATTCCAACGACTACGTCGGGCAGAACCTTGACAGCCGTTACGGAACCCTAGATCAATCGGGCAGCGTATCTAATACGTAACCGGGGGTTATGATACTTACAACGAGGCAGAACTTCGTTAATTAGGGGGTATAATTCTCGGGTATAGTTCCTACCATAGAGAAATTGAGAGAGAGATTGAAAGACTGAACGAGTGGCAACTGAAGGCCGATGGCCTCCTTATATAGGGCTAGTCGTCAAGTCCGTCGCGCCCCGCGTAAGCCGAAGGTTAATCCTTCGCGGCCCGCGACATAGGGGTAGTAGGGCTTAGCTTAGTCGACTCAGACCACTAGCCTTCGCACGCGGTGTGCCACGTGGCACCTCAGGGTGTGGCCTGGTGGTTGATCTGTCGCGGCCCGCGTAAGACGAAGAGGATGTCTTCGCGGCCCGCGAGCGACCCATAAAACTTGATTTTATTTAATTTTTAATTATATACGGTATTTTGGGCTCGATTTTCGTATACGGGGTGTATTTTAGGATATATAGGGACATTTTAAATATTTTATGGGTATCGAAAATAATTTTAGAGGGTTGTTATATCCTCCCCACCTTATTTTAGAACTCGTCCTCGAGGTCTACTCGAATAAGTGTGGGTATTTCCTTTGCATTTCTGATTCAAGCTCCTAAGTGTATTATGGTCCTCTCTTGGAATCCCATTTTACTTTGCCCATAACTAATCTCTTGTGTTTGAGATTCTTGACCTTTCTATCTTCAATCTGTAGAGGCCTCTCTGCAAATTTAAGCTTTTCATTTACCTCTATATCCTTAAGAGGCACTACTAGTGATTCACCGGCTAATCATTTCTTGAGATTAGATACATGAAATACATCATGTATTCCTGCCATTTCCTCGGGCAGTTGTAGCTGATAGGCTACATGTCCTATTCTTCTAATAATCTTAAAAGGTCTAACATACCTGGGGCTTAGCTATCCTCTTTTGATGAATCTTACTACTCCTTTCCAAGGAGAAACTTTCAATAACACCTTATCTCCTACTTGAAACTCCAATGGTTTTCGCCTGTTATCAGCATAACTTTTCTGTCGATCTGTAAGACCCATTGAAATTTTAACATTAATATATATCATTAAAGTACACATTTTATATCAAAATGCGACTTAACAAAAACTTTTTCATCAAAGTATTCATACATGTTTAAAACATTCAAAAACTATGTTATTAGTGATTACATATTTCACTTTATATAAAATAAAACACGATCAATGCGGAAGCTTCATTTAGTTATGTGTGTTCGGTTCTTGTTCTTCGCTTGATCTTCATCCGGAGACAGATACGTTTACCTAAAATCAAAACCAGCATAAACGTTAGTTATGAGGGTTTTGAACACTTTTAAACGAGTTCCATAAACAAAACAACAAAGGTTTCTACCGTAAGCTACGGTGCCACCGTAGCTTACGGTGACGAAAAAGTTGCTACGGTGATAAGACACTGCCCTACGGTGGACAGTTGTTTTCTTTTAGTGCCTACCATAACTTACGGTACCACCGTAAGCCACGGTGGCGCCCAGTTCTGCTTGTTTGCTATTTTACCCAGCTATGCATTTTCTTATGTTTAACACTTAAACTTACATAACTTTAAATCTACACATCCGTTTTACATGATTCTTGTTTCATATTAACCGTAATGCAGTCTCCTATGTAAACAACACTAAGGTTTGTAACGATGCTGATTTATAAGCTAACGTCTTATAAATCTCTTATACAATTATTTGACCCGTTTCATAACCTATTAAACGGCTTGTTTCTAAATCATTCTAAAACCTTGGACTACTACTTAACTCAAAAGTCTTTAACTCATGAACATAACTTTTTTTGAATTATGCGACCAATACCCAAGCTATGCGCATAATTCATTTTGACCCGTTTAGGAGATTTAAACATTTAAGTTTAAATCTCGCCCTTCTCTTTCCACACAACACATTTCTACATTAAAATGTCTACTTATACTTCACCAATTTGCGCGTACCTGGCTCGGGTTATAAAATTAACCCGTTTAAATACCTTTTGCTCTTTAACTTGCTAGTTTAAAGCAACGCAAGCCATAAATTAATTCATGTGATCGCAAAACTCAACAAACGGTCATCAGTTATTGTTGTCAAATGGTATTAACACACCATTTGACCCGTTTAGTCGAAATAACCTTTTATCTACGTGTGACAGTATTTTAATACCATCTCGCCCCTTAAACCTAATTAATGGTTTCTTACCATTTTCATTTATTCCAACTTGCGTTCCATCATGCCGGAACGTCATAATTCCAATACCTAACATGTTTCATGACTAATACATACAAATAAATGTAATGTAATTACAAAGGGAGTGTAAGCTTCACTTACCTTGCATCCATGCCACGCTTTTCTTTCCATACTCGCTCCTTTTGACCGGCTTCATCCACAAGCTTCCACCTAGCTTGTTAAGAGCCAAACTATTATTCAATGTTCACAAGGTGGTTAGATTAACCATAATTTAATATGATCTTCCACCTTACACATTTCTATGCATTCATCCGAACACTTAATATAACCACGTTTTACACACAACCAAGTAGACCGCGATTTCATTTAGGCATTTCATATCACTGAAAATGGGATGTTTTTGGTGACTTGTTTAACCTGTTTACAAGATTTCAAAAATTATGATTTTTTATGTGGCGTACCTCTCGAAGGGTTAGGCCTTGTATTAAAATTTCAAGATCTAACTCTTTACCAAAAATTCGTAAAAATTCATTTACTAAGCTGCAATCAGATTCGTCACTTCTGACTACAACTTACAGAAAAATTCATTTAAAATTCCTCGTTTATCCGATTGACGAAATTCCAATTGGAGATTCTTTTAATCACTTAAAACTATCTACAGTAAAAATTTGAGGTCATAAATAAATTCCTAAATTGAGTTATGACATTTGTAATGGGCTGCAAATTCTGCCAGAAAACGCACCTTGAACCTTCGATACGGAAAAATTCATAAAACGCACATTTTTCGTCGAAAAAATGCGATTCCAGTGGGGTTTTAAAGATATTTCCTGGAATTACATTTTAGACTCAAGAAACACATGTTTTTGTCAAGCTTTGTTCAGGTTACATCCAATACAAGTCGGCTGTAAATTCTGATCAGGAGCTGTTTGAATTCAGCTTTCAATTTAAGCATGTTCTTGACATCATAACACCATTTTTAGCAATCAAAACCCTAAAAACATCTCATACATGAATTTAGCATCAATAAAAATCTGAATTTACTTGAGCTAAGCATGATTTCAATATATACTTGTCTAGGGTTTACTCCTAAACACTACAATGTTCCTATTTCATCCATATAACAAGCATGCATCAACAATTTTTGAATTCTCTAGGTTTGCTCAGAAATTTAACTAGAGATTTCTCATGAAATTTACATATCTCGTGACTCCTTTCTCAGTGGAGATCACTAATTCATACTTGGATTTCGATTTAGACTTGATTTGGACCTTCAATTTGATCATTTTCTTGAATTTAGGGTTTGAGGAGAAACCCTGGTGTCGCCCCCTGTGTTTAATCGAACCAGACACACACACTAGTGTGTGTTTGGTTTTAATTTTATTGTTTTAATTATATTTAATTTCAAACTTAACAACTTTGGTCCCTCATCTCTTATTTGGTTCATTTTTAACTAGATCACAACCTAATTGCTCTTGACATTATCCCCACTAATTAACTAGGTTAAATATTCCTAGTTAATTTAGTGGGTTCGGAGAATTTATGACTAGGTTTATTTTAAGTCCCGTTAACTCGGGGCTCTTACAAACTTAATTCCTTAAAACTTTGATTCGCTTATATTTAATATTAGGATTATTTATTTAAATCCTAATATTTACCGGGTTACTTTTACCCGTCTTTTTGTATTAACGGGGTTTGATTACCAAACCCGCTTTCGGGGTGTTACAAGTCTACCCCCCTTAAAGAGGTTTCGTCCCCAAAACCTTTCTTACACAGTTATTGGGTTTCTACACCCAATACACTCAAACTGAGTAACCCCTTTTAAGCATTATTCATACTTTAGCCCCTTGTTGGTATTACCAGAAATGTATGGTAATATCTTGTTGATTAATAACATCTGTGTATTTCATGCGAAATAATGAAACTCAAAATAATGAAATTTCTTTATTTTCAACTAGTTTGGTTATCTTGGTGAAATCCATCGCTGTTAGACTATCAAATTCTTCATGAATCCGTTAATTTAATCCGTTTGGATATTTTAGCGAAATCATTCACTTCTAACAACCATTCTTTCGTTTTTGAACTTATTCCTTCGGTTTGGTCATACTGAATTCATCGTGTACGAGCAAACCGAATTTCTGGAATTTCATCTTAATTATTTAAGATAATTCGATAAATGTTATTAACATAACCCTCGTAAGCATATAATCACATACCTTATAGTTTTCTCCTTTAATCGTGCTTTTGCTCGATTCGACCTTCCGACACTTCGTTTGTGTTGTCTTATGATCGTTTAGTATAGGCGATCAATACTCTTCGTTAACAAAGCCTCATGGGCCATCATTTCCGTTTGTACATGTTTACCTTTGTTTTATATACTTGACCGTGCTGCTCTTTGGCCGTTTGGTCATATGAATTTATTAGGTATGCTTACTCCACGCTAACCTCGCCATGAATAGCGTATTACTCCAATTCTTACATTAGAACTTTGACCTTAATCAGTCTCACTAACTGGACTTATTAGTCCAGTTACCTTATACCCATTGCTCGGGCTACAATGTGATTATACTTCACATTACCTTTCTTGGCCGTGATCACGTCACGTCATGTTTAGGTTTATATTAACCTTTCATCATCGAGAATCATCTTTTTGAATGTATTGTTTTTACACCTATCGGTGTCTAGACCTAAATCCTTTAATATTAACCTTTTCCTAATTTCTCTCATAATACTTATATATTTGTTAAAACGTCATTTCTTACTAAAACTAAATTTTAGTTTAACATTTTCTCTTCACCTTGTCTTATATCCTTTTATTACTTCTAGGAATTTTAAGTCCGAGGATTTATTCCTTTTCGATATTATTTAATTCATGGAATTAAAATGAGTTCCCACACTTAACTCAACTGACCCATAGGTTCTTTTACTTAGCCTCGTAGGCTATTTCTTTAGATTTTTCACCTTTTTAAGGTGAGATGTTAGCAGTTCGTTTCTTTCTACTTATGACCCAAGGGTCTTCTTGGTCCCGTAGACCTTAACACTACGTTTAATCCCGTAGGTTATGATGATCCCGTAGATCATCTATTATTCGTATTCATATTCAAATGTATATATACCTATATAGCTTCAAGGTATCCCTTGTTATGTTTGGAATCATTTGTTTTCGCTTTTTGAACTTTAGTTGGTCTTGACCGTAGTCTAAGGCTTCATTCGTTTACTTTCGGACTAACCTTCCGACTTATGACTTCTGACGTTGCTTACGCGTCAGTTTGTTCTACGCTCACCGTTTCCCCGATTTATAATTATATTTCTTTTAAACCCATTACATAGGTTCATTAATATTTCACGCTTTTATTTATTCGATTCACGCTTACTTACATTAGCAAGCGTCATCATTTATTTAATTCTTTTGACTTGTTCGTATGAAATTTCATTGCTTATGAATGCCAATTTTCATTCTTTATTCAACCCATTCAACTTTAAAATAGTTGAACGTAATTTATCAAAATTTCTATTTACAACATCTTATCGTCTTTTAGTCATGACCCGAAACCCGAGTCTTTTGAGTTTCCATCCGCGTTCTCGTTTCTCAGTCTACGCATGTGTTTAAATCCTTACCCATCAACCGGGTATTTTACCGAAGTCGTTATTATTGCAACCCTCCCGATATGCATTAAGACTTCGCTTCACTTTTATATTCCGACATTGTCCTCAAGTTTGACGTTTTACAAAAACGGCCCGTTAAGAGACACATTTGCATTCTCCGGGTTCGAGTGTAAGTACACCCCCTCCCAATGCATATCTTAATCATTTTTACATGTTTACATTCTCCGGGTTCGAGTGTAAGTACACCCCCTCCCAATGCATATCTTAATCATTTTACATTAATCTTTGTCCCTTCACTCGGGCTCATTATCCAAATGTAATACGCTTCCGTCACCCGGCTGTGCGTTTACGATTACTATCAAACATTTTATTTATTTGATTCCTTTGGGTACCATTTTAGTTAGTCCCATTCACCCTGCCCTTACTACATCGGACGTAAATATGTCCGCTATAAGAAGTTCATGGTATCATATGCCACTACTTACTTGGCCAGAGTAAGCGATTAACATATGACACACATGACCTTTTTATAGTTTTCACATCACGCCCTATGTAAGTAACGCCTCTATTTAGTTTTCTTGGGAATAATATCCTGGATAGGTATTCTATTCAGGTTTTCCAAGTTTCTAATTTACATATGCAACAATCATTCTCTACATGTTTATTGCATATTGCTATTTGTGTGATTATATTTGAAAGCGTGCACCTGGTAATGCTTGCCCCGACGGGCGTTCCTTGCCATTAACCTTGTTTGCGGTCGTTACACGATTTAGTCCTTGGTGAGCATGCTCCTCTTGTCATACTTCGGACCGTTCCTCTATCATATCCGTAATTTGTTCCACCCTTGTAATCTTTAAATGCAAGTGTCCTTCAATTAAGACATTCACAAAAGTTAGTAATGTCAACTTTACTAAATGCACGTATTGTAATACTAGGCTTTTTACTGCACGTGATTCGTTAACTATACTAATCATTTTCGTTGGTGTAACGTGTATCACACGATAGCCCTATGTGTTGTTTTCAACACTTTAGCATGCTAACTATTAACATACATGTACTTACCGGATTTGCGATCAAGCCTCTAACCGAACACTTTATTCTTTTAACCTTAAGCTCTGATACCAACTTGTAAGACCCATTGAAATTTTAACATTAATATATATCATTAAAGTACGCATTTTATATCAAAATGCGACTTCACAAAAACTTTTTCATCAAAGTATTCATACATGTTTATGTAACACCTCGAAAATTTACGTCCTATAATGTCTTGACACGTGTCATAACCTTTGAACGTGTGAAAGAATGTTCTTGAAGGACTAAAGTTGACAAACAATGAAACTGTGTGAAAATAAGGGTTCAAAATGTCAACAATGAATAAATATACTTTACAATAACCCTACATGATGTTTATAACCTTAAACGAATGGATCATGGATCATACGAAGCGAATTGTGAAAGAAAGTGAGAGATTACAAACTACAGGGGTTAAATGTGTCAACATGTTAAAGATACACCTCTGAGTGACCTTATAGCAAACCCGAAGCCTTGTAACGATTAATTATGCTCACTAGAATGCACCATAAAAATTTCATCAAGTTTCGTTGTCGTATGAGAAAGTTGTGATAAAATTCGTGTGTGAGGGTTAGAATCATCAACATTGAAAATTAGGGCTTTTCGGGTGATCACAAAGTTACCCGAGGACTTCACAAAGATGGTATAAGTCTTGAAGCCCTTATAAATCAAGTTAGAGGGCTTATAATGCAAGAAACAAGGTGAAAGCGACGTTTAGGAGGACCGGGGACTGAAAATGCAATAATTGAAAAGTTTATAACCTGAAGCCAGGCTCCAGGTGGCCCGCGTGAGAATTGCTAAAGGCTGAAGCGGGCCGCGTCCCACCTGCAGATGCAGAAAAAACAGGCAGCAGCCTGTACAGCCGGTTTAACCGACTTAACTTGCATTTTTTTCGATTATAGGGGCTTATTTGATGCCTTGTTCTAGCCTAGGGACACTTGGGGTGATCCCATAACATTTGTAGACTTGGTGTGGCATGATCTTGATCAATTAAACCCAATAGATAAGAACCCACTTTGTGCAAACTTTTGATCATTCATACTCAATCATCTTCTGGCCATTTCTGGAGCACAAGGACCATCCTCAAGCATTCCAAATCGTTCATAGGACTTGTGTAAGTATCCTCAACCTTCCTTGTTTAAGTTTTGCTTAGTTTATAGCCTAGAAATCAAACCGTCGTAATTACGGTTTGACTTAGCGATAAATCAGAAACGGTCCAGAGTTTTGGCGAAACGAAAGTTGTTACAAGTTGGTAATATTGTGGACAATTAACCCTTAAAAGGGCACCCTTTGATTCCCGATCTAACCATGTCTTTTGTCGAGTCAAACTTCTTACGAAAAAGTCAACATAACCATTAAACATGTAATTAGTGTTTCAGAGGGCGTGTAATCTGTTTTAACATTCATATAACCTGAAAATAAGTATAATAACATGTCTAAACTTGTTTGGTTCGACAACTTTCTGTTTTGAACCGATTCGGAGCCGAAAGTCGCATAGTTTGACTTTATGCTTTGACCTCGATTCTGACCCGGTTTAGATAGGTTTAGACATGCCTTAAAGTTCCGTTAGGACCTAGTTACATGTGTGTATAACCCTCTGCGTTTATACCACATAAATCCTTAATTGTCCGACGTTTCCGTTAATCGCCTAAATATTGACCGTAATGCCCTTATGATCATAAAACGAGAATTTTGGAAATAGGAAAGTAAAATAATCTTAGTTACTGATTATTAAACATGTCTGTAAATTTTCACATCAGTCGGAGGTCTAGGTTAGGAGTTATGCTTAATGACGTAATTATAACGCTTCTTAGTAATTAATCAGCGTCATTAGCGTAAAGCCTATCTAAACCCCATTTTTGACACCAAACCTTTTACCCACTGATGTAATATAATATTTTGGGATTTTTGAAGATTTTTAATTATTTTTAAACTGATCATAAGCTAGGATTATCACCTTAATTCGGTAAATACCGAATATGCCCTTTTCGGCCATAAAATGAGTTTTACAAATTCTTTTGATGCCAATCCAATTGCTACTAATTTTAAATAATAAATGAAGTGTTTTGAACCTTGTAAACTGACCTGGAAACTCAGAATCCTATATTAACCCGTAAATCGTTTAAAACAACATTATACGCGTATTAAACGCATAGTTAGGGTTTAAAACTATTTTGGCATATAAGACTTATAACCAAATGTTTTAACCTGTTAAAATAAGTTATTTTACTGATTTATTCAGACCCGGATCACAGAAGCTTAATTGATCCCTTTAATAATATTTAAAATGACCAAAATACCCCTAAGGGGCTTAATATAAAATTAAACTCGTTTTGGGCATAACGAAAGGTATTCTACTGATATCACAACATATTTAAGGCATGTTAACTTAGGAAACCTGTTTAGGACTCTTATGGTTACCCGTTACGCTTCATACGCGTTCGGTTCGGTTTATGTAACTAGTTTACATAAATTAGCCGAAACGGGTCAAACCTTATCGGTTTTATCTCAAAATCCAGAATGTGTATAATATACCCATATTATACGAGTCTCCGAACTTGTCGGGTCTAAATCACATTCTATTCCAGTCTTCGCCTTAACATGCGTTTGAACCGTATCTTCCTCTGGAAAACTAACCGGTCTAAGTCAAGGCTTAATTAAAGACCCGTTAAGATTCTAATAGGTTATTTAAAAACATTCGTTCCAGATTTAGGAGCCCAGTAAAAGCTATCTGTACTTTCTGATTTGATACGGCTGGGATTGAATTTATATTTAGCTCAGGTAAATACTCTTAACTTATTTTCCCTATACGGGCTTGGGGTACGGTATATAAAATACCGCTTGGTCGGGCATTGAATCTTTAATTGTATGACAATTAAAGTATTGAGGTGTTCCGTTTAATTTGTTTTGTTTGCTTAAAGCCTTTGGGGGTTAATGACCGTTGTCCCGGATATCCCTGGCATCATTTTACGAAATGGCCACGACCTTAGCACACAGGTGTAGGCGTACACCTGTCAGTGTCTCATAATTAAAGTGGTGTGTCCATTAATCTTTAACCCGGCTCGATCCGGGCTACTGAACGCATAAGAAACATGTAAATCCTGTACAAGTTTATATATTTAAATAAGTAACCCAAGTTATAAAATATTATTTGTGCCATGTGCATTCAAATCAATCATTTTCAAAACCTTTTCAAAATGAGTCAGTTGATTGTATTTACCAGTGTAAACTGACGTATTTTCCAAAAAGGCTAAGTGCAGGTACTAATCGGAATCGGCTGGCTACTCCTAGCATCATTAAAGAGTCTCGCAAGCTTAGATGCCTAAAGTCTATTGAACAGTGTTATTTTATTTTCGATCCGCCTGTGGATCCTTTACTTCCGTTGTAATACTTTGATGTTACATTATTTCGGATTGTAATATATTTATCCTTTTGCTTCCGCTGTGCATTTATATATTGTTTTGTTTGACTATGATGTTGCCAACCACGTCACGTTACTCCCCTACCGGGCCCACCGGTAACACGTGGAAATTTGGGGTGTGACAGTTTAAAACATTCAAAAACTATGTTATTAGTGATTACATATTTCACTTTATATAAAATAAAACACGATCAATGCGGAAGCTTCATTTAGTTGTGTGTGTTCGGTTCTTGTTCTTCGCTTGATCTTCATCCGGAGACAGATACGTTTACCTAAAATCAAAACCAGCATAAACGTTAGTTATGAGGGTTTTGAACACTTTTAAACGAGTTCCATAAACAAAACAACAAAGGTTTCTACCGTAAGCTACGGTGCCACCGTAGCTTACGGTGACGGAAAAGTTGCTACGGTGATAAGAGCCTGCCCTACGGTGGACAGTTGTTTTCTTTTAGTGCCTACCGTAACTTACGGTACCACCGTAAGCTACGGTGGCGCCCAGTTCTGCTTGTTTGCTATTTTACCCAGCTATGCATTTTCTTATGTTTAACACTTAAACTTACATAACTTTAAATCTACACATCCGTTTTACATGATTCTTGTTTCATATTAACCGTAATGCAGTCTCCTATGTAAACAACACTAAGGTTTGTAACGATGTTGATTTATAAGCTAACGGCTTATAAATCTCTTATACAATTATTTGACCCGTTTCATAATCTATTAAACGGCTTGTTTCTAAATCATTTTAAAACCTTGGACTACTACTTAACTCAAAAGTCTTTAACTCATGAACATAACTTTTTATGAATTATGCGACCAATACCCAAGCTGTGCGCATAATTCATTTTGACCCGTTTAGGAGATTTAAACATTTAAGTTTAAATCTCGCTCTTCTCTTTCCACACATCACATTTCTACATTAAAATGTCTACTTATACTTCACCAATTTACGCGTACCTGGCTCGGGTTATAAAATTAACCCGTTTAAATACCTTTTGCTCTTTAACTTGCTAGTTTAAAGCAACGCAAGCCATAAATTAATTCCTGTGATCGCAAAACTCAACAAACGGTCATCAGTTATTGTTGTCAAATGGTATCACACCATTTGACCCGTTTAGTCGAAATAACCTTTTATCTACGTGTGATGGTATTTTAATACCATCTCGCCCCTTAAACCTAATTAATGGTTTCTTACCATTTTCATTTATTCCAACTTGCGTTCCATCATGCCGGAACGTCATAATTCCAATACCTAACATGTTTCATGACTAATATATACAAATAAATTTAATGTAATTACAAAGGGAGTGTAAGCTTCACTTACCTTGCATCCATGCCACGCTTTTCTTTCCATACTCGCTCCGTTTGACCCGCTTCATCCACAAGCTTCCACCTAGCTTGTTAAGCGCCAAACTATTATTCAATGTTCACAAGGTGGTTAGATTAACCATAATTTAATATGATCTTCCACCTTACACATTTCTATGCATTCATCCGAACACTTAATATAACCACGTTTTACACACAACCAAGTAGACCGCGATTTCATTTAGGCATTTCATATCACTGAAAATGGGCTGTTTTTGGTGACTCGTTTAACCAATTTACAAGTCTTCAAAAATTATGATTTTTTTATGTGGCTTACCCCTCGGAGGGTTAGGCCTTGTGTTAAAATTTCAAGATCTAACCATTTACCAAAAATTCGTAAAAATTCATTTACTAAGCTGCAATCAGATTCGTCACTTCTGACTGCAGCTTACGGAAAAATTCATTTAAAATTCCTCGTTTATCCGATTGACGAAATTCCAATTGGAGATTCTTTTAATCACTTAAAACTATCTACAGTAAAAATTTGAGGTCATAACTAAATTCCTAAATTGAGTTATGACATTCGTAATGGGCTGCAAATTCTGCCAGAAAACGCAGCTTGAACCTTCGATACGGAAAAATTCATAAAATGCTCAATTTTCGTCAAAAAAATGCGATTCCAGTGGGGTTTTAAAGATATTTCCTGGAATTACATTTTAGACTCAAGAAACACTTGTTTTTGTCAAGCTTTGTTCAGGTTACAGCCAATACAAGTCGGCTGTAAATTCTGATCAGGAGCTGTTTGAATTCAGCTTTCAATTTAAGCATGTTCTTGACATCATGACACCATTTTTAGCAATCAAAACCCTAAAAACATCTCATACATGAATTTAGCATCAACAAAAATCTGAATTTACTTGAGCTAAGCATGATTTCAATATATACTTGTCTAGGGTTTACTCCTAAACACTACAATGTTCCTATTTCATCCATATAACAAGCATGCATCAACAATTTTTGAATTCTCTAGGTTTGCTCAGAAATTTAAGTAGAGATTTCTCATGAAATTTACATACCTCGTGACTCCTTTCTCAGTGGAGATCACTAATTCGTACTTGGATTTCGATTTAGACTTGATTTGGACCTTCAATTTTATCATTTTCTTGAATTTAGGGTTTGAGGAGAAACCCTGGTGTCGCCCCCTGTGTTTAATCGAACCAGACACACACACTAGTGTGTGTTTGGTTTTAATTTTATTGTTTTAATTATATTTAATTTCAAACTTAACAACTTTGGTCCCCCATCTCTTATTTGGTTCATTTTTAACTAGATCACAACCTAATTGCTCTTGACATTATCCCTACTAATTAACTGGGTTAAATATTCCTAGTTAATTTAGTGAGTTCGGGGAATTTATGACTAGGTTTATTTTAAGTCTCGTTAACTCGAGGCTCTTACAAACTTAATTCCTTAAAACTTTCATTCGCTTATATTTAATATTAGGATTATTTATTTAAATCCTAATATTTACCGGGTTACTTTTACCCGTCCTTTTGTATTAACGGGGTTTGATTACCAAACCCGCTTTCTGGGTGTTACACGATCGCGTGCTGCTTTCAGTCGTTCCTTGACTTGAATAATCTTGTCCGTTGTTTCTTGTACTATCTCAGGTCCAGATAGTTATTTTTCTACAATTTCTGCCCAACAGACTGGAGTTCGGCACTTTCGTCCATAAAGTGCTTCGAATGGTGCATCATTGATACTGGTATGATAGCTGTTATTGTAAGAAATTCTATTTATGGTAGATGGTCGTCCTAATTATCTCCGAAATCAATTACACAAGCTCTAAGCATATCTTCCATTGTCTGAATTGTCCTTTCGCTTTGTCCGTCCGTTTGAGGATGATAAGCGGTGCTTAGATTCAACTTGGTTCCCATTGCTTTTTGGAAATTTGTCCAAAAATGAGAGGTAAAACGGCTATCTCTATCAGAAACAATTGATAAAGGAATTCCATGCAATAAAACTATTTCATTTACATACAACTTAGCTAACTGTTCCATACTGAAAGTTTCCTTCATTGGTAGGAAATGAGCTGACTTAGTTAGCCTGTCTACAATCACCCAGATTGTATCATTACATTTTCTTGTGTTGGGTAATTTGGTAACAAAATCCATTGTTATCAATTCCCACTTCCACACCGGCATTTCTAACTGCTGCAATAAACCTGAGGGTTTCTGATGTTCAGCTTTAATTTGTGAACATGTTAGACACTTAGAAACATAAGCTGCTACATCCTTCTTCATTCCTATCCACCAAAAATTCTTTCTTAAATCCTGATACATCTTATCACTTCCAAGATGCATCGTATACTTAGACTTATGGGCTTCTTCTAATATACGGTGGCGTAGGTTTCCTAGTTTAGGTATCCACATTCTTTTCTTATGGAATCTCCAAATTCTATCTGTTCCTTGTTCTAATTCCTTAATCATTCCTTTCAATTTCTCATTATCATCCTTGATTACCGATTCTTGTGCTTTCCTGATCTGTTCATTTAAATCTATCTGCATATTTAATTTAAGAGAACACACTCTTTTTGGCTTTTCGTGATACTTTCGACTTAAAGCATCAGCAACTACATTAGCCTTTCCTACATGATACTGGATATTACAATCACAATCACTCAATATCTCCATCCAGCGTCTTTGTCTCATATTCAACTCCTTTTGCCCGAAAACATACCTTAAACTCTTATGATCGATGAAAATGGTAAACTTACTACCGTAAAGGTAATGTCTCCAAATTTTAAGGGCAAAAATTATGGCTCCTAATTCCAAATCATGGGTCGAATAATTCTCTTCATGATTCTTAAGTTGTCTAGATGCATAGGCTATAACCTTTTGACGTTGCATCAACACACATCCATAACCTAACTTAGAAGCGTCACAATAGACTACAAAATCTTCAGTTCCTTCTGGTAACGCTAGTATGGGTGCGTTGGTTAATCTTTACTTAATAATTCTAAAGGCTTTTTCTTGTTTTGGTACCCATTCAAACTTAACGGATTTACAGGTTAGCTTAGTTAAGGGAATGACTATTCTAGAAAAATCTCTGATAAATCTTCTATAATAACCGGCCAATCCTAGGAAACTTCTAACCTCGGTTGGTGACTCAGGGGTTTTCCATTTGGTAATTGCCTTAATCTTTGTAGGATCCACATGAATTCCTTCATGATTGACTAAATGTCCAAGAAACTGTACTTCCTCTAACCAGAACTCGCACTTCGAAAACTTTACATAAAGCTTTTCTTTTCTCAATAAACTTAGAAGTGCATGCAGATGCATTGCATGTTCCTCTTTACTCTTAGAGTAAATGAGAATATGATCTATAAAGACAATTATGAATTTATCCAAATATGGCTTACATATTCGGTTCATCATGTCCATAAATGTGGTTGGGGTATTGGTTAAACCAAATGGTATGCCAGTAAATTCATAATGGCCATATCTTGTTCTAAAAGCGGTCTTAGGAATGTCATCTTCCTGTACCTTTAATTGATGATATCCTGAACGTAAATCAATTTTAGAGAAAAATCGAGCTCTTTGCAATTGATCAAACAAATCATCGATTCTCGGTAATGGGTACCGATTTTTAATCGTGGCTTTGTTCAATTCACGGTAATCAATGCACATACGCATCGATCCGTCTTTCTTTTTGACAAATAATATTGGCGCTCCCCATGGTGATGAACTTGGCTGTATGAATTCTTTCTCCAACAGTTCGTCTAACTGTTTCTATAACTCTTGCATTTCTGCTGGCGCCAAGCGGTAGGGTGCTTTGGCAATTGGCGTTGTTCCTGGTAGCAGATGGATTCTGAATTGAACTTCCCTGTCTGGCGGTAGTCCTGGTAGCTCTTCTGGGAATACATCTGGAAACTGAGATACTACTGGAATATCTTTCAGTTCTTTTCCTTTAGTGTTAGTGATTATGGTAATCAAATACACTAATGATCATTTCCTTACACAACTGGCTGTTTTCATTACATAGATGAATTTTGTGGATCTAGACGGCTTATCTCCTTTAATTGTGATCTTTTCACCCCTTGGTGAATTTACTTGGATTGACTTTTGATCACATAGAATACTGGCTTTATTGGCTACTAACCAATCCATTCCTAATACAACATCAAATCCTGCCAGATTCATTGGATAAAGGTTTGCAATAAAAATTTGATTTAAAAATTCTATTCTTGCTTCCTGCAAGATCTCGGAAATCTTAATGGTTTCCCCATTTCCTGTCTTTACTAGACATTCTTGTGGGAGTTTAGTTAATGGTTGATTGAGAAGTTTGCAAAACGAAGTATTAATAAAACTTTGGTTTGCACCAGAGTCAAATAATACTTTAGCAAAAACATCATTAACTAAAAACGTACCGGCTATCACATCTGGGATCATCTTTGCTTCTTCTGCAGTCAGAACAAATGCTCTAGCATTTTTGGTAGTCTTGTTGTTCATGGCTGGAGCTAGTTTCGGACAGTGTGGCTTGATGTGACCTTTTTCTCCACAGTTGAAGCACACTCCATTACTAGGTTTCTTCCTACAATCTTCTTCCTTGTGTCCTGGTATCTTGCAGAAATTGTAGTAAGTGGAGCATCTTCCTGAATGCTTCTTCTTGCAAGCCTTACAATAAGGTGCAGAGGTAGAACCTACGTTTTCCCCAC
Source organism: Helianthus tuberosus (assembly GCA_030545235.1). Lineage (NCBI taxonomy): Eukaryota > Viridiplantae > Streptophyta > Magnoliopsida > Asterales > Asteraceae > Helianthus > Helianthus tuberosus. Next base: position 150,141,808 of record CM060352.1, read on the forward strand.
GGTTGGAATTACTGTAGCGAAATTCCTGGGTAAGCCTTTGAGCTAGGTTCCTTCTCTGGTCCTCTTCTCGTGTACGCACTAATTCATCAGTCAAGGTGTTTGCTAGTTCTACAGCTTCTTCTATGGTTTGGGGTCTAGCTGCCTTGACTACATGCCTAATCTCACTAATTAATCCCCATATGTAACGGGAGATTAATACTGGTTCTGGAGATGCATGGGTCGGCACTATTCTAGCATATTTAAAGAATGTAGTAGGTAACCCTTACTATCCACTCCAGTCATTCTAAGGTTTAAGAACTTATTTGCTATCTGTTCCTTTTCATTGGGTGGACATAATTTTCTTTCTACCATATATTTAAATTCCTCCCATTCCATGTTGTAAACCCTGTCACTTCCCCTAGATTAGAGGATAGTGTTCCACCATTCTAAGGCTGAGTTCTTAAACAGATTAGAAGAAAACATTATCTTATCCTCTTCCGCGCACTTGCTTATTTTTAAGACTGCGTCAGTCTTTTCTATCCAGCGTAAAGCTGCAATGGGTCCTTCATTGCCCGAGAATTCTATTGGTTTACAAGACCAGAATTCTTTATAAGAACAACCATAAGACGTGGTTCTTCTTCTTTTGGGAATGGGCACTTGAAGTATGGGTCCATTGTTTACGCTGTGTTCTGGTTCAGTAGGTCGTTTACTGCCATTATTACTTTTATTATCTGCTTCCTTAACCGTTTTGATAATATATGGCATCACGTCTATAATTTCTTGTGCCACTATGTGTTGGATGGCACTGTTATCCACTTGGTTTCCATTATTATTGTTATTCAGGTTATCATTATTCTGGTTTTCCTGGTTCACTTCGTTGTCCATCTGAATTTTAAACATTTGTCACATATTAATATTACAAAATAACATTTAATGCAAACAATTACTCAACAGGCATATTGATCAAAATCGTCGAACATTGCGACCTTTTACTCTATTTTATATGTTATGTGTCTAGTACAAACTGGATCTGAAATCTAAAATTACAATACTAGTATGCATCCGTAGCTATTTATCTATATTTTTTTTCCAGACATACACACATATTATATATATATATATATTATTACTATCAGTGGTACGGGTTCATCCAAAATTCCATGTTACGCTCGTCATATTTCCGTACGAGTCGTTCTCCTATCTGCCTCATCCTTTCACTTCCTTCTAAAATATCCTCACCAAAGGTTCAGAGTTCTTGCACATTCTCAGTGCTCATGGGTGGTGCAGGTGCTGGTATTGGGTTTGGGAACTGGGGCATGGGTTCTTCTTAAGGATAAGGGTTCTCTAGAATTTCCCTGATATATTGATTGTTATCATAATAGGGGTCTAGATGGTCCAGGTCTGGGTAAGCTGCTAGGTTTGGCATGGGTTCGTCTAGTATTGGGTAGCGTTGTTGGTAATCCCTATGGTCGTCAAACCATGGGTCATAGTCTGGGTCTGAGGGATGGGGTGCTGGTATTCTAGGTATCTCAGCTGGGTCAAAAGCAGGTGCCGGGATTTGGTTTTCTGGGTTGGCTTCAATTTCCATTGGTTGTGTGGGAAACAATGGTAATGGCTGGGGTGCTATGAGTTGTTCTAGATTCGGGTCGGCAGCTGTGGTTGCTAGTATGTGGAAGTTTGCTAGACTCCTATTAAGCATATCCTGAGTGTGAGCATTTGTTTTTCTATTCACGGCTGCTAAAGCACGCTGTTGTTGTAACTTTTTCATCCTTTTTTTCTATCTTCATGAGCTCCTCTGCTGAACCATCCTCTCTTCTTAGGAGGGAATGGCTCTTCAGATTGTGCCTTGAACACGAATATCCCATCTTCAGTGTCAGCCGAATACCATGAGAGGGTAGGCTGTGAAGGGGTGCCTTCGTCCCTAGGTGAGCTGGACAACTGACGGTAAGCGTCTGAAGGTCCTTGGTCGCTCATACTGTAAACTAACAAATTGTCAAATAACACACAACAATAACATACAGATAAGCACGTAGTTTCGTAAATAATTTCCTAACAAAATGAATAAATTTTGGTGTCAGCATAACACTTCTGTGGCTGAATCAGTAGCTTAGCTCTGATGTCCCTTAATACCCCGGGAACGGGCGACCACGGCCAGTTTCAGTGGTATCGGTGTTTATCAGTTTGGCCGTGGAATTTACGTCAGGACCGTAGTTAGGAAATATTTTATCAGAGTTAAATACCACACTTTTATAATATTAAACACGTGGGAGAATCCCAAGTTTCCAGTACACACATTTTCATAGGGATAAACCCTATTTTATTTAAATAAAAACATCTCTTTATTTAGGTAACTTTTATAGCCACTTTTCCAAGTCTTCAGTGCTGTCCAGCTGGCTTCTATTTGGCTTTCACATTTTGTTACCTGAAACACAATTAAAAACATTTTGTTAGTAGGAAATACTGGTGAGTGAATCCCAGTTTAATCAAGACAAGTAAAACCGTTTACAGCATTAAGGGCGGTCGCGCAATTACATTTGTTTATTTTCTACTTTAATTACCACCCACGGTACTGTCAACCCGACTTGTGGTCATGTTACTGCTCACAGTGTAGTAACAAATTTTGTATACAAAACCCCAACATACCGACGATAATTGTAGAATACAAATACTCAATAACTGTTTAATATAATGTAAATCATTTGAGGTTTTGTAAAAACAGTTTACAAAAAGGAGATTACTCACATTGCTAACTTAGGGTTTTCCTTTGTGATTTCCTGGTGATTATCTATTAATTACACAATGCACACACGTTAGTATAATAACCCAATATTTACATTAGTTATACCCTCCCCGAGACAGAATTCCAACGACTACGTCGGGCAGAACTCGACAGCCGTTACGGAACCCTAGATCAATCGGGCAGCTTATCTAATACGTAACCGGGGGTTATGAAACTTACAACGAGGCAGAACTTCGTTAATTAGGGGGTATAATGCCCGGGTATAGTGCCTACTATAGAGAAATTGAGAGAGAGATTGAAAGACTGAACGATTGGCAACTGAAGGCCGTGGCCTCCTTATATAGGGTTGGTCGTCAAGTCCGTCGCGCCCCGCTTAAGCCGAAGGTTAATCCTTCGCAGCCCGCGACATAGGGGTAGTGGGGCCTAGCTTAGTCGACTCAGACCACAAGCCTTCGCACGCTTTGTGCCACGTGGCACCTCAGGGTGCGGCCTGGTGGTTGATCTGTCGCGGCCCGCGTAAGACGAAGAGGAGGTCTTCGCAGCCTGCGAGCGACCCATAAAACTTGATTTTATTTAATTTTTAATTATATAAGGTATTTTGGGCTCGGTTTTCGTATACGGGGTGTATTTTAGGACATATAGGGACATTTTAAATATTTTATGGGTGTCGAAAATAATTTTGGAGGTTTGTTATATGAACTTTCTGTTTTTGATTTAAACTTTGTTAAACTTAGTTAAACTTGAGTTATCTCATATCATTCCTATGTCCTTATGCTCATAATCAATTGAATGATTAGTTGGGCTTAAAAACAAGGTTGAGCATGTAAAATCAGAGGTTAAAACATCATAAACTTTCTGTTTTGGTTAGGGTTTTACCCACAAGTAGTGTTCAAGCTTGAAGCTTGATGTTGTGTGATTATTAGGACAAGCTTGGGCTATCCTACTTGAAAATCCACACATGACTTGATGTTTTTCATAGATTAGTTGTTCTTATTCATTTCATACTTGTAAGTTCATGACCCTCCTTGAATGTTTATAACATCAAGTGTAGTGGTGAGCACCAAGAGGTACCTAAATGGAAGACTTGGTCTTCCTACCTCCTACATGACTTCTATGATAAACAAAGAGGTTCCTAAATGGGGGATTCATCCTCCTACCTCATGCTTGACCTATATGACTATATGAACATCATATAATACTTATATATTATCCAAATAATCGAACCTTTGATGATGAATTAGTGTTCATATGTCGAAGTAATAGATTACATCATCTAAGACTTAATAACTTGTTATGATTCTAATGGGTATTTTACCAATGAAAACATTCTAACCCTTGGGGTTTTATAGTGTCAAACAAGTATTATGTAATTAGATGATTACTTTTGCACATGTTATTTTCATGAAAGTTAAAATCTCCGAATCTATAATCTTCCGTCAAAATCTCCATACTCATCCACCTATGTTTCTTCGTGTAGAAGGACAAGGTGCTCCAAACTAAACCACCAACAACTCTCGCGGGATTAACAAGTGGAAAGCTTGCAAAACCGTGAGTATACTCAAACCCCCTCTTTACGTTTAACATTTTTTGGGATGTAACATGTTACTTATTAAACTTACACATGAACTTTATTCGTAAATGCACAAACATTCCTATTACATGCTTGCCTACTAGATTACTTGATACATTGAACTTGGGGTAATTCGTTTTGTGTTAGACTTATCAGTAGCTTCGATCGAGCCTATCCTTGACATATATAGCGCTATAGGATTAACGCACCACCCGTAGGCTTGAGGTTATGTCATGAGCTTATTGCGTTTCATCATTGGTTTGATTTATTAGACACATGCCGATTTTAATGTTTATATTGTATCATTAGCTTGCCATTAGGAATCGTTTACACTTATCTTTTATGCTATGTATGTATTAAACTTGTATACTCGCCTTTGCTTTTGAATTGAACTTTATTTTAACCATGTTACAGGTTGAGGATGACGATGCTATGAAATGAAGTAACGTTGATGCTTAGATACACATATAGACGCTTTAGGTTTAATATGTTGTATCAATTTTGTTTATGTTGTTATGTATTTTCATTGAACTTGTTGTTATTTGAATTTCCTTGTAATGTTTGACAATTCGATTTATGAAATGGCGGAACAGGATGAAACATGGGCCTTTCGTGCGAATGGTCTGCCATTCGTGCGAGAGGTTCTGTTTCGAGATGAAATAAGTTCGGTTTTGTTTAAACTGTTCATCTTCTTAGCTGGAATCGACCTTAACACTAACCAACATCTATGAACTTAGCTTGTAAGCTCGATAGGTCCATGATTTTGCTAAGTTCAATAACAAAAGGTTGTTTTATAAAAGTTTGAAAGGTGAGACTTCAATCTTTAGCTTGGTCCTCAATATGCTTGAGTGTTGTTATCAGATTACTAATGCAAATCTGAGAAACCAAGTGACAAGATATGAAGAAATGAAATAAAGATAGAAAAGTAGAAGAAATTATAATGTTAGTGAGTTTAAACTCACTTAGAATGATTCTGGAAGTTGCTCAGCTGATATGCTCGATTTCAGTAAGTGAGAGAGAATTTCGGAGTTGTGGAAGGTGAGAAATGAGGGTGAGGGTCCGAATTTATAGGGTTAAATGGGCTTAGGAACGAATGGGCTTTGGACGAATGGCCTTTGGACGGCTGGGATCTTGGGGCGAAAGGCCCCTTCGTGCGAGTGGTGCCCCATTCGCACGAACGGTCCAGTTGTTCAAAGGTCCGAGTTTGTTTCGCGTGTTTTGCAGGTTTTAAGCGTTTTAAACGTACTAGTGCAATGCATAAGTGTAATGTATGAATAAGGCATGTATAAATCAAATTTGCATGTATAATAAGTATGAGTTTGCGTATAAATGTATCAAGTTTGCACGTATAATGAATGTATAATAACTAATAAGTATAACACAAGGCATAAAAAGATCGAGTTTTATTATAATTCAAACCTCGGATTACAATGCTTGGGAATAAAAGACGAATAAAAGGATTACAAGTTTCCATAAATAGAATTACAATCAAACTTTCTAAATAAGGAAAGTACTAATACTTAACCTAGTTTAATTTTAACAAAGCTCAAGGGTAACTAGGCCCTTTTGCATTTTCCATTTATCAAAACTATAAATAAATACCCTTATTCCTTTAAAACCTGCGATACCACAACTTCTCTTTGGCTAGCTACTTGTTGCCTGATGTTTTTTTAATACAAATCTTCTTTGGTCTATAGAAAAACGGATTTCATGCAAATCATAAAATAATTGGTATAAAATCATCTAATAATCGAGAAACCAATTTTATGTTTTCTTGTAAAGGAGCACTGAAATTTTGATTCCATATTTTTTGTATTTGTAGAGGTACTTTCTTTTGAAAATTTATAGGACCAACATGGATACTCACCATCACTGACATGCATTTTGCATGAATGGTCAAATATATAATCCGATGGAAAAGATTACATGTTTGTTGTACATTGTCTAAAGTTTTAAAAATTCCATGTGCAGATACGTAAAATTTAAAATATTCCATGGTCTAATTTAGAGAAAAATGCTCGGATAGTCCTGTGATTTGCTCATTTTTTATTTTTAGTCCCTAACTTTTTAAAATTACACATAGAGTCCCCAAGTTTTTGAATTTTGTTCCCGGATAGTCCCTGGCGTGGATGGGGGTTAGTTTTTGGTGTTAGGTGCGTGTGAAATGACAAAAATACCTTTACTGTCAAATTAATACCTAAAAAGTTAAAAGATATATAATTAATATTTTCCAATTTATGTGGGGCCCACCACCCACCCCACCCATTTCATCTTCCCCACTCCACACCACCACCATTATCTAACACCCCCCCTCATAGTAACTACCAGTGCCACAAGTCCACAACCCATCCCCGCCGCCATCATTCTCTTTCGATGAATTAGAGTATAAAATTTCGTATGGAGGTGGACTCTAATGGTCAAACCTCGAATCCGGGTACTGAAATCCCCCTCTCTTTCGATGATGTGTTTTCGATCAATAATTCTTTATCGGCAATCCATGTGGTTGGTAGCCCGTCTAAATCGACGTGTCTACTTAATGTTGTTCCTGTGAACATCCCAACTCCGATTAAAATGCTGAACTTTGACAATGAAGAAGGTGATTGATGACTTGAAAAAAAAAAAGTTTTACCAAATCGGATTATTCTTGCAGAGCTTTCTTTTTTATTTAAATATTTGAAGTGCACCGCCAAGCATAAATTCCCTCCAGTTTTGAAATGGAAGTATTTAAATATTCTTGCAGAGCTTTCTTTTTATTTAAATACCACCACCATCACCTCGTAAAAAGAAGGTGTAGGAAGTTTTGAAGTGGTTGACGTTGTTTGATAAATACTGGAAGTTTGAAGTGGTTTATATTGTTTGATAAATGATGAGATAATGATGATGGTCCAGTCGAGGGAGAGAGACGTAATTTGTTTATGAACTTGAATTTGTTCATGATGGGTCAAAATGTTGAAGATCTGGATTTAAGTTTTGAGAAGATGGATAAATTGTGGTGAATGTGGGGAAGATGAAGTAGGTAGACTGGGTGGGTCCTACATAAATAGTTAAATATTAAGTATATTTGTTTTAATTTATTAGTATTAATTTAACAGTAAGGGAATTTAGGTAATTTCACACTCATTTAACTGAGAAATTTATCCTTCATTCGCGTCAGGGACTATCCGGGAACGAAATCGCAAAAGTTGAGGACTATAGCTGTAATTTTAGAAAGTTAGAGACTAAAGGTGAAAAAATGGGGAAAACACAGGGACTATCTGAGCATTTAACTCTCTAATTTATAATCTAATTGAAATCGCCTCCATAGTGGTTTGTGGGAAGACGAAACGAAGTCTTAGGGGAATATGTTAAGCATACAAGGTTTCATGCGTCTAAGGGTTTTTATTAGTATGGATAAATGGAGAATGCAAAAGGACCTAATTACCCTTGAAATCTGTTAAAATTAAATTAGGTTAAGTGTTAATACCTTAGTTTGTTACAAATTCAAAGGCTAATACTTTATAATATTACTTTAATCTATTAGTACCCTAGATTGTTACTTTCTACAAATCCTAGGGACTAACAACGTAATTAACTCTAATGTATATTTATTGTAATTAATTTTAAAATACTATTTATTGTATATTTAAAACATGATGTATTTATGTAACTATTTAACTCTTTCTTTCATTGAATAAGCAAAATGCTATCATTGTGTGATTCACATAGTTATTTTTTTTAAGGTGTGAATTATTTGCGAATGTTGAGAGTTATAGCATACGTTGTCTTAACTGGGTTTGTGCTAGAGAGCCCCCTCACACAATAGATCCACAATTTAAACCTTTCAATGAGAAACCCCTATCACACATACTCGAACTTGAGACCTAGAGGGGAAAACTCACCCGAGCCCACCATAGGTAGAACTTAAATACCCGTGGCCACCACTAGAGCACTAGTGATGGTTCGATTCCCAAAGTCTTACAAAATTGTTTTATATTGAACACATGGCCATTTAGTATCATCGTATCGAATTAATGATTTTAGATCAAACTATAAGTGAAAATATATATGAAAAATCATTCAAATTAATATATCACAATAAGACGAAATCAATGCTTAACCATCATTCTCAAATGACTTAAGATACATCTTTAAGTATATTATCTCTCAAGTATCTTTACGTATATTTTATCTCATAAAGCGTGTGGGACCTGTAGGGTCATGTTCTTTTGGAATGGGCAACAACCACACGTGGGCATGGACTCTTGTGGTACACTTTGAATGAAATAATTAAATAAGTACATAAAATTAGTCATTTTCCCGAACCAATATTAGACAAAAAAACAAAAAGTAGATTTAATTAGACAAAAACAATGTGGAACTATCTTTTTAAATTACGACTCAAAAGGGTTGTAGCTAAGTGTCAATAATGTCTAATGAAAATGTATCACTATTAATGAAGTTTGAGGTTAAAATCTTATGATGAACATACTTGTAGATTTAGAATATGATTAGATGGTTTATGAGTTACCTAAGTCACACTATTGCCAAAGCCCGTTGGTGAGGCATAAATCCGGGGGTGATCGCTTCATAAATTGTAGGGGCACTCCCTAAATGGCCAAGCTATCCAAATTAAACCTATCAATATGGGAGTACCACCTCATTTTAATCAAATTAAACCCAAAGTACCCAAATATAAGGGAGTACCACCTCATTTTAATCAAATTAAACCAAAAGTACCCAAATAAATTGTGACGGGATACTCAGACTACCCAAATTAAACCAACCAATGAGGAAGTGCTAGCTCATTTTACTATAATTAAACCCAAAGTACCCAAATATTTGTGACGATATTCTCAAACTACCCAAATGACTTTTTCTTGTGTAGCTGATGTCTTGGTAAGAACACAGTGTAAATGTATTAGTTTTGTATATGTTTTAGTTTATTATTGAGTCATTTTGTGTATTTTTTATTGTACTTATGTTGTATAGTGTCTTACAGGTTAAAAGTGTGCTAAACGAGGAAAACAAGTTTTAAAGAAGAAGATTGGAGCATACGCTAGAAACGAGAAAAGAAAAGTGAAATTCTGGAAAAGTGGGTCCCCCGCGTCACGGCGGGGAGGAGATGAAGACCCCCGCGACACGCGGGGTTGTTAAATACCAAATGTTCCCCCGTGACTTTACAAAGTCTCCCGCGTTGCGATGGATGGAACAAAGATCCCCCGCGATACGCGAGGGAGACTTAAATCGAGAAAGTTGTGATTTCGACCTAATTTAGCTAAGAGGCTAAGCAATTACCATTCATTCGACTCCATACGAACCAGAGGCTTTCATAAGCGATTTTCACCCTGCAATCAAGCATTCTTCGTGTTTCTTCATGCAAGATCATTCTGAAACAAATATTGAAGTTGTGATGACAATCATAAGTGGCTAAACCTCTTGTGACTTCCTCCGGTTGAATAGTTGTTAAGTTTGCACTAGAATTCGGTTTTTGTAACACTATGAATAGTTACATCTTAACCACTTGTGTTTGGTTGATTTAAAACATTTGTTTATGTTTGAATTACTTGTCTTTTATCAAACGTATTTGGGACTTCTTGCATCGTTAGTGGGTTGGTAATTAGGTGGGTAGTTGATATATTCAAGTGGGCAATGGGATTGTTACGGTTAGGTTTAAACATTGTCTTTTATTGTTACTTCAACTAAGTAGTATTCCAACGCCATATCTATGTGGTGTTCTTGTGATTAAATTGAGTTTTGTGTAAACCTACAACTTGAATTCCGAAGGGGGTTGCTTTTCATAAATCTGATAACACATTTCTAAATTAATTTTGCAGTTTTCTTTCAAATCAATCAAAATCCACAAAACAAGATTAGTAGTTAATTGTTTTGATAATTTAGATACACATTGACCACGTATTCCCAATGGGGACGACTTTACTTACCCGTACTGGTATAGGTATTTACGTCTTTTAGATACTTGTTTTTTATTAGCTCACGACAGCTACATCAGTAGCCAACTTCATTCTTCAGTAAACATCTCAAGTTCACAAACCAAAATTATTTCACAAATGTTGAGGCCGAATGATTTACGGAAATTTTTCTGATTTACCCGGAAGGGCTTCCCAATTCCAAAAAACCCCCTTATACCTTAAATTATTTTTTTTGGGGGGGGGGGGGGGGGGAGTGGAGTCGTGGGGGAGCCGGTGAGTTCCCGGTAGGGCTGTTCATTTTTATCCAAAACCCGAAACCCGGCCCGAATTCAAGGCCACCCGAACCCAAATTAGCGAATATCCGAGAAACCCGAACCCGACCAACCCGAACTTTAAATGGTTCGGTTATTGGGTCACTTTTCCCCACCAAAAACCCGACCCGAAAAACCCGAAACACGAAACCCTAAACAAAACTAGAACATTGTTGTTTTTTTCTTATAGAAGCGTTTTGGTTTGGAGTCTTTAATATATAGAACATTAAGTTTTGAGACTTTTAAATATTATAATAACATATTGTCAATATGAATTTTTATGATATTTTGTAAAAAAAAAAACATTTATTTTTCATTTAAATCTAAACTCGAAAAACGAATAACCTGACCCGAACTAACCCGATCCCCATTTAACCCAAACCCGAATAACGCGAACTTTAAATGGGTCGGTTATCGGGTCAATTTTTCCTTGACAAAAACCCGAACAACCCGACCTGAAAAACCCGAAACCCGAAGACAAAACCCGATGAACACCCCTAGTTCCCGGCCCCGGGTGAGAACACCACCCCCTAATGTAGGGAAAAAATACATCGGAAATTGGGGAGCTCTCACGCATTCTCGTGGAATATTGTAAACCATTAAACATTAATATAATTAGTTTTTTAAATATATTTTTAATCATATTAAAGATTTTAAATATATAAAAATTTAAATGAATATTTTTTTTTATAATCTAGTTTATATTAAAATAATTTTGTTTGGTAAATGTTGGAAAAAAAATTGGGACAACACCTTGCATTGTAAGGAAAACTGAGGAAAGTGGAGAAAAAACTAATGTGATGCTAATATGACACACAAAGAAATATAGAAAGTATGGGTCGACTCCCACCTCTTAGTCTGGGATCGGGTACCCCCTACCTCCTACCTGATCGGGAACATCGCCACCGACGGATTAGGTATGGTTCTCGGGTGATGTATACCAAGTAGAAATTGAAAGTTGTTGAGCGTTCCAAGGTATAGTAACGTCGGTTATTCCGTTGTAAACTAAATTAAAAAAATGTTTTTTTCAAAATTAAAACTCTTTATATACCATCATTCTGTTTACAAAAAAATCTTCCATAAATCTCCTCTAAAATATCTGCGCTTTTATCCTACCACATTTTTTACAAAATGTTTGATTTTCAAAAAGATGAGATATTCATTCCACCACCCAATATCAACAATGTATAATTATCAAACAATACTAGACTATATGCACATCTGCCATTAAACAACGTACAAACAATATTCCTCCAGACGGATACAATGGGTATTTATAAATAACAGAGAAGATGTTGTGTGAATGTCTACAATATTTTTGTAATGTTGTATTTTACTTATATGACAAAGAGTTTTTACGAAGACCGATAAGCCATGACATTACACATTTGTACAAAGCACATGAAGAAAGACATCACCATCTTGAGTATGATCGAGAGCATTGAACGTACACATTCATTTGGTGAATGTGTTCTAAGGAGTTGGGTAAGACAATATACGAGAGTTAATCACCAATACCCTACGATCATGCTAGAAGCGGTTACGTCACAAGATTTGTGGTTTTGACATGTGTTTTTTAGTCTGCCCGGATCACTCAATGACATCAATGTTCTTCGACAATCTACAAATTTTCTCATCCAGCGGAATGGAACTACTTCTAATTGTCCATTTAATTTATACAAGCGCTTATACAAACGTAGATACTATCTTACCGATGTGATCTACCATAATTAGACAACGTTTGTTAAAGCATTTTGATATTCGACGGATTCGAATGAAACAAAATTCAAGAAGGCGCAATAGTTGGCAAGAAAGGATGTGGAGTGATCTTTCGGTGTACCCCAAAGGGTAATGTGCAATACTTAAGCGACCATTGCGGGCGATGACCATAGAAAGGATTAGGACAGTTGTCTATACATGCATGATATTGAACAACATGTTCTTGAAGTATGACGGAAATGCAATATCCCTGGTCCACATAAGGGATCCCTATGTCGAGCAATGTCATTGTGATTTTGCAAAAGGAAGATACGCATTTTTGACTTTGATATGATAATGTGCAATATCTTGCAACTCTAGATCTACCATACCTCAAGAAGTCGGTCTCAAAATAGTTTAGTTCTGTTTTTAGTATATTTCTTTTTAATTAAAGTTTTTTTTGCATTTTATATTCTTTTAGTTTGAATTAATGTAACTTTTATCTTATTTAAACTAATGTTTTATTTATTTGGAATTAAAATGCTTAATTTGTTTTTTAAAGAAGTTTTTAAAGTATCTATATTACTATATAATACATCTCTTCTATACTCAAAGGTAATTTCCCCTTGAAATTTTAAGACTGCAGACGAAGAGTCATGCCTTCTTCCCTGTTCTTTCATCCTCTTCTCCCAATTTTGCCCCCCAATTCAATGTATTAAGCCCAAATGAAGTCTATACCTGAACAACAGTGCTAAGATGACTCAAAGCATCACTGCAATTACTAATACAATCAATTCTTCACCCTGGATGATTGGATGGCAGCAACCCTAATTCTCCCCGGTGAAGAAGACGAACCGTACAAACGAGTAAGTTTTCATCCATTTATATCCAGTTTCATCATAAAAAAGTATAAGATTATGGGTTTTAAATGAATATATTGTTCAGTCTTCCAATAATTTCTTAAAAAAATATCTATTATATCACTAGATATCCAGTCTGAAATATAAATGTTGTGATCGTTGCAAACTCAATTCTAATCGGTTATAAGTTAGCTATTTGATTTCGATTTTGTGTACCTATCCATTTGAAATCGAGATGTTCGTAGCTGAGGAGTATGCATTGTTTCGATTTTTTTTGTTCACTTTCAATTGAAACTGAAATTGTGATGCAGGGAATTGATAAACAAATTGATTCCGACAATGCAAGATTTGGGGATTTAGGGTTAAAGAAGAAAAATGTGAAATGATGTAGAAGAGATGAGACCGTGTATTTAGCTTTGACTTTTTTGGATCAAGACTTAAATCTACTTTGGAGAAATTAGAGATATAGAGTTTATACGGAGGCTTCTATTTGTTTTGGCTCTTGTTGGGACTTGTATCGTCATTGGTGATGGTATTCTAACTCCAGAAAAAAGATCAAATACAAATACTCTTATCATACAAAACGTACGAATAGGGTAAAAATGTAAAAAACGCGGTGGCATTTTCATAATTATTTACCCGTAGAGTAATTATCAAAATTATTCTACAAATGATCTTGTAGGGTAATTTTGATCTTGTAAAGTAATTTTATAAAATGTTCTTCTAGGGTAATTTTGATCTTCTAGAGTAATTTTGATCTTTTAAGTTAATTATCAAAATTACTCTATAAGTGTATCAAAATTACTCTGCATCAAAATTACTATACAAGATATTCTTGTAGAGTAATTTTGATCTTGTATGGTAATTATCAAAATTACTCTAAAAGTGTATCAAACAACATACAATTCAAAATTACTCTACAAAATCATTTGTACTACAAGTGTATCTTGTAAAGTAATTTTGATCTTGTATGGTAATTATCAAAATTACTTTACAAGTGTATCAAAATTACTCTGCAAGTTTATCAAACAACATACAATTCAAAATTACTCTACAAAATTACCTTACAAGATCAAAATTACCATACAAGATCATTTGTAGAGTAATTATGATATTATACAAAATTACTCTATAAGATCAAAATTACCCTACAATAACATTTTACAAAATTACGCTACAAGATCATTTGTAGAGTAATTTTGATACTTACTCTACGAATAAATAATAACGAAAATGTCATCGCGTGTTTTTGGATTTTTCATGCCTTTCATACGATAAGACACTTTGTACGTAAATGTAACTCTCTAACTCCAACCCTTTCAGGTTTCTTCTTTATTTAGCTTTTTAGTTAACATGTGCTTGTTGATTTCAAATTTATAGACGCTCATTTATCAGTTGGTTTATATTTGTAGGGTTTATTAGGCCTAAATTAAGTTGTTTTTTACGACAATTTTTTTTACTGAACTATGAGTTATATTTCTACGGTTTTGATTATGGCTCGGAGCCGAATCGCATCCTGCACCCTAGAATTACTAACCTAAATGTTGTTCCCGCTCCATCGCGTAATAAAAGTGAAGTTAATAGTTGGTAAAATCCAAGGAACCTTTAGCAAACATTCCACTGTTCACACTTGTGGGTGTGGCCGCCATAACCTCATAAATCAATTTTCTACAGGAACTGAGGAGTGGGACCTAGCAATGACAAAGCGTGTGAGATGACCCCACAAACTCTTATAAAAATCGTGAACCCTACCACATAATACTCAAATCAAAATCCCTAGTATCCTACTCCTAACCGGAATATTCAAATCAATCGCCGGAATATTCCAATAATCCAATCCCAAAATGGCTCCGACCATCCGAAGAGGAAAGATCAGAGCTCAAGTGTTCGGAGACTTTTCCTATCTTTTAACTTCTTTCGCCGTCAAAATCGCCGAAACACTTGGAATCATCCACGCCGCAACTGCCAACAACGGCCGCCCCGGCGGCGGAGATGGCGGCGCCGGTGGATTCCGATATGGTCGCTGATGATGACGTCACTCGTTCCGTTCCCTCTGTTGTATTATTTCGACTTGTAGCTCTCGTATTATCATCTGCATATGAATCGTGTAATAATTGGGAATTTTGATGGGTTTGTATGTGTAATTTTGGTGGTTTTTTGTGTAAGTTGTACCCTGTGTTTAGTTACTTGTACGTTAGTTTTTGTTTCTGGAATTTAACGGTTTTCAAGATCATGAATTCGTGTAAATTTCGTAGATTTTCTCATTTTCTTATGTTTTTATTTAGCCGCCAACAACATAGATAGACGTCGATATATCATGTGTTATTGGTCCCATTATTTGCTTAACTTGTACAGTTACAGTTGTACACTTTGCCTTGTGTGTTGTACGGTACAAGTGAGCTCTTTATCATATCCATACTCAAGTGAGTCACAAATCATGAAAGGAAATTGCATAATCTTTTCCCTCACCGGTTATGTGACGCAAATATCAAGTGTTATACTTATGGGCTAACGTGGTATCGCCTCATGATAGTGCAATTTTTTTTATTGGCCCAAAAATTAATTCACACACATACTCGCGTAACGCCATGGCCACTCTCATGATTAAGTCTTTTAGGCCCCATGGAGGCGGCGTTTAACGTCTATGTTGAATGACTTTCATCAGGGCCGGACCTGAGAATTCATATACCATGTTCAAGCTCGAAAAAACGTGCCCCTTAGGCCTTAACGAAATTGGGTATTTGACTCATTAAAGGTTTAAACTTAGGTGCTGTTTGTTTTTGCTTATATTGGCTGAAAAGAGCTTATGTCTGCGGGCGGGCAGACATAAGCTCTTGAAGACGGTTTGTTTAAAAAAAAAAAAGAAGATCTTAAAATAGCTTTTGTTTGCTTAAAAAAAAAAGCTATGAATCATTGCTTCAAGATCTTCACACACCATCTTCACACACCACCAACCCTTCTTCTTCTTCCTGCCACCACCACCGCACCACCTCCGCCACCACCACCGCACCACCATCGTCAAAACCCACCACCAATTTAGGGCTGTGAGAGATTGGGCGAGAGAGAGAGAGAGATCTGTGAGAGAGAGAGATCTGTGAGAGAGAGATCGTAGAGAGAGAGAGAGAGAGAGAGATCTGTGAGAGAGAGAGCTGAGAGAGAGAGAGAGAGAGCTGTGACCAGAACAAGGAGGAGCGGTGGTGGTTCCGTGACGGCGGTTCTGGCGGTGGTGATGAAGAATCGCCGCGACAGTACAGATCTCGTGACGGTGGTGCACCGTTTTCAGTCAATAAGAGGGCGGCGGTGATGGCGGAGGTGGTGCGGTGGTGGTGGCAGAGGTGGTGCGGTGGTGGTGGTGGTGGTTGTAGAGAGAGAGAGAGTTTCTAGAGAGAGAGCAGAGAGAGAGAGCTTGTGTGTGTTATGTGTGTGTGAAGTTGTTTTTGAAGGAAAAAAACAAACCCTCTTCTCCTTGCAGACTGCAGACATTTGGGCCACATCTTCTCTTGCAGATGCCTGCAGATGTGGTTCGCAGACTACAGACATTTTACATCTGAAAAAACAAACAGCACCTTAATGAAAATAGGCTAATAACTAATCTAAACCATAAAAATAGTTTTGTAAGTAGGCCAATGTTGGTGTTTGTATGAATATACCCTATTAATTTATTTATTTTTACATTTGCATATCGGATTTTTTTTTAAATAAAGTACCCTTCAAAGTATCGGGGTCTGACCGGTGGTCCTTTTCGCCCACCCTAAGGGCTGGCCTATCACTTTTATTAGACATTAAGCAATAACACACAACCTTCATTATTCGTAAAGGTAATATTGGAGATAGGCGCAAAATTAGCCCACTTGATACGTATTTAGTTGTGATCGGTATCCCTAATATATGAAAATATGTATAATGATCAAATTTACAACCTCAAAAGAAGTCGATGACTGATAAACAAATTTGGTCAAATCACAAATGATTATTCTTATGATTTTCTCCTAGTTCTAACTCAAGGTAATCTTTCAATAAATTACCTTTTGAAATAAGTTACCTTTTTTAATATTATTACATATATAGGGTTAAGTTATTCTACAAAGCATTCTAATCTATACTATATTAATGCATAAAGGATGAGTATTTTAAGATACCCAAAAAAATAAGAAATTTCCCCTCTTTATTTATAGAAAGACCCCTAAAATGAGGATAGTTTGGTCTTTTAAACACTGTTTATTTCTTAGCCCCTAAACTTATTACACTTAAATCCCTGAGGTTTTAACAAAATTATAGATAATTAGTTACAATTCACCCCTCCACAACAAACTTATAATTTTTTATGTATTCTTAACATATCTTATAAACTATACTGTTTA
Organism: Helianthus tuberosus; assembly: GCA_030545235.1. Taxonomy (NCBI): domain Eukaryota; kingdom Viridiplantae; phylum Streptophyta; class Magnoliopsida; order Asterales; family Asteraceae; genus Helianthus; species Helianthus tuberosus. The sequence goes on from CM060352.1 coordinate 150,159,236, forward strand.
AAAAAAAAATCCAAAGATAGCATGACGATCTACACATTTTTGTCAACGTTTCGGTAGTTGTCTTATTCAATATCGACGCACAGATTAAAAGGTACAAGTCGATAATGTTTTAATGTACAAGTGATTAAAGAAGAAAATAACAATTAATATTATTAAAATAAATAACGTTAAAAACTTTTACGTACAAAATAAAGATAATATTACTGCCCTAAAATTCTTTTTCAATTTAAGATTTTTCTACCTGTTCATTGTTTCTTTGCATAGCTAATTATTTTTGCCTAATTGAGAATTGATTATGTGTCACATTTTATTTTATTAAAACTGTCTAATATCTGTACTTAAATATATCTTATAAAAACTTAAAACTAACCACAACAAACTTCCTAAATAAAGGGGTGGCAAATCTAAAATTAAACGCTAATGCAATTCTGTAGTTACTACTATAAATACATAGCAGGATATCCCTATATCTATTGCTAAACAAAGTTAAAAAATGGATCCAGTTCTGAATTCAATTGTTGCGAAAAACCAAGCATGCGAGATTGAAAATTCCAAGTTCAGTTCTGTTATATCGCAGCAGTGAATAATTGTTTTCTTTTATTTACTTTTATGTGAATGTAAACTTATTTGATTTTTCAGATTCAGTTGCATGATGAACATGCCAATTTAAACAACCCAGTTGTCGAACAAGCTTCTAAGGTATTGATTTTGCTAGTTTTTAAGTATTATTTTTGCGTATATCTTTCATATTAACATGTTCGCTATGTTGTTATATGTGTGTTTTATTGCAGGATGATGGTGATAAAAGTGTTGATATTATTTCTTATTGTGCAATATTTAGTCCATACAAGTCTAATCTTCAACGTGAATTTAGTGAAGAGATAATTTTTGTAAGATCCTTACAAAACATTGAATATTTTATATAATATCTTGTACATTTCTATCTCAAAATGCCGATTTTTCAAAACTCTGGTGTAACAACATTTGCATAAAGTTCCAACCATTCAAACTATATTTACAAAGTTTAAACCTTCAAAAGATGTTTAGAAAGTGCTACATAAGTTTTTCAACCAACACTAAAGTGTTTAGTAACAAAAGTCGTAATTTAGTTGCGGAAGCTTCGTTAGTGTGCGTGTTCGGTTCTTTCATCAGCTTGATCTTCATCCGCATTTTTCGCACTAGTTACCTATAGTTCAAAACAATAAAAAATGTCAATTTTGAGTGTTTAATACATGTTTAAATAAGTTCCTAATGTCAAAACAAATGAACAACAACAAATTTCTGAAACTGTAACCCGTCGCGTGCCGCGACGGGATTGGATTTGTTTGTCGCGTGACGCGACACCTGTCGCGGGGCGCGAGCACTACATTTCGATAGAATGTTTTGATTTTAGACCTGCATTGTTCCAGCAAAACTGGTCTTTACCAAAACGACCATAACTTGTTCGATATTGATCCGATTTAAGTCACGTTTCTTCCTACGTGATCGTAATTCGATCTTCTATAATATGGAATCAAAACCCAACATCTGAATTAACAAAATTCTTAAATTTAAGCTCTCGGCTTATAATAATTTCAAGTTATTTTGACCCGTTTAGATTTTTAAACCACAAACTTGGCTTATTACTGTCATTTTGTATAAAACTAATCTATATGGACATTTCTAAATCTCCGGGACGTTACCCGTGAAGTTTATGCGCCGTTATTTATATGTGTGTCATTTATTCAACCCGTTCAACTATAACTAGTTAAACGATCTTAACACGAATCCTATATTTGGAGTTCGCGCATCTTTTAGTCATACTCACACCTGAGTTTATGCGCCGTTATTTATATGTGTGTCATTTATTCAACCCGTTCAACTATAACTAGTTAAACGATCTTAACACGAATCCTATATTTGGAGTTCGCGCATCTTTTAGTCATACTCACACCTGAGTTTATGACTTATATTCAGCGTTACCCTTTCTCGGCTAACGACTATAATGTCTATTATTTCAAAATCCGGCATCATTTCGACGTCTTTAATCGTGCAACCTTCCCAGTTTGCATCAAGACATTCATTTGACTCGTTTAGCTTTCTTAGCGACATCCATCGCTTTATTTCACCAAAGTTTCATTACTTTGGTTGTTTTGACCCGTTTGGTTTTGTTAGCGACATCCATCACTTTATATTACCAAACATTCGTCATTTGAGTCAAGTTGACCCGTTTGACTATTATAGTGAAATCCATCACTTTTATTTTCTAACATAACGTTAAACTCTTAATTATTCCGTTCGGTTTGTCTATAAGGAATCCACTGTTTTAGAGTTAATTACATAGTTAGTCCCTGTGGTTTGCACAAAGTAACATATTTAGGTACTAATAGTTTAAAATCACATTCTAGGGTATTAACTTTTCATTTTGTAACGTTTGGAGGTATTGACGTTATTTGTAGGTTTAAAATCACATTCTATTAGTACCTAAGTATGTTATTTTGTGCAAACCATAGGGACTAACTATGTTAATACCCTAGAAGTTAATACCTCCAAACGTTACAAAATGAAAAGTTAATACCCTAGAAGTTGATTTTAAACTATTAGTACCTAGGTATGTTATTTTGTGCAAACCACATGGACTAACTATGTAATTAACTCATCGCTTTAATATCAACCGGACTTCATAATAATACCTTTATCATTCAATATAAATGTACGCAAAATAATTACGAAAATCTACGAAGCGTATAGCCACGTACCTTTAAAGCTTTCCCTTTAAACGATGATCAGTTCCGCCTTGATTACTCGATGATCCACCCAAATTGCCTATAGAATTCAATTCGAATATATCGCTTAGAACTCATGTTTCATTATTCGACATACAATACGTTTAACTAATCAATTAAGTGAATCTTTCATGTTTATCAATATTTCAAGACCACTTAGACATTTTGTCGAACATCTTAAGGGCGAAATCATTATACTAACATTATCATGTTCATGATTAACTTGTTAACCATGTCAAATCATCATTTTCATACTCATATATAAAAATACCATTAACGACACTTGAACTTGCATCATAACAATCTAGTAACACTAATTCATCATTATAATTCAAGTGTTCATCATTTCCTTCCCAATACCTATATAATACATATATGAAAATCTTGAAATCACTAGGTTATGACATGAATTTATTAAATTCTTATCTAACACTTGTTCTTAGACTTGTAAACATCCAAATTTTGCCATAACATCAATCAATCCTCCAATAATTTCTAAAGCGTGTAAATTAAAATACTTATTAGTTTTACTAAGTGAAAAATGATCGGATAGTCCCTGTGGTTTACACATTTTTCATCCTATAACAACCCTAAAATTAAACCAACACTCTCCAGAATATTTTTCCGACACCCCAATATATTTAAAAATATCCCAATATATCCTAAAATACACCCCATACGCGAAAACGGACCCCGAATATCTTAAATATCATTAAAAATAATAAAAAAAAATTTTGGGGTTTAGGCGGGCCGCGTAAGCCAAACCTTAACCCTTACGCGGGCCGCGAGAAGGTAAAAGCTGGCTGAACCCTGGGCCGCCACGTGGCCCAACACATGTCGACCCTACTAGCTGACCCGGATCACCTACGCTGTTGACCATCTTTGACGCGGGCCGCGTAGGCCTTAGCCTACTTTTACGCGGGCCGCGAGAAACCTAAACTCAGCCCCTATAAAGCTGGAGCTTGGGCCTTCAGTTTACGTCGCTTAGATTTCTTTTCTTTCTCTCAATTCTGAAGTGTAGGCATTATACTCGGGTATAATACCCCCCCTAAATAACGAAGTTTTGCTCCGCTGTAAGTATCATAACCCCTGGATACGTATTAGATACACTGCCCGATTGATCTAGGGTTCCGTAACGGCTGTCGTGGTTCTGCCCGACGTAGTCGTTGGAATGCCGTCTCGGGGAGGGTATTACTAATGTTAAAATGGGTTATTACACTAACACGTTTGCATTTGTGTAATTTATAGATTATTCCCAGGAAATCCTTACAGAAAATCTAAGACAACAATGTGAGTAATCTCCTTTTTGCAAATTGTTTTTACAAAACCTCACTTAATTAATTATATATTAAGCAGTTATTGAGTATTTGTAAGAATACAATTATCATGAGTATGTTGGGGTTTTGTATACAAAGTTATGTTACTGCCTTGCGAGGGGTAACATTTCCACAAGTCGGGTCTGACAGTACCATGGATGTTAACTGATATAACTTGGAAACAAATGTAATTGTGAGATCGCCCTCAATACTGTACAATGGTTTTTATTTAAACTTGATTAAATAGGGATTCACTCACCAGTATTTCCCACTGACAAAATGTTTTTAAACGCGTTTCAGGTAACAAAATGTGAAAGCCAAATAGAAGCCAGCTGGACAGCACTGAAGGCTTAGAAAAGTGGCAATAAAGTTTCCTAAAAATAAATAGATGTTTTGTTAAATAAAATAGGATTTATTCCTATGAAAGTGTGTGTAATTAAAACTTGGGTTTTACCCCATGTGTTTAATATTATGAAAATGTGGTATTTTACTCTGATCAAATATTTCCTAACTACGGTCCTGATGAAAATTCCGCTGCCAAAATTAGACAATACCAGATACCACCGAAACTGGCTCGCAGCCGCCCATTCCCGGGAAATAGGGATCGGGGGTTGCGACAGAAGGTGGTATCAGAGCTATGTTTATAAACACCTCTCTCTCTCTCTCACAACTCACACCAGCTCTCTCTTTCTCTCTCTAATTGCCGGACCACCACCACCAGACCGACCACCACCGCCATACACCTCACCAGACCGACCACCACCGACATACACCTCTCCAGACCGACCACCACTGCCATACACCTCACCAGACCAACCACCACCGCCATACACCTCACCGGACCACTGCCACCACCTGCACACACCCCACCGGACTACCACCACCTCCACACCCCCATTGTTAAATCGGTCGGTACCTAAAAGCCGGTCTCCATCAAAATTAATGAGACATCTTAGCAATCTCCGTTATAGCAGCTTCTCACAATTCAACTACATCACTAGTCAAATCCTCTTAAGCAACCACAAACGCATCTTGCCAGAACCGTTGCAAATTGATCCGACGGCTAATAACATACACATCCCACATATGCTCAACAACCTTCACGCTCTCCTCAATCTCCTACTCAAAACCATCAATTAACTCAACCAATCAACTAAATTAACGCCAAAATCACTCACATAAACAACACAAACGGTATGAACAGTAAAAAACTCAAAAGTACGTCAAAATCGTTGCGGATAGGTGATCAGTTCGTCTCTTGGTTGGGGCTCGAAGGTGTAGACGACGTTGGTTGAAGAGGCTGGAGTACATCGATGTATAGATCTCTGAACTCAACATCGTCTTCCAGTAGAGCCCAAATACATCGATTGTTAAAGTTTGGACTGATTGCTTACGAAGTTGAATTCGTATGTTAATTCATCAAATTGTTGAAGGATTTGTGATGTAGATGATGCAATTGTTGCTGCAGTAGAAGGTTTGATCTTTTAGGGTTATTTCTAAAAGTACAACTTTTAGGATTTTATATTGGAGTTTATACACTATTCTTTCAACCAAGTTCCAGTGCGCCGGAGAAGACGAGGTATGTGGTCGTTTTTGGAGATGGTGGTGGTGATTGTTGCCAAAGGTTGCGTTGGGAGAACACAAGAGTGGTGGTAGTTTTTGTCGAAGGTTGTTGTGGGGGGATACGACGAGTGTGGGTGCTCCATCTTTTGGCGGTGGTTGACGACGATGTTGGATCTGGTGGTGGAGGGTGGTGGTTGGTGGCAGTGCTGGAGGACATCTAGCGCAACAGAGAGAAAGGTAGAATGGGGTGAGAAAAATAAAGAGTATATGTGTATTGTTTTATTTTATGTATTAATTTAAAAAGAAAATGGGTAAAAAGACTTATTTACCCTTACATGGGGTCCACTAAGTCAGATTTAACCATGAAAACTAATTGAGTTAGGGATAAAGGACATAACGTGCAAGAGTTTGCAAACATCAAGTACGGTTTTGTACTTATTAAAGACAAAGGACACAGTTTGCAATAAGCAGCATACATAAAGGACGATTCTTGTAATTTACTCTTTATTTAATATATTATAATAGTTTATTATTATATTATATTTACTTTTAATAACATATTTTTTATTTTATTTTTCCTTTTTTTAAAATCTATATCATATATTTCCTTTACCATTTTTTAAATTATTTTTTAATAACATATATTAATTTATCGATAATTTGATTATAATTTACGTTTATAACTTTTTTTAATAAAACTTAAGTATGTAGTTGTGCTTGATTTTTCCCCCGACATTCCATTATAAATTTTGTTAAAAACGAATTTGTACTCAAATTCTATATATATATATATATATATTGTTGATAAAAAACGATAAATAGTAATTTTATTTTTATAATAATATATAGCTTTTTATTATTCTTTTATTTAATATATTATAATAGTTTACTGTTATATGATATTTACTTTTAATAACATATTTTTTATTTTTTTCGTTTTTTAAAATCATATATTTCTTTTACCATTTTTTTTTAATTTTTTTAGATCTTATATTAATTTATCGATTAATTTGATACTTCTTTAATAATTTACGTTTATAACTTTTTTAAAAAAATATATATTTATTTGCTATCATAAAACGGTACGATGATAAACTCAATCGTTCTAATGGTTTGGCTTTCTAAACAGCATGCTTTATTTTCAAATTACGTTTGTTTTACATTATCATTTGCTCGGTTTCGCCGCAACGCGCGACGTAAAAAAAACTAGTTTCTTTTAAAGTTTTAATTTATTTTGTTTTGTATTAAGGGCATTTTGGTCATTTCACACCCACTTAACACCCAAAACTAACCTACATCCATGCCATAACACCAAAAACTAACATACATCCATGCCAGGGACCATTCGGGAACGAAATTGCAAAAGTTGGGTATTATAGCTGTAATTTTAGAAAATTATGGATTAAAGGCGAAAAATAGGCAAACATCATAGACTATCCCTTTTTTTTCTCTTTTACTAATATTTATTAAACCAATCCAAGAGAAAGTTTTGATTGGATGTAATCATTTGTAATAACTAAAAAGATAATATTAGAAGACAAATAAAATAAGTACTTCCCTAGTGGAAAGTTGTATCGCGCCTAACCCCTCTATAGCGCCTGATGGCGCCTCCCCAAACCTTCGTGAGGGGCACTATACCACTTGAACCTATCCTTATGAAAATTTTAACGAGGTGAACACATTTTCCACACACACACATATACATACATATAGAACCCCATATCTATACAATCCCCCACTACACATATATGTTATATAACCTCTCTATAACCCCCATATTTCACTTTTTTGCAATTTGCCATATAACCCCCCATAAAGAGGGTTAGGTGGTGTTAGACCACACGGTGTGGGAGTGGTTTTGTGGCGTTTATGCCACACCACGCCGCACACACCACCTAGAGGTATACAAAAAAACTGGTTTTAGAACCGAAACCGGGAAAAAAAAATCCGAAACCGGTTTTTTTTAACCGCCGGTTTTTAGATCGGTTACTATTTTTGACTTCAAAAACCGGTTATTAACCAAAACCGGTTTTAAAAAACCGGTTAAAAACCGGTCCCAACCGGTTATACCGGTTATTGTTTTGGACCTCAAAAACCGGTTAGTAACCGAAACCGGTTTTTGAAAAAAACCGATTTGTACACCTCTAACACCACCCCGTGAACGACGTTGTCCATGGTGATTATGTTTGGCCTTGGGGTTTTCTACCGGCGTGGGGGACACTTGGGTTGTGAAGTGGAGGCTCTTGATTGGTGGGTGGATTTTGAACGTGTTTTAATTGGCTGATGTCTATATTTTCTTTTGTATAAAAACGCCACTAACGCCGCAACTCCCACACCGTCCGTTTTAGCATCACACCACGTTCTGACGTATGATCCACACATGGCAATATTAGAAGAAAAATATCAGTTATTATTTTGGTGAATAAGATTAATGGATCGTTTGCTCTTGTGATTTTCTTTTATTATCTAGGGTGGAGATATAATAGGAAGTTTATTTGGCTAGGAAGGCTAGGAAGTGATCTTGACCATCCATTTACTTAATCAAGGGCTAAGATTAAATCAGGGAAATTGAAAGTAAAAAAAGAGGCGCGTGACTTTTTTCAGGGGCAATCTAGTCAATCCAACCAATAGTTTCTCTCTCCTCCAATTCCCCCCCATTTTTTAAACGTTAATAACTCTTTCATACGACATTATTTTTTTATAAAAATTGCACCAAAAAAACGAGCGTTTTTTTATCTTTAAAACGAGTATACTATTGCTATATTTTGAAAAAAAAAATTTAAAACCCAGTTGCGTAAAACGCAATAGAAAAAACCCCAGTATCGTAAAACGCAATGAAAAAAAAACCCTAAAAAATGACATTTTTCTAAAACGCAATGCACCAAAAACACAAAGAAATGACTTATTTGTAAAACGCAATGGCCAGAAAACACATAAAAATGTGTTTTACCTAAAACGCAATGCACAAAAAACACAAAGAAATGACTTATTTGTAAAACGCAATGGCCAGAATACACTTAAAATGTCTGTTTTCTAAAACGCAATGGACTGAAAACACATAAAAAAGTGTTTTACCTAAAACGCAATGCACCAAAAACACAAAGAAATGTCTTATATGTAAAACGCAATGGCCAGAAAACGCTTAAAAATGACTCATTCTAAAACGCAATGGACTGAAAACACCTAAAAAATGTGTTTTACCTAAAACACAATGACTAAAAACACTTAAAAATGTGTTTTTTTCTAAAACGCAATAGCTGTCTGTCACTGTGAACTGTCTGTCACTGTGAACTGTCTTATTTCTAAAACGCAATGGACACATAAAACTGTCTGTCACTGTGAACTGTCTGAATTGTCTACGAATTACTGTCTTCGAAATGAGCCAATTTATGGAAATTTAATTTTTCTGATGCGTTTTTAGTACAGCAATTTAATAGAAAAAAAAATTTTCCCAGATCAACCCCAGCCAGGGGCTCTGCCCCTTGGACCCCGCCAGGGGCTGCCGCCCCTGGGACCCCGCTACCGGGGGCTGCCGCCCCCGGACCCCCGCAAAGATCGTAAAACGCAATGACTAAATCAAAAACCCAGATCATGAAAATGAAATTAAAGAATTTCTTACATGGATCGAAGCCGATTTCTTCATCAATTGACGGAATTTGAATGATAGAAACACTTATCAACGCTCAAATCGAACGAATCGAGTGATTATCTCCAAAATCACAGGAAAAAACGAGATTTTTTTATGAAATTAAACTGGGTTTTCTTCAAAAAAAAGCTGAAGAACACGTTGATCGGGTTCTGAATCATTGATTTGTGATGAAAATCGCACTATAATGTAGTGATTATTGAGATAGAAAGTGAAGAAATAGTTGAAGATGGTGGGTTTTGAAAATGATGGGTTTTTGAATTTACTGGGTTTTGAAAAAGGAAGAAGAAGGAGTTGGATTGACTAAAATACCCTTTCTCTTTATTTTAAAATTTGCCACATGTCATAATCCTATGGCTTCCTATCCTTCCTAGAGAAAATTAACTTCCTATTTGATCTTTACCCTTATTATCTATATACTAATAATACTAATAATAATATGTAATATATATTGTATCGGTCCACGTCATACATAGCATAAATTAGGTAAAAATAATATAAAACGTATAATAACATATATAAACATAGTGATAAAGACTTGTGCCTTGATCGATTACTTTTCTTTTGAACAGACGTTGATCAACCAATAACTTGCTACTTTCTAGAATCTTTTGCTCGTTGCGACTATCAGTTGAAGTTTGATAGAAATATAGAAAAAAAACAACTCACAAAAGTATGTAAAAGAAATTTATAATTATATATATTATTAATTAAGATTAAGACTCTTGATGAATACCCATGGCATTATAGCCTAGTGGTATCTTGGTGGTGAGATAAGGTTTGTGACCATTAGGTCATGAGTTCGATTCTCACAAGGGGGTTTTTCCCAAATTTATTGGGTTTCCTCCTGAATTGGTGTATGAGCATTATTGCCTAGTGGATATGGATATGATCGGGTGGTTCCGCTGGTGGCACGATGATACTCCAGTGGTCCGTCAGTAATCCAAATTTGCCGTTCAAAAAAAAAAAAAGACTCTTGATGAATAGTAACTTAAAATATTTAAGTATTTGTTTTTTATTTTTAATAATGTTGTATTTATTTGTTTTTTTTATAGCAACTTAAAATGTTTAAGTATTTGTTTTTTTAATGGTATTTTTTATAGTAACTTAAAATATTTAAGTATCTGTTTTTTAATGGTATTTTATTTGTTTTTTTTTAATTTTTAGTGGTATTTGATTTTGTTATTTTAGTAGTATTTTATTTATCCGATGTTGGTCGAACGGTATCGGTGGATTCAGTTTGTCATGGTACTAATACCGGTATTCAATTAGCGTCACAAAAAGAGTTGTATAAATGAAAAGTTTTCGAAAACGAAAAAGATGAATACGAGTACGAGTATCGATGTTGTTTGGTACGATACGGTAGCGATATGGTGTCAGTTTATCGAAAAAACACACTAAAAATAAATAATGGGTCTAAATCGATGTTGGTCGTTTGGTTTCGGTTGAGTTCACTACGATAGTGGCATGGTATATGTTATCAAACTGAAAACCATAAAAATAAATACATACCGATACCGATGTTGTTCGATTCAGTTTGATATGGTATGGTAGCGAGATGGGTGTTAGTTTATCGAAAGCAATAACAATGAAAATAAATGCCAACACAGATGTTGTTCAATCGGCTTCAATTGAGTTTGGTACGATAGCGACACAATATTCATTTTCAATAAAATTTATATCACAATGTTGACAAAATAAACTTAGAACACAATGAACCAAATTGATATCAACAAAACATCGGTCCCATAAAGCAAACGAACTGAATCGTTATCAGCTAAACAACATCAGTACTATTATTGAAAATCGTTCTTATTGTTTTTGATCGATCTAAAGTTTTCTATTTCATTATTATAGCAGTGTTGGAACTATAACGAACCGAACTAATACCGACCGAGTTCTCGCCGCGAAGCGCGGGTGAAGATCACTAGTTGGTTAATTAAAATACCACATTGTTTTATAATAGACTTTGCTGTAAATTTGAATTATAAAAAAAACGACACCATGGTGGCATAGTTGCTCTTTCCTTAAAAACAATTATATATTATATTAGTGGAGTGTTCAAATAAGAAGAAATTATTTGTAAGAAGAAAAAAGAAAAAGTTTCAACAAATAAAAATGTTCCATTTTACTTTACTTAATATTTGTATTTAATTTTACTTTAAGGGTATTTTGGTAAACTTACATAGATAATTAATTTGTAATCCTCTTTAATAACTAAGGGTGAACAGGGCGGGTGCGGTGACCTCTTTTACCGTGCGGCAACACCGTCGCCGACCCTCCCCACCCCAGTGTGACAACTGACACTTTTCCATGTATTCTGTACAATATGAACAGTAATTTGTAATTTATGAATGTGCACGATTGAACTATGATATGAATGATTTCCTGTTTACTTTCAAAGACATATAAATGCATTACATGTTGCATTATTGCTTATCATTATTAAATGCAACCCGGAATATTTCAATTAGTGCACAAGACAAAACTAGTACAATGATCAGATAAACTAGAAGTACTGACGGGAGTTCGGTACTCAGACAGGCATGTTGTTAGAACACAGAATGAGCCCTAGAACCAAGATTTACATTAGAATACTATGTAGGAAAGTAGGGCCTATAAAATTGTCTTTCGAGTGACGATTTAAGTGCCAGAAAGTGCCCGAAACACACTTAAACTGCAGAATTCTGCAGAAAACAGCAAAATTCAGCATTTAAACCTCAAAATATAATGCAGAAATATGATATAGGTGTCCAGAATAACTTGATAAGTGTCGGGAATGAAAACTGTCATAAAAGGTACCTCATAACACACTAAACTGCGCAATTTAGCACCTTAACGAACCGGTAACCAAACGAACAACCGGACACTACCCTAAACACCAAAATTTAACTAGAAGCATTGTTTTAATGTTACAAAGCTAGTTATGATCACTAAACATCATAATACATCTCTAATCATATAAACACACTTAAACCCCTAAATTTAACACTTAACATGTAACTAAACTTGTAACTTCCAATTGAAATGAAACTAGGAAACCCCCCCCCCCCCCATTATGGATGGTCATGAGGTGGCCCCCACCTTCACCATTCTTTTGATTAGTTTAATTGTTATGTTAAGAAGATTTTGGACATATTAACCTTGAGATAAAGAGATGTTGGAAGTAATTTTATAAAAACCAAGAGTCCTCACTTATCATCTTCATCACTTCAAAACTTACAAAACCTTCTCCTCTCCCTCTACAACTTACGGCCCCAAACACCCCTCCCATCTCCTTCATTTTCAATCCATTTCCATACATTCTAAGCTTATACAAAGGTGATCCAAGCACACTTAATAAGGTTGGAAGCAAAGGAACTTGAAGGACCACTTTGGAGACCTTTTATCCACTTCATTTCTTCTTCATCTTGCACATTGTTCTTCCCTAGCCATAGTGCTAGTAGTAAGCTTTTTTGATCTTGTTTTTACTCTTAATTTTAGTAGTTAAAGTATGAAGTAACTTGGTAATCTAAGGAATCTCATCAAATCAAGAAGATGAACATGAACATAAAGCTCTAAAACATGAAAATCAAAGTTGTTTAAGTGTATGTAGTGAACTTGTTTGTTGATTACTTGTGTCTATGGTGTAGATCACCATATGAAGCTTGCTAGATGATGATTTAACACATGATCTAGCAAGTATGAGGATGGATCTTGAGAAATTTATGTTGATCGTCCTTTATGTTGAAAATGAACTTGAAGATGGACTTGATTTTGTGTAGGATGATTAATCCTACAAGTTGTAAACCTTAAAAGTGTAAGATTTCAAAGATGGAAATTTCAAGAAACTAAAGTTTACTTCAACAATTAACATGGTTTGATTTTTTAAAAGAAAGAAAGCTTGTTTTAAGTGTTAAATGGAACACTTGATATGTGAAAGTCATGAAAAACTCAAGAAGATTAATTTTTGTAAAATCATCTTACAAGTTGTAAAGGATGAAAATCTATAAAAATGAGTTTGATGAAATAAAAACCATGCTTTTAGTGTTAGATAAACATGCTAATTAACATATTAAAATACTACAAGGTTTTATAAAACTTCAAGTTCATATCATCTTGTAAAAGTGTAAGTAATGGCTTATGGTAAGTTGTATGAAAATTGTTGATGATTGATGACGAATTTTAAAAAGAAAATGATATGCTATTAAGCATGGAAACCTCTATTTTCAAAGGAAACTATGGCAAATTTTTTGTGGAAATTAAACACTTAGAAAAATATTTTTAAACAAGTGTTTACAAGTAATTTTTGGTCATGGTTTTAATATAAAAATTTGCCATAAATTTTGTTATAAAAATTACATGTATTGGAGGTTGATTTTTAATAATAAAAATGACTAAATATATATTTAGGAAAATATATATTTAGAAGTCTCAAAATTATGTGCTACTTGTATATTGCTTGTATTATTTATATTAAAATTAGGAACCAGGAAAATAATATAACTGTAATATAAAATATTACCAAAATCACAAGAAAATAAATATATAATCTATACCCGAATATTGGACAAATTGGACAACGGACATTTGGACTATATATATATATATATATATATATATATATATATATATATATATATATATATATCGAAAGTAAATTCGTAACTTGACAAATATGAAAAACGGTATTTTGAAACCCAAGAAACGGCAAAATACGAATTTTTGCAACTATTACAAAATATATCATTTTTGTCAAAATAGAAAATATATTATTTTTGTGAAAACTAAAAATATATATTTTTCTAAGTTTAATCTTAAAAATATATTATTTTTGGGATATATATGGAAGTATACATATTTTTGCCAAGTAAAATTTATAGATATTTTTCTATAAAAATTCTCTTAAAATATGTATATTGTAAGAATATAAAGTTGGTGATTTTTAATTGTACAAAAATAATATTCCAGAAAATTACATATAAAATTAAGTATAAAATACTTAATAAATACAAGAAAATACGTATTCCTATACGTATAAATACATACCGGAATACACTACCAATACTTGGCAAAATACACAAATACAAGTATACCTATACTTGGAAAATTTATATGTGAGAAATACATGACAAATCAAGTTAAAAATATATTATTTTTAACAGTATTCCAAATAATTGGATAAAAATGGTTTAAGTTAAAATAACCTTATTTTAACTAATAATTATATAATTTGGAATTATATAATGTACATCAATCGTATAACTCAAAGTATACTAAATTGCAAAATAAGTCTTAATAAATAACTAAGACTAAGAGTCGTTACACGACCTAAACGTCTAATAAAACATAGCACGTGTGTAGGTGATAGTACGACTCGTGGAAATGAAACTTTGAGTTACGAGATAGCTACGCAAATCAGTGAGTTCATGTCCCCCTTTTCTTTTAACTGTTTTCGGATTTATAACTGTCGGGGGTGGAATACATGTTTCAAATGTCTCAATGGTATGGTTTAGCTAAGGAATGAACTGTTAGATCACGTGGATGGGTAGTATCTCTCCTAAGTGCCATTAATCTAGTTTAGACTGAGGGGCATGAGTGGTAGATCTATCTGGGTGTAGCGAGCCCCACCCATGGGTCCTTGTGTGGCCGCATGTGGTGACTATGTCGTTCCCGCCAGATGGACCGGAGGAAATTCGCTAGGTTTGAGCACTTCCTACGCACCACACATATTAATGTCCTTGCAAAACATTAATGATCTGTTCATAGATGCTTTACATACCGGTTACAAAGGAATTCTCTCAAATGTTTACAAGTTATTACGAGCTCACATACAAAACTCATGAACTCGCTCAACTTTTGTTGTTGCTTTCAAATTACATGTATTTCAGGAAACTAAATGGATCTGACAGCCTTGAGAAAGATTTCAAGAAGTAATTTCAAGTTTGATGTCATCCTACTTTCGAAGGGTTTGGTTTGGATATCTTATTTTAGATAAGATATACGAATCAAAGCCTTGGTTTAAAAGTCTTTTGTTTAAAAGTCCTTTATGGAACTTATTACTACTTTGAATGGTTTGTAAACTTAACATGAAGTGTGTTGGTTGAAACTTAACAACTTGTGTTTGTATTATTTTTAAAACTTATGAATGGATGAACATCATGTTTTAATCATATAGTTGTTTATTATAATTGAATGCAATGGTATTGATTAAGTCACACATTACACGCTTTCGCAAAAGTCAGGGTGTGACAGGTTGGTATCAGAGCTTCGGTTGTAGTGAACTAGGATTCCTTCTCGAGTCTAGACTACAATCAATAGGATTTCCTCATGAAAATATTTTTACAAAATATTTTTCATTGCATTTACAAAACCCCAAGATCCATGGAACAAACATTTCTCAAAGGAAAGAAAGGAATACAAGAAAGGACATTAGTTAGCGGTATAGTCTACATGGGGTAGACTTGTCAAACTAGGAATGAACCATGTAAAGGCATCATATCACATGCCTTTATTTGCCTATACATATCACCTGCCTTTATTTGCCTATACATATCACGTGCCTGCCTTTACCTGTATATACTAAGTAATAATAATTTAATGTACATATGTTATGATTTTATGTTACAGGTACTTATGTCGTCGTCCGAGAGTAGCGGTTTATCAGAGGAGCATGATCGCATGGCCATCGTATCCGACGATGAGGTAGCACCCGACCCAGTGATCCAGAGATGCTATCAGATGATGATGATGACTTCCAGCCCTTTGCGCTGCCCGATTTTGGAGACAATGTTCCGTTATTTGATGACTTTCTTGCTTTTTCTCTCCCGATCCACGACCAGCTGATCATCGGGTATCCCGATGGTGAGCACCTATTAGAGCCCATTCCGATAGACGCCATTCCCCTTGCAGCCATTCCTCCTGAGGATTGGCCTTTTGATGACTTACATGATGATGATCTTGATATTTTTGTGGGAGATCACCCTGTGGGCGAACAGGGTGATGGCGAGGTGGATGACGTCGTTATTCTAGATATACCTTCTCCTATCATCTCTGTCATTGATATTTCATCCGACTCTGATCTACACTCCGTTGCTTCGAGTCTGTGACTTCATCGTCCCTACATGCTGCATGAGTCAGGGCCTACATGCTGCATGACGCCATGTCAGCCGCCCCATCCTCTCCCTTTCGTGCTACCACACCTCCTCCTATTCACGATCACATCCTTGATCCAGTATCAGCTCCTCTTGATCTACCTCCCATTGCACCACTCGTCTCACAGCCCCCACCCGCTGTTTTTGTTCCTCCACCCTTTGCTACCGACGCGCACCGTACTGATCTCCCCATTATCTTTTAGCATGAGATACCTGCTCCTCGCCCTCGGGAGGGCACATTGGGGCAGCCTCCGAGTTTTGATCCTTTCGCATATGCCAATTTCCTGCCTATACCTCAGTTCACTCCATTTGAGTCAGACTCGTTCAGTCAATCCCCCAGATGGTTTCCCACATACTCGATGCCGATATCTAATCCTTACCACCCATCACACCATGTTGGGTACACACTCGATGATGTACTCCTCTCCCTTCAGTTACAATTTGAGATACTTAGCCTTCGAGTCATAGAGCTTGAGTTCGGGGAGAGCGCCAGACAGCCTCCACTACCGTCGTATCCTCCACCCGTTCCTCCACCACCACCATCGATCACTCCTTCTGTTTTTCCATTAGCTGATCCTATTACTATTGAGGGGTTCGACGCCCGTTTTCTTACAGCTGAGCAGCAGATTAGTTTTCTTGTCCATCGCGTGCATGAGCTTGAGGACGAGCTCTCTCATTTACGCAGTATGATCTTCTTTCCACTTCCCCCGCTGCCTCTAGCGCTTTAGATCTTTTAATTTTGCAGGTACCCTTTTAATGAGAAGACCACGATTGAGTACAAGACTTTTGAAGACAGGAAGATAATGTGGAAGAAAAATGATTATTACTTTTGTATGTTAAAAACTTGTATGACCGAGGTGGTGTAACCTCACGTCCATTTTGTTATGCACTATTAAAAACAATGTATCATGTGGTTAAACATTTATGAAAGCTCAATGGTCTTTTTCTCATTAAATACATTGTTGATTTATATGTGCATGTGATATTTATGTTGTTACGTGGTTGCTTGATGTGATGATTATTTATATTATATATATATATATATACCTCATAGATAATTATTTGATGAATAATGTCTAAACTACCCAATACTTCTTGCTAGAAGAAAATGCCGCTCAGACGCAGCACGAACACTAACACACTGCCGAGAACTGAGGCAGAACTCCATGAGCGCATATCGCAAGCAATAGCGCAACATGAAGCCCTCCGCTTTGAACACAGTGGTGGCACTTCCAGAAATAACCCTCCAACTGGTAATGTTAAGTCATCCAAGACACATTACAAATCTCTTGGATATTTCCAATTGTGCTTTGTCAATGCTCACTCGTGAATTGTGTTACATGTGTTACAGGCTGCACCTATAAGCAATTCCTGGACTGTAAGCCGCTGAATTTTGATGGCACAGGAAGTGTCACTGCTTTTGTTCGTTGGGTGGAGAAAACTGATTCTGTGCTAAGAATGAGTAAGTGTGCACCCGAGCAGAGGGTCACCTACATCTCAGGGTTGTTTTTGGATGGTGCACTCTCCTGGTGGAACCTTCAGGTTCAAACTTTTGGTGAAGCTGCTGCATATGCGCTAAGCTGGCATGAGCTTAAGGAACTGAGCGTAAGAAATACTGTTCAAGAGCTGAAATCCAAAAACTGGAAACTGAGTTCTGGAATCTGAAGATGGATGGACCAAAGATAGCTGAGTACATTCAACGCTTCCATGACTTATCAAGGGTTGTTCCTTATCTTGTCGAGCCTGAATTCAAAAGGATCGAGCGGTTTATTTGGGGACTCGCTCCACAAATCTTAAGCATGGTCACTGCCTCTAAGCCTCCAACCATCGCGGAGGCTATTGATCTGAGTGTGGCCCTTACTAAAGAGGTTATTCGTTTGGGGAAGTTCTCTAAAGCTGGTGAAGGTAAGAAGGAAACTCACGTGGAATCCTTAAATGAAAACAAGAGGAAGTTTACGAATTTCAAGAAGAGTACACGGGCAAACAACAATTCCAACAAGCGAAGGGATATAAACCCACCAGCAGAGGCCCAGACTGGCGCAACAAACTCTGAGAATAGGGGAAAGGGTATGCGGGCTTTCTACCTAAGTGTGATAAGTGCGAATACCATCATATGGGTCCGTGCAGGACCCATAAGTGTGAAAATTATGGGAAGGTTGGACATGCAAAGGATACATGTTGGTATGGTACGGGACGTAGTAATAGAAATCAAGGTGGAAATGGTAATCATGGTGGCAATGGAAATCAGTATGGCAACCGAAACCAGGGTGGAAACAATAATCAGGGAGGAAATGTAAATAGGGGTGGAAACGGAAACCAAGCTGGTAATGGGAATCGTGGAGGAAACGACAATAATGGCCAAGGCGGAAATGATAATGGACGTGGCCAAGGCTGTTTTGGCTGTGGTGACGTGGGGCATTTCAAGCGGGATTGCCCTAAGAACAATCAAGCCCGTGGGAGAGTGTTTACTATTGGAGTGAGAGAAGCACTCCAGGATCCTAATGTGGTTACGGGTATGTTCCCTATTAGCCAACACTATGCATATGTTCTATTTTGATATTGGTGCCAACTTTAGTTTCGTATCTATAGACTTTAAGAATACACTTGGCCTAGTTTCAAGTAAGCTAGACGTCCCATACTCAATACAATTGGCAAACGGAAAGTTAGTTGAGGCTAATGAAGTGATTAAGGGTTGTACTCTGGAACTTGGAGAATGAGAATTTTCTATTGATCTTCTACATGTTGATTTGGGAAGCTTTGATGTTGTTATCGGGATGGATTGGTTGTCGAACCACCGTGCGGAAATAGTTTGCCATGAGAAGGCCATTCACATTCCATTGGTGAACGAAGAGACGCTTGTGATTCATGGAGAGAAACACGAGACACCTTTACGGATTATCAACTGTATGAAAGCTCAAAAATGTTTACGAAAAGGATACGTTGCCTTCCTAGCACACGTAGTGGATAAGAAAGTTGAGGAGCCGAAACTTGAAGACATTCCGGTGGTAAAGGATTTTCCTGAAGTCTTCCCCGAGGACTTGCCAGGATTACCTCCACAGAGACAAGTCAAATTCCATATTGACTTGGTTCCAGGCGCCGATCCTATAGCCAAGGCACCGTATCAACTTGCGTCGTCCGAAATGCAAGAGTTATCTACACAACTCCAGGAGTTGTTGGATAAGGGATTCATAAGGCCAAGCTTCTCGCCTTGGGGAGCTCCAGTGTTGTTTGTCAAGAAAAAGGATGGCAGTTTTCGTATATGTATCGACCACAGAGAGTTGAACAAGCTAACCATCAAGAATCGGTATCCCCTGCCAAGGATTGATGACTTATTCGACCAATTACAAGGCTCTAGCTATTACTCGAAGATCGAATTGAGGTCGGGATATCATCAACTACGAATACAAGAGGAAAGTATCCCTAAAACGACCTTTAGGACTCACTATGGACATTACGAGTTCCTTGTCATGCCGTTTGGCTTAGCGAACGCACCGGCGGTATTCATGGACCTCATGAATCGGGTGTGCAAGCCATATCTGGATAAGTTCGTGATTGTGTTTATTGATGACATCCTTATTTACTCGAAGACCAAGGAAGAACATGAGCAACATTTGCGAGCTATCTTGGAACTTTTGAAGAAAGAACAGTTGTATGCAAAGCTGTTAAAGTGCGAATTTTGGATTCGCGAGGTGCAATTCTTAGGTCACGTGGAGAATGAGAATGGAATTCATGTCGACCCTGCCAAGATCGAGGCTATCAAGAACTGGGAAGCCCCAAAGACGCCAACTGAGATACGACAATTTCTGGGGTTAGCGGGCTATTACAGATGATTCATTGAGAACTTTTCGAGTATTGCTCAAACGACCTTAACCCAGAAAGATAAGAAATTTGATTGGGGAAAGAAACAAGAAACAACTTTTCAGAAGTTGAAGGATAAACTCTGCGCCGCGCCGATTCTATCTTTACCCGACGGTACCGATGGTTTTGTGGTTTACTGTGATGCTTCTCGACAAGGTCTTGGTTGTGTGTTGATGCAACGGGACAAAGTCATCGCGTACGCGTCACGTCAATTGAAGGTGCATGAGAAGAACTATACGACGCACGACCTTGAGTTACAAGCCGTGATATTTGCGTTGAAGATTTGGCGTCATTACTTATATGGGACTCGTTGCACGATCTTCACAGACCATTAGAGTTTGCAGCACATCTTTGATCAGAAGGATTTGAACATGAGACAACGAAGATGGATTGAGCTATTGAATGATTATGATTGTGAGATTAAGTATCATCCGGGCAAGGCGAACGTTGTAGCAGACGCCTTGAGCCGCAAGGAGTGTGCAAACCTCTAAGGGTGCGAGCCTTGGAGATGACTATACGAACTAATCTCACTACTCGGATTCGTGAAGCTCAGCAAGAAGCACTTAAGCCGGATAACCTACGAGCCGAAGCATTACGTGGTATGGAAGCACAATTGTTGCCAAGGGAAGATGGAACATTGTACTTCATGGAACGAATTTGGGTACCATTCTTCGGCGATCTACGCGCACTTATTTTGGATGAAGCTCACAAGTCGAGGTACTCTATCCATCCTGGATCCAACAAGATGTACCAAGACTTGAAGGATTTTTATTGGTGGCCCAAGATGAAAGCCGATATTGCTACATATGCGGGTAACTGCCTCACTTGTGCAAAAGTTAAGGTGGAGTACCAGAAACCATCAGGGTTGCTGCAACAACCTGAGATTCCCGTGTGGAAGTGGGAACAGATCTCAATGGATTTCATTACCAAGCTACCGAGAACCCAAAGGGATTACGATATGATCTGGGTAATTATTGATCGACTCACAAAGTCCTCATATTTCTTACCAATTATTGAGAAAGACAACACGAACAAGTTAGCAGATATATATCTCAAGGAGATTGTGGCACGTCATGGAGTGCCTGTTTCTATTATATCCGACCGAGATGGTCGATTTGTGTTAAGGATTTGGCAGACGTTTCAGCAAGCTTTTGGATCACAGTTGAACCCTAGCACTACCTTTCACCCTCAGACGGACGGCCAAAGTGAACGAACGATTCAGACTTTAGAAGACATGTTACGCGCTTGTGTGATGGACTTTGGTGGAAGTTGGGATACTCACTTGCCTTTAGTGGAGTTTTCCTACAATAATAGTTATCACACCAGCATTCAGGCTGCCCCGTTTGAAGCCTTGTATGGACGCAAGTGTAGGTCCCCGCTGTGTTGGGCGGAGACCGGAGATAAACAGATTATTGGTCCAGAGTTGGTTCAAGAAACTACGGACAAGAATGCTCAGATACGTGATCATATTAAGACAGCTCGGGATAGAAAGAAAAGTTACGCCCACAAGCGACGGAAACCGTTGGAATTTGAGGTTGGAGATATGGTTTTATTGAAAGTCTCACCTTGGAAAGGCGTGGTACGATTTGGCAAACGTGGAAAGTTGAACCTGCGTTACATTGGTCCCTTCAAGATTCTGGAGAGAATCGGAACTGTTTCATACAAGCTAAAGCTTCCAGAAGAACTTAGCAGTGTCCATGACACGTTTCATGTGTCTAATCTCAAAAAGAGTCCTACTCAAGAAACAGCTGTCATTCCCGCAGACGAGATTCACGTCAACGACAAACTCAAATTTACATAAGAACCTGTTGAGGTTACGGACTAGAAGGTCCATAAAACACGGAGAAGTCGTATTAAACTTGTCAAAGTCCATTGGAATTCACGCCATGGCCCAGAGTTTACTTGGTAACGTGAAGACCAAATCAAGTAAAAGTATCCATATTTGTTTCACAACTCCCCTGCAACCAATAACGCAACTTGAATTTCGGGACAAAATACTTTTAACGGGGGGAGAATGTGACAACTGGCACTTTTCCATGTATTCCGTACAATATGAACAGTAATTTGTAATTTATGACTGTGCACGATTGAACTATGATATGAACGATTTCCTGTTTACTTTCAAAGACATAAAAATGCATTACATGTTGCATGATTGCTTGTCATTATCAAATGTAACCCGGAATAGTTCAATTAGTGCACAAGACGAAACTAGTACAATGATCAGATAAACTAGAAGTACTGACGGGAGTTCAGTACTCAGAAAGGCATGTTGTTAGAACACAGAATGAGCCCCGGAACCAAGATTTACATTAGAATACTATGTAGGAAAGTAGGGACTATAAAGCTGCCTTCTGAGTGTCGATTTAAGTGCCAGAAAGTGCCCGAAACGTACTTAAACTGCAGAATTCTACAGAAAACAGCAAAATTCAGCATTTAAACCTCAAAATATAGTGCAGAAATATGATATAAGTGTCCATAATAACTTGATAAGTGTTGGGAATGAAAACTGTCATAAAAGGTACCTCATAGCACACTAAACTGCGCAATTTAGCACCTTAACGAACCGGTAACCAAACGAAGAACCGGACACTACCCGAAACACCAAAATTTAACTAGAAGCATTGTTTTAATGTTACAAAGCTAGTTATGATCACTAAACATCATAATACATCTCTAATCATATAAACACACTTAAACCCCTAAATTTAACACTTAACATGTAACTAAACTTGTAACTTCCAATTGAAATCAAACTAGGACCCCCCCCCCCCCCATTATGGACGGTCATGAGGTACCCCCACCTTCACCATTCTTTTGATTAGTTTAATTGTTATGTTAAGAAGATTTTGGACATATTAACCTTGAGATAAAGAGATGTTGGAAGTAATTTTAGAAAAACCAAGAGTCCTCACTTATCATCTTCATCACTTCAAAACTTACAAAACCTTCTCCTCTCCCTCTACAACTTACAGCCCCAAACACCCCTCCCATCTCCTTCATTTTCAATCCATTTCCATACATTCTAAGCTTATACAAAGGTGATTCAAGCACACTTAAGAAGGTTGGAAGCAAAGGAACTTGAAGAACCACTTTGGAGAGCTTTTATCCACTTCATTTCTTCTTCATCTTGCACATTGTTCTTCCCTAGCCATAGTGCTAGTAGTAAGCTTCTTTGATCTTGTTTTTACTCTTAATTTTAGTAGTTAAAGTATGAAGTAACTTGGTAATATAAGGAATCTCATCAAATCAAGAAGATGAACATGAACATAAAGCTCTAAAACATGAAAATCAAAGTTGTTTAAGTGTATGTAGTGAACTTGTTTGTTGATTACTTGTGTGTATGGTGTAGATCACCATATGAAGCTTGCTAAATGATGATTTAACGCATGATTTAGCAAGTATGAGGATGGATCTTGAGAAATTTATGTTGATAATCCTTTATGTTGAAAATGAACTTGAAGATGGACTTTGTCACACCCTGACTTTTGCGGAAGCGTGATTATTGGTGTGACTTTCTTAATACCATAGCATTCAATCATAACAACGCTATATGATAAAAACCATGAGATGTTCATCCATTAAGTTTGAAAATACCACAACATAAATTGTCTGAAACATAGACCCAAATCTAAGATATTACAAACCATAACATGTTTTAATGAGTTCACGAAGACTCGACAACATAACTTAAACCAACCCGAGCTTAGAACCATGTATCTCGTCCAGGAGTAAGATACATCTCCTAAACTCTAAAGACTTGGATGACGTCTTTTATTTATAACGCAACTTGAAAACATGCAACACCTGCTAGATCCACTTAGTTCCCTGAAATACATGTAGTTTAAAAACATCAACAAAAGTTGAGAGAGTTCATGTGTTTGTGTATGAATAAACCTTTAAAGTATGTCTGTATGTATGTATGTCCCTGGTATCTAGCAATAAGGAAAAACAGATTACCAATGGTTTGCAAGGCCAATGGTATGTGTGAAATGGTGCAGGAAAACTCAAACCTAGCAAATTTGTCTCCGGGAATAAGACATAGTCACCACATGGGCCACCCTGGTCCGCATGGGTGTGGGCTCGCTACACCCAAATAGATCTATCACTCATGTCCCTCGGTCCTACGACGAGGATTAATGGCCTTAAGTGTTATACTCACCACTCACATGATCAAGCAGTAACCCTCCTTAAGCTAATCATACCATGTATAAAACGTTTGTAAACAATTGTAACATGTATTTCACCCCCGAAGTTATAAAACTGAAAACAGTTAAAAGAAAAGGGGGATATGAACTCACAGTTTTGCGTCTTCACAATCGTAACCCAAATCTCTTCAGCAAACACGACTCCCTACAATGTACTAATGTCTATTTTACGAACGGGCCGTGCCTTGCCTTAGTGTTTACGTTTGAGTTACGTTTCTTTTAATATTATCCCAAGTTATAATTTTCTTGTTAAAATAATAATTATTTTAACCTTAAATTATATTTAATTTTGGAATAATTTGATAAACAATATTTTGTAACAACACTTCTCAAGTATTTATTTTCGTATTTCCTTCCCAAGGATGGGGGTATCTTATACTTGTATATTCGTATTCTTGTATTTGTAGTTTCAAAATATATTTTCAAATCTTACTTTTAGAAAATATATTTAAACTTACTTGTCAAAAATATTGTATTTCAAGAAAATATATATTTTTCCCAAAAATCATATATCTTCTAAATGTTCCAAGAAAATATACTTTTACTTCCCAAAATAATATATTTTCTCCTTGTCGAAAATACAATATTACTTTTGTAATATTTACAAAAATCATATTTTCATTTCTTGTATCCAAAATAATATTTACTAAAAATATATTTGTAACGGTATTTTCCGGAATATTTTGTAAGTTACGTTCTTGCGTTTGGTTTCACGATATTAAGCGTGTAACTTATATATTTATTCCTTGTGATTTTTGGTATTATTTTGGATTGTAAATTCTTGGTATTTTGTTAAGTTATATTACTTTAAATCCTAAAATAATATAACTATTACACCAAGTATACAAATAATCACACACAATGTGTAAATATATATTCAAAATACATATTTACTCATTTTTATTAACAAAAACTAACCTCCAATACTTGTATTTTTGTAACAAAATCTATGGCAAAGTTTATATTGAAAACCATAGTTAACACTCACTTGTTAATATTCGTTTAGAAAATATTTTTCTAAGTGTTTGTATTTTTAGAAAATTTTGCCATAGTTTCCCCTAAAAATGGAGGTGTCCATGCTATTAAAGCATATCATTTTCTTTCAAAAATCATCATAAACAATCAACAATCAATCTACACTTACCAAGTGCTAAAACAAAGCTATTGTAACAACCCTCGGTAAAAACCAATACTCTCATAATAATTATATCTTAAAATGTCCCAATATGTCTTATATTATACCCCGTATGTGAAAACCAAGCCCGAAATATGTTAGAGTTTATAAAGTAAATAAAAAAAACATGAAATATTGAGTTGAGGCGGGCCGGGTAGACCCACCCCAACATCTCACACGGGCGGTATCAATGCTAGAACTGAATCCGCTGATTTCTTTAGTGAAAGCGGGTCGCGTAAGAGTCTTTGTTAGTTTACGCGGGCCGCGATAGATCATTATACGCGGAGACATCCGGTGCTGACACGTGTCGACATCGTGGCGGACCTACACATCGAATCAGCTAAGCTATATGTTGACCAGGGTTGACGCGGGCCGCGTAACCCTGGCCTGTGCTTTACGCGGGCCGCGTGGAGACTATAATTCAGCCCTATATAAGAAGGCCATCAGCTTTCGTTTTCCGTCGCTCACATTTCAATTCTCAAATCTCAAATTCTGTAGAAGAGATATTATAGTCGGGTACTGTACCCCTAATTAGCAAGATTCTGCTCCGTTGTAAGTATTATAACCCCAGTTTCGTAATAGTTACGCTGCCCGATTGATTTAGGGTTCCGTAACAACTGTCGTGGTTCTGCCCGACGTAGTTGTTGGAATACCGTCTCGGGGAGGGTATCATTAATATTTTCAAAGGGTTATGATACTAACCAATGTACATTTGTATAAATTATAGATGATATCCAGGAAACCCTTACGAGAAGCCTAAGATAGCAAAGTGAGTTTATCCTATTTTTGTTAATGTTTTTGGAATGTTTTACAAAACCTTAATTGTTTTACAATGCAATTAAGCGGTGATTGAGTCTTTGTAGTTCTTCAATTACTGCCGGTATTATGGGGTTTTGTATACAAAATTTATTACT
This sequence comes from Helianthus tuberosus, assembly GCA_030545235.1. NCBI lineage: Eukaryota > Viridiplantae > Streptophyta > Magnoliopsida > Asterales > Asteraceae > Helianthus > Helianthus tuberosus. Next base: position 150,185,813 of record CM060352.1, read on the forward strand.
TGCGAGTAGTAAGTCGGAATGACAGTACGTTACCATTGGACAACGAGTTAGCCAATGTGTAATATGACCCACAAGTCAAGGATTGACAGTACTGAATGAGTAATTGTGTAAAAATAAACAATGTGATCGCTCTCAATACTGTGTTAATTGATAAAATGTTTCTTGATTAAACTGGGATTCACTCACCAGTATTTTCAGCTGACAAAATATTTTTAAAACATGTTTCAGGTAACACAATGTGAAAGCCAACTGGGAAAAAGCCAGCTCGAGAGCACTGACGGCTTGGAAAATAAGTGGCTATAAAAGTTATCTAAGAAACAATGTTTTAAATTAAATAAAATAGGGGTTGTCCCTATAAATGTATTGTAATAAGAAACTTGGGTTTTTACCATGAGTTGATTAATATCAAACATGGTGGTTTTACTCTGATAAACATTTCCTAACTACGGTCCTGATGTAAATTCCGCTGCAAGATTAAATAACTGATACCACCACTACTGAGTTCGCGTCCGCCCGTTCCTGGGACAGATAAGGGATCGGGGGTTGCGACAGAAGGTGGTATCAGAGCCTAGCCACTGGTCTGAGCCAAAGAAGTGTTCTGCTGACACTTAAATTTTAAAATTTTTGTTAGGAAATAAATTATGGAAATACGTGTATAACTGTAATTATTTGTTATGTGTTATTTGACTATCTGTTAGTTTACAGAATGAGTGATCAAGGACCATCAGACGTGAATCGTCAGTTATCTGATTCACCTAGGAGTGAGGGTACATCATCACAGCCTGCCCTTTCGGGGTATTCTGCTGATCAGGAGGATGGAATATTTGCCTTTAGAGCTCAATCTGAAGAACCATTTCCTAATAAGAAACGAGGATGGTTTAGTAAAGAAGCTTTTGCTCGTAGGAAAAGAATGCAAAAATTTCAACAGCAAAGGGCTTTAGCAGCTATTAAGCGAGAGACAAATGCCCATACTCAAGATATGCTTAATAGAAGCCTAGCTAATTTTCATATCTTAGCTACGACTGCTGCTGACCCAAGTCTGGAACAATTAGTAGCCCCACAACCACAAAACCCAGATCAACCTATGGAGATAGAAAACCAGGAATACCAAGTGGAGATGCATGACTTTAATCCAGAAGAAATTCCTAGGATACCTGCACCAAACCCCTAGACCCAAATTACGACCCCTGGTGGGACGACAATAGGGACTTTGTGCAACGTTACCCTATCCAGGAATATCCACCCATACAGAACATAGAAGCCTATCCAGGTATGGACCCTTTAGATCCCTATTACCATGATAACTATATTAGGGAGATTTTAGAGGATCCTTACCAATTTCAGGAACTGTCACCCCCATATCAGGAAACCGCACCCCAGATTCCAAACCCAGTCCGAGAACCTGCACCCCCAATGAGTGCAGAAAACGTGCAAGAACTTAGGACTTTCGGGGAGGAAATTTTAGAAAGCAGTGAGAGAATGCGTCAGGTGGGAGAACGTCTCGTATGGAAATACGATGAACGTAATATGGATTTTTGGATAAATCCATATCCTTGAATGAGATGGTGAAACGATGGTAGTAATAGTAATATAATAAAATAAAATAAAATAGGTGTGTACGGAGGCATATTATTATTAGTGTAATTTTGTTTCTGTTGGTATTGTAATCTTTATTTCAGTACTAGTGTGTAATAGACGCATAGTATATGAAAAGAGTATAGTCGCAATGATCGACACTTTTGGCAAAAATGCGTGTCATGTGATTAACTATATTAAAATATTATTTGTGATATTAATATGGGGTAATTGTTTAAAATTCAGATGGCCGACGAAGGAAATCAAGGAAATCTGAATAATGATAATCAGAGTAACATTAACGTGGTTAATGAAAATCCAAGCATCAATAACAATGGAAACCAAGTGGATAATAGTGCTATCCAACACATAGTGGCACAGGGAATTATAGATGCAATGCCATTTATTCTTCAAACTGTTAAGGATGCTGATAATAAAAGTAAGCATAGCAGTAAGCGACCAGTTGAACCAGAAAACAGCGTGAACAATGGACCTGTACTTCAATTGCCTATTCCCAAAAGAAGAAGAACCATGCCTTATGGTTGTTCTTATAAAGAATTCTGGTCTTGTAAACCAATGGAATTCTCAGGCAACGAAGGGGCCATTGCTACCTTACGCTAGATAGAAAAGACTGAGGTAGTCTTAAGAATAAGCAAGTGTGCTGAAGAAGATAAAATACTGTTTGCTTCTAATCTGTTTAAGAATGCAGCACTAGAATGGTGGAACACTATCCTCCACACAAGAGGAAGTGATCAAACCTACAATATGGAATGGGAAGAATTTAAAAACAAAGTAGAAAGGAAATTCTGCCCACCCAATGAGAAGGAACAGATAGCAAACAAATTCCTAAACCTTAGGATGACTGGTGTGGATAGTAAGGGATACACTAAAATATTCTTTGAATATGCTAGAATAGTGCCAACTCTTGCTTCACCAGAACCAGTGTTAATTTCCCGTTATATTTGGGGATTAATTGGAGAGATAAGACACGTAGTCTAGGCAGCTAGACCTCAAACTATAGAAGAAGCAGTAGAACTAGCCAATACCTTGACTGATGAATTAGTCCGTACCCGAGAAGAAGATCAAAGGAGGAACCTAACCCAGAAATTGACTCAAGAATTTCGTTCTGGAAATTCTAACCGTGGAAGAAATATAGGTTCTACCTCTACACCTTACTGTAGGAATTGCAAAAGAAAGCATTCAGGAAGATGCTCTATATACTGTAACTTTTGCAAAATATCGGGACACAAGGAAGAAGACTACAGGAAGAAAAACAACAGGATATGCTACAATTGCGGAGAACAAGGTTACATCAAGCCTAATTGCCCAAAATTAGCTCCAGCTGCAGACAACAAGAATGCCAAAAATGTTCGAGCATTTGTTCTGACTGCAGAAGAAGCCAAAATGATCCCAGATGTCATAGCTGGTACGTTTTTAGTTAATGATGTTTTTGCTAAAGTATTATTTGACTCTGGTGCAAACCAAATTTGTATTAATACATCATTTTGCAAATTTCTAAATCAGTCATTAACTAAACTACCACAAGAATGTCTAGTAGAGACAGCCAATGGAGAAACTATTAGGATTTCTGAAATATTGCAAGGAGCAAGTATAGAAATTTTAAATCAGAAATTTATAGCAAATTTATATCCCATGAATCTAGCAGGATTCGATGTTGTTTTAGGAATGGATTGGTTAATAGCCAATAAAGCCAGTATTTTATGTGATCAAAAGTTAATTCAAGTAAATTCACCAAAAGGTAAAACGATCACAATTAAAGGAGATAAGCCCTCTAGATCCACAAAATTCATATCTGTGATGAAAACTGCAAGTTATATAAGAAAAGGTTCCATAGTGTATTTGATTTCTATAATCACTAACACTAAAGGAAAGGATTTAAAAGATATTCCAGTAGTATCTTAGTTTTCAGATGTCTTTCCAGAAGAATTGCCAGGGCAACCTCTGGATAGAGAAGTTGAATTCAGAATTCATTTGCTACCAGGAACAGCACCAATTGCCAAAGCACCTTACCGTTTGGCACCTGCAGAAATGCAAGAATTAAAGAAACAATTAGATGAATTGTTGGAGAAAGGATTTATACAACCAAGTTCGTCGCCATGGGGAGCGCCGATATTATTTGTTAAAAAGAAGGACGGATCAATGCGTATGTGCATCGACTACTGTGAATTAAACAAGGTTACGATTAAGAATCGGTACCCATTACCGAGAATCGATGATCTGTTTGATCAACTACAAGGAGCTCGATTTTTCTGTAAAATCGATTTAAGGTCAGGATATCATCAATTAAAGGTACAGGAAGAGGACATTCCTAAAACCGCTTTTAGAACAAGGTATGGCCATTATGAATTTACTGTCATGCCATTTGGTTTAACCAATGCCCCAGCTGCATTTATGGACATGATGAACCGAATATGTAAGCCATATTTGGATAAATTCATAATTGTATTTATAGATGATATTCTAATTTACTCTAAGAGTAAAGAGGATCATGCAAAGCATTTGCACGCACTTTTGAGTTTATTAAGAAAGGAAAAGCTTTATACTAAATTTTCAAAGTGCGAATTTTGGTTAGAACATGTACAATTCCTTGGACACCTAGTCAATCATGAAGGAATTTAGGTAGATCCAACAAAGATTGAAGCAATTACTAAATGGAAAACCCCTGAATCACCAACAGAGGTTAGAAGTTTCTTAGGATTGGCTGGTTATTATAGAAGGTTTATTAAAGATTTTTATAGAATAGCCATTCCCTTAACTAAGTTAACCTATAAATCTGTTAAATTTGAATGGGGATTAAAACAAGAAGAAGCATTTAGAATCCTTAAGCAAAGATTAACCCATACACCCATATTAGCATTACCAGAAGGAGCTGAAGACTTCATAGTCTATTGCGATGCTTCTAAATTAGGTTATGGATGTGTGTTGATGCAACGACAAAAAGTTATAGCTTACGCATCTAGACAAATTAAGAATCATGAAGAGAATTATTCAACCCATGATTTGGAATTAGGAGCTATAATTTTTGCTCTTAAGATTTGGAGACATTACCTTTATGGTAGTAAGTTTACTGTATTCACCGATCATAAGAGTCTAAGGTATGTTTTCAAGCAAAAAGAGTTGAATATGAGGCAAAGACACTGGATGGAATTTCTTAGTGACTATGACTGTGATATCCAGTATCATAAAGGAAAAGCAAATGTAGTGGCAGATGCTTTAAGTCGAAAGTATCATGAAAAGCCAAAAAGGGTACGTTCTCTTAAATTAAATCTGCAAGTAGATTTAAATGAACAAATAAGAGAAGCACAAGAATCAGTAATCAATGATGATTCTGAAAAATTAAAAGGTATGTTAAAGGAATTAAAACAAGGAACAGATGGAATTTGGAGATTCCATGAAAAGAGAATATGGATACCTAAATTAGGAAATCTACGTCATCGTATATTAGAAGAAGCCCATAAGTCTAAGTATACGATGCATCCAGGAAGTGATAAAATGTACCAGGATTTAAGGAAAAATTTCTGGTGGATAGGAATGAAGAAAGACATAGCAACTTATGTTTCTAAATGTTTAACCTGTTCACAAGTTAAAGCTGAACACCAGAAACCCTCAGGTTTGTTACAACAATTAGAAATGCCAGTGTGGAAATGGGAATTGATAACAATGGATTTTGTTACTAAATTACCCAAAATGAAGAAAGGAAATGATACAATCTGGGTGATTGTAGATAGGTTAACTAAGTCAGCTCATTTCTTACCAATGAAGGAAACAATTAGTATGGAACAATTATCTAAATTGTATGTAAATGAAATTGTTTCTTTATATGGCATTCCTTTATCAATTGTTTCTGATAGGGATAGTCGATTTACCTCTCATTTTTTGTCAAGTTTCCAAAAGGCAATGGGAACCAAGTTAAAATTGAGCACAGCTTATCATCCTCAAACGGACGGACAAAGTGAAAGGACAATTCAGACAATGGAAGACATGCTTAGAGCTTGTGTAATTGATTTCGGAGGTAATTGGGACGATCACTTACCTTTAATAGAATTTTCTTATAATAATAGTTACCACACAAGTATAAATGCTGCACCATTCGAAGCACTTTATAGACGAAAGTGTCGAACCCCAGTCTGTTGGGCAGAAATTGGGGAAAAACAACTATCTGGACCTGAGATAGCGCAAGAAACAACTGACAAGATTATTCAAGTCAAGGAACGATTGAAAGCAGCACGTGATCGACAAAAGAGTTATGCCAATAACCGACGCAAGCCATTGGAGTTTCAAGTAGGAGATAAAGTATTATTGAAAGTCTCTCCTTGAAAAGGAGTAGTAAGATTCATCAAAAGAGGAAAGCTAAGTCCCAGGTATATTGGGCCTTTTGAGATTATTAGAAGAATAGGACCTGTAGCCTATCAGCTACAACTGCCAGAGGAAATGGCAGGAATACATGGCGTGTTTCATGTATCTAATCTCAAGAAGTGTTTAGCTGATGAATCATTGATAGTGCCTCTTAAGGATATAGAGGTAAATGAACAACTCAAATTTGTAGAACGGCCTCTACAAATTGAAGACAGGAAAGTCAAGAATCTCAAACATAAGAGATTAGTTCTGGTCAAAGTGAAATGGGACTCCAAAAGAGGACCTGAGTACACATGGGAACTCGAGTCTGAGATGCAAAGGAAATATCCATATTTATTCCAGTAGATCTCGAGGACGAGCTCTAAAACAAGGTGGGGAGAATGTAACAACCCTCGGTAAAAACCAATACTCTCATAATAATTATATCTTAAAATGTCCCAATATGTCTTATATTATACCCCGTATGTGAAAACCAAGCCCGAAATATGTTAGAGTTTATAAAATAAATAAAAAAAACATGAAATATTCAGTTGAGGCAGGTCACGTAGACCCACCCCAACATCTCACGCGGGCGGTATCAATGCTAGAACTAAATCCGCTGATTTCTTTAGTTAAAGCGGGCCGCGTAAGAGTCTTTGTTAGTTTACGCGGGCCGCGATAGATCATTATACGCGGAGACATCCGGTGCTGACACGTGTCGACATCGTGGCGGACCTACACATCGAATCAGCTAAGCTATATGTTGACCAGGGTTTACGCGGGCCGCGTAACCCTGGCCTGTGCTTTACGCGGGCCGCGTGGAGACCAGAATTCAGCTCTATATAAGAAGGCCATCAGCTTTCGTTTTCCGTCGCTCACATTTCAATTCTCAAATCTCAAATTCTGTAGAAGAGATATTATAGTCGGGTACTATACCCCTAATTAGCAAGGTTCTGCTCCGTTGTAAGTATTATAACCCCAGTTTCGTAATAGTTACGCTGCCCGATTGATTTAGGGTTCCGTAACAACTGTCGTGGTTTTGCCCGACGTAGTTGTTGGAATACCGTCTCGGGGAGGGTATCATTAATATTTTCAAAGGGTTATGATACTAACCAATGTACATTTGTATAAATTATAGATTATATCCAGGAAACCCTTACGAGAAGCCTAAGATAGCAAAGTGAGTTTATCCTCTTTTTGTTAATGTTTTTGGAATGTTTTACAAAACCTTAATTGTTTTACAATGCAATTAAGCGGTGATTGAGTCTTTGTATTTCTTCAATTACTGCCGGTATTATGGGGTTTTGTATACAAAATTTATTACTTGTGAGTAGTAAGTCGGAATGACAGTACGTTACCATTGGAAAACGAGTTAGCCAATGTGTAATATGACACACAAGTCAAGGATTGACAGTACTGAATGAGTAATTGTGTAGAAATAAACAATGTGATCGCTCTTAATACTGTGTTAATTGATAAAATGTTTCTTGATTAAACTGGGATTCACTCACCAGTATTTTCCGCTGACAAAATATTTTTAAAACATGTTTCAGGTAACACAATGTGAAAGCCAACTGGGAAAAGCCAGCTCGAGAGCACTGACGGCTTGGAAAATAAGTGGCTATAAAAGTTATCTAAGAAACAATGTTTTAAATTAAATAAAATAGGGTTTGTCCCTATAAATGTATTGTAATAAGAAACTTGGGTTTTTACCATGAGTTGATTAATATCAAATATGGTGGTTTTACTCTGATAATCATTTCCTAACTACGGTCCTGATGTAAATTCCGCTGCAAGATTAAATAACTGATACCACCACTACTGAGTTCGCGTCCGCCCGTTCCCGGGACAGATAAGGGATCAGGGTTGCGACAGCTATCTACATAATAATCATGAACTTGAACTTTCATAAAAACTTGTAGAAATTTTGGTAGTGTATTTAGTAGGTTTAGTTACCCTTTAAAGTGTGTTTATTTCTTTAAAAATCTCATTCTTGAAAGATTTGAGTGTTTACAACTTGTTAGATGATTTTTCCAAAAATCATTCTTTTGAATTCTTCTTGTAAACAAAGTGTTCTTATACTTGTTTCAACACTAGAAACATGATTAGTTCTTTTTAAAACAATGTTCATGGAAATCTTTGTGATCTAGCTTGGTTTCTTTGGAAAACTATTTTAGAAATCATCCACTCACAAGACTTGTATCTTGTTTAAATCATCATCACATGAAAATAACTTTTATTATTCAAGTTCATGTAAATATAAGGTATGATGATCTTGGTCTTTCACAAGATCATCACATTAACTTACTAGATCATGTGTTTAATCACAATCTAGTAGGTTCCATAAGATGTCTAACATCACTAACACTAGTAATCAATCAACAAGAAGCAAATAAACACAAGTCAACAAGTATTCATATGTTTATAAGCTTATGTTAGAGATTTATGATTATGTCTTTTAATGTTCATCATGTTTATCAATGTACATCATCTATTAACCATCAACATATGAAGTAACAAGGGTTATGAGGGCCTTACTACTAGCACAAGGCTAGGGAAGAACACAAGATGATGGTGATGACAAAAGTGTTGGATAAAAGCAATCGGGTGAGGTCCTTCAAGATCCACAAGCACCAAGCTCCTTTGTATGGCTCCTTACACCTTAGAATGATCTTGGAATGGATGGAAGTGAGATGGAAGGTGGTGGTGGTGTGGTGTGGTTCTCGGCCGAAGAGAGGGAGAGAGGAGGAGAGGTGTGGTGTGGTGTGATGAAGATGAAGTGAGGTTGTGATCTTGAGGTTAGAACTTATAATCCATGTTAAGCTATTACCCAATGGTTCTTATGTCCCTTAAGTACTTAACACAATCTCTAGCATATAATTTAGGATCAAATGAAGATTATGGGAAATCTTGTAAGATTTTGGAGGTGGGGGCCACATAAGTGACCGTAAATATGAGGGGGGGGGGGGTCTTGTGTAAGTTTAAATCATAGTTAGAGATATTAGTTAGATTTCAAGTGTAGTGTTTAGTGTATGATATGTTATATAGTGTGTTAGGGTGTCCGGGGATCATAACTAGCTCAGAAACATTAAAACAATGCCTCTAGTATAATTTTTGTGTTTCGGGTAGTGTCCGGTTATTCGGTTAGATACCGGTTCGTTAAAGTGTCAAACTATTCCGTTTAGTGTTCTTTAAGTACCCTTTTGTGACATTTTTAATTCCCGACACTTAGGAAAACATTCAGGACCATTTTGCCATATTTTTGCATGTTCCTAGCTTGTTAAAATGCTGAATTTTGATGAAATGTGCTGAATTCAGCACTTAAAGTGGGTTTTAGGCACTTTCCGGCACTTAAACTATCACCTAGTGAAGCAATTTTGTGATCCTTACTTTCCTACACACTATACTAGTGTAGAGCTTGGTTTCCGGCTCATACTGGGTCTCATAACACTGTCTGTCTATGTACTGAACCCCGTCAGCATATTCCTATCTTATCCGTTAATTGTGCTAACTGTGCTTTGTGCATCATATATGTCAATAAGGTTTGCATGTGATAATGAGGTGACATTATGTAATATGTGATGCACAAGTAAGTATAATGCAGTAATCAGAAAGCAGTTTAAGTTATCAGTTGTAGTTCAGCACAGTCATTAAGCACTAATTAACATTAATTAATTGTACGGATACCTGGATTTTTGACGGTTGTCACAGACTTGATTTTGTGTAGGATGATTAATCCTACAAGTTGTAAACCTTAAAAATGTAAGATTTCAAAGATGAAAAATTCAAGAAACTAAAGTTTACTTCATCAATTAACATGGTTTGATTTTTTGAAAGAAAGAAAGCTTGTTTTAAGTGTTAAATGGAACACTTGATATGTGGAAGTCATGAAAAACTCAAGAAGATTAATTTTTGTAAAATCATCTTACAAGTTGTAAAGGATGAAGATCTATAAAAATGAGTTTGATGAAATAAAAACCATGTTTTTAGTGTTAGATAAATGTAAGACCCTTAGTCCATTTATACGATTTTCATATCGTTTTTGGCTATAATTGTTTAATTATGCTTACACATACTTTACAAAATGCGTATTTCTTAAAACTTTTAAGAATGAAACAATTCAATATTTTATAAAACATTCACCGTTTCAAAAACATGACGACGAATCATTTCACAGAAGCTTGAATCTTGATTGTGTTCGGTTCTTTATCGAGCTTGATCGTCCTCCGGTACCTTCCCTAATACCTACATGTCATCAAAACATGAAATGAGTTAGTTATTCGATGTTTAAAACATGTTCGAATAAGTTCGTGAGACCAAACCCTCAAAAATTTATTAATTATGAGAGTCTAAAAGTTGTTTATGCACTTTCGTGGTTTCAAACTGATCCACAACAACAATTTGTAGACCTCGCGACAACAGTTAATAAACTAGTCGCGTGCCGCGACAGGTGTCGCGTACCGTGAGCACAAAGGGGCTCCTCCGTCGCGTGACGCGAGGTCCCTTTTTCGACAGAATGTTTGCAGCCAAATGCTACATTTTCCAGCCAAACCCATTTTTACGATAACGGACATAACTCATTCGTTATTGATCTGATTTATGTCACGTTTCTTCCTACGTGATCGTAATTCGACTCTCCATCACATAGAGTTAAAATCCGACATCCGGATTAACAAAATTTTAAGAATTTTAAGCCTTCGGCTTAAAATGTAATTATGAACTTTTGACCCGTTCATGTGTGTATCAACAAACATGTTTGTTTGATCTCAATTTCTCATAAACTTTATAAAGTCAACGTTATCTATCATACTAGATTCAAATCCCGGGTTTATAGACATTCTTAAACCCGTTTTTACTTAAATGCTTATTTTGACCCGTTAAGGGTAATTAAGCATTTTTCCGCATTATTTATCAATCTATCTTCCATCAAAACTATATTTGTGGCGGATTTAATGTGATGATATATATATTCCGAGTTTTACTCTTCGGATCATTATTTTACGGCAAAGACTCCTACAGAGTCATTTGACCAAAAATTTACATCTTTCGCTTTTTATACTTATTCGAAGTATTTATTTCATCATAAAACTCATTTCCAAACAACCTTTAAGGGTCGTTTGCTTGATCTAGCTTACAAGGGCGTTTTGGTCCATTTTAGCCATTCATTTACGATGAATGGCTTTTGAAAGCATGTTTGACCCAAAATCTCTCTTTTTAGCTATGATTTTCTTTGAAAAGTCATTATGTTTTCAAATCACATTGACCATCACTTGATTCATTCGGTTTACTCATTAAAGTAACCAAATGTCTAATTTTAGTTTATTTAACTCTCAATGAACCTTTCGTTCTAAATGAGTAGTTAACCTATTACACATACCTGGCTCGTATCAATATATTGACCTGTTTCAATACCTTGCCTTAATAGCCGCTAAGTAATAGCGATGTAAATATCCACTCGATATTTATTCCTATAATCATACATCTCGACAAACCATTAGTCAATATTGTCAAAGGGTCATATTTTCACCTTTTGACCCGTTTGGTCTAATTGACCATGTGCCTTTGCGAGATGGATTTGTTATCATCTCGTCCACATGACTCGCTCCGGTTTACGCCGTACGGTCATTTTATTTATAAATCATTTCTTGATTCTTTTTAACCCCTTTATGTCTTACGCCATAAAGTGTCTTTCACAAACTAACGGTTATCATCAAAGAGTGACCTAATTACCGTTTTACCCTTATTATTTGTATTGGTTTACCCTATAAGGTAACCCCTCGAAACTCATTATCTATTAGTCATTACATGACCAATTTATCGTATTAGTCCGTTTTAGCCATTAAACATGGTTTATTATCATTGTCTTTTGTTTCGAACCGCACATGTCGTGTTGGAACATTCTAGTTCAAAGATGATTTTTATTATTCATATACTATCAAACCAATAGGTATTAAATAAAAGGTGTAAGCTTTAACTTACCTTGCATCCTGATTATGCTTTTCTTCATACTCGATTCGTTTGACCCGCTTCATTCCTATGCTTCCACCTAGCTTGTTAAGCGTCAAACTATCATTGTAATTTGTAATATGGTTAGATTAGTCATAATCATTTACGACTATTCCATCCTACGATTCTTATGTTGAATTTATCATTCGATTATATAATTGGTCAGTTTGACTTTTTAAAGTCAACTGCCTATTTACACAAATAATTACACGAAGTAGCTCAACTACTCGTGTAATTACTTGGTCAATTATCCAGTAAACATCATTCTTATGCTACCGTTTCTAACCACTTTTATTAACCAAGTTCATGTAATCGAATTTTATCAATTTAACACAACTTGATCACTTTTAACACATGATGATATCATACATCATTCAACATGAATATATCATTGATTTTTCATCTTATCATACTAAACTCACTACTTAGCAAGTATAATTATGTACTCAAACACACAATTTGTTCAAGTATTTCCTGATTATTATCAGATATGATGATTCTACTTATAATTATATCTTCAAATTCATCTTATGATTAATACCCACTTATCCTAGTGTGGTAAATCATCAAATCATTTAAATTAGAGTTAATTACTGTTTTCGTCCCTGTGGTTTGTCAAAAATCACTATTTCAGTTCATTAGTTTAAAAATTGCGATTTCAGTCCCTGTGGTTTCACTTTCGTAACCATTTCAGTCCACCTCGTAACCATTTCAGTCCCTGTACTTAACAGAATAATGGATTGAAATGGTTACGAAAGTGAAACCATAGGGACTGAAATCGCAATTTTTAAACTAATGGATTGAAATAGTGATTTTTGACAAACCACAGGGACGAAAACAGTAATTAACTCTTTAAATTATAACATCATATGTATAATTTTCACATAGGGTTTGGTTCCTAAGCAAGTATACATCACTAATTCAATCATAGCTTCAATAATTCATTCATAATTCGTGATTATGATGATTATTCAAATTTCACAACTTCTCAAATCATCAAAATTTGACATACCTTATGATCCCCTAGCTTGGTGGATCAATAATTCACGTTCAATTGTGAATTTGAGCTTCGTTTGAGCTTTCAATTTGATGATTTATTGGAGTTTAGGGTTTTGGGGTTCCTGGGGCTTTCTCCTGTGTTCGAACAGAACACCTTAAACACACACTAAATGTGTGTTTTTGGTTTTAATTTTCTTTTATAATTAAACTTTCAAGTTTATCCTCTTTGGCCCCTCTTGTTTGGTTAGTTTATTAAGTAGGCCACAACCCACTTAATTTCTAACAATATTCCCAATTATTAACTAGGTTAAACATTCCTAGTTAATTTAGTGAGTTCGGGAAGATTTATGACTAGGTTTATTTTAAGTTCCGTCAACTCGGGCTTCTATAAACTTTATTTTCTCAAAAGCTTCCTTTCAGCTTTTATTTAATATTAGGCTTATTTATTTAAAAATCCTAATATTCACCGGGTTAGTTTTACCCCTAACGGTAATTTACCCGTCTTTTAGTACTAACTTGGTTTGATTACCAAATCCGTTTTCGGGGTGTTACAAGTCTATCCCCCTTAAAGAGGTTTCGTCGTCGAAACATTTCTTACATAGTTCATCGAGTTTTAAACTCAATGCATTTGACCTGAGTAATCTTTTAAGCATTACTCATATTTTAACCAGTTGTTAGTATTACCAGAAAAGTATGGTAATATCTTTTTGGTTACTAATAATCTACGTATCTCATACGACATAACGCAACTTGAAATAACGTAATCTCGTTATTTCCACTAGTTTAGTTAACTTAGCGAAATCCATCGCTTTCATACTATCGAATTCTTTATGAATCCGTTATTTTGACTCGTTTAAAGGTCTTTAGTGAAATCTTTCACCTTTAGCAAACAAACTCTTTTGTTTTCAAATTTACTTATTCGGTTCAATTATATGGAATCCACCGCTTACGAGCAAACCGAATTTCTTGATTTTACATCTTAATATTTAAGATAGTTCAATAGTGATATTAGCGAAATTCTATAAAGTATATAACCACATACTTATAGCTTTATCTTTCAATCGTGCTTTTGCTCGATTTGACTTCCTAACCCTTCACTTGGGTGGTATCCTGATCCCTCAAAATAGGTGATCAGTATTTTCTGTTAGTGAGGTCTCATGGGCCGTCACTTTCATCTTTTATCTCTATATACCTTTGTTGTTTACTTGACCGAGTCGCCCATTTGGCCACTTGATCATAAAAATCTATTGGTTTTGTTTATTCCACGCTATTATCAAAATAAATAGCGTATTAACCAATTTCTTAATTTGAACCTCGACCTTAACCGGTCTCACTAACTAGACTTATTAGTCCAGTTACTTTATACCATTTACTCGGGTTACAATGTGATTACATTTCACTTTTCTTTTCTTGACCGTGATCATGTCACGTCATGTTTAGGTCTATCTTAACCTTTTATTTTTGAAAATATTTCTTTCCGAATGCATCATCATGTACTCGTTGGTGTCAAGACTCGCATCTTTTAATATTTACAATTTATATTCCTATCAGAATAGTCATATTTGTGAAAACATTGTTTCTTACTAAAACTAAATTTTAGTTTAGCGTTTTCTCTTAAACTTATGTCAATTATCCATACCAGGATATTGACAGTTAAGAATTTATTCTTTTTACTGTCTTTATTTTATGCGGGGATTCTCAACAGGTTCCCTCGCTTTGTCTAAGTAACTCGTAGGTTCTTTCACTTTGCCTTGTGGGCTATTTCTTTAGGCTTTTACCTTGTTAAGGCAAGACCCTTATAGTTCACTTCTTTTTATTTATGACCCTGATGTGCGTTAGGTGTGATAGGTATTTATGTATATTTTTAGCCCTTTTTAACACTTTAGTCAAGTTTTAAATTTATAAAACACGATATTTTACTAACACTAAACACACATATGGGCAAGTGCACCCATCGTGAGCGTAGTATAGCGTTGGTAAGATACCGAGGTCGTCTAAGGACAAAAGAGCTTTTAGTACCGGTTTATCCTCAACGTCTAATCAAATCAAAAATTTAGAAAAATGTTTTAAACAAGAAAATGAAATTTAACTAAAAATGCTGAAAATAAAAATAAAACAGATAGACAAGATGAATCACTTGGATCCGACTCGCCTTTAGTGTAACCTTTGATGTTTTCCGCACTTTTGCACTTTTTAAGAGATTATCTTAGTTATAGTAGTAGGCCCCTCTTTTGAAGGTGACGTTACCCTTAACCCAGTAGTTTGAGTCAGCAAGGATACAATCCTAAAGGGTTGGAATATTGGAAGATAATTAATTAAATTATTAATGCGTAATGTGGTAGGCCCCTCTTTTAAAGGTGACGTTACCCTCGGCTAAGTGGTTTGAGTCAGCAGGGATACAATCCCAAGTAGATGGGTTAATGTATTAATAGTAGTTTACATATGAGGGGATCAAGCCATTCGCACCCTCGCCGTCCAATAACAGTGGGTATTGAAGGAGGCCCTAGTAAGCTTGACCCAGGTCCTTGCAGGATCTATACACTGAACAAGGCAAGAACCTTACCAAACCATTCCCTTAACCCCCGACCAGGTAGCCAACATATCTCCATATAGACCGTGGAGATATGAATGATGTAAATCTTTTATTTTATATAGACAGTAAAATAACGCCAAGACACCACAGAAAAATGATAAGGAAGTTTCACCTTCAACATAAGAAACTAGTTATTAAAGTCATTAATACAAAACCAAATAAAAAGTGCGAAAAGATTAAAAAACAAAAGTATTACACTAAATGCTTGTCTTCACCAAGTGATGTAAGAGACTTAGGCAAACATGGCCTTTGATTGTCAAGAACTCTTACTATCAATCTTGGATCCCGAGACTACTACACACACTCTATGATGGATGATGGATGATGGTGGTGGATGTGGGTGTTGTGATGGTGGTGGAGTGTGGGTGAAGTAGGAGAGAGGTGGTTTGTCAAAGGATGCCTTTGCAATGAACCAAGCACCCCTATTTATAGCCTGCACAGAAGCCCGGACACGGCCCCGTGCCCGCTGGGCACGGCCCCGTGTCCACCCATCTTCTCTTTCTTCATTAATTACAGTTTGTCTGCATTAGTTGACCACGCCCC
The DNA here is from genome assembly GCA_030545235.1 of Helianthus tuberosus. Classification (NCBI taxonomy): domain Eukaryota; kingdom Viridiplantae; phylum Streptophyta; class Magnoliopsida; order Asterales; family Asteraceae; genus Helianthus; species Helianthus tuberosus. Next base: position 150,201,885 of record CM060352.1, read on the forward strand.
CGTGTCCGCTGGGCACGGCCCCGTGTGCAGAAGCGTATATGTACTATCAAGATTTGCTTGGATTTTGCGAATCTTAGCGTTGACCACGGCCCCGTGTCCGCTGGGCACGTCCCCGTGTTGGGAAATAGAAGCTTCTACAACTTTGTCTTTTCTGCAGACACTTGGGCACGCCCCCGTGTTCAATGAGCATGGGGCGTGTTCAGCCTTCTGATGTCTTGTTTTTGCTTGGGAAGATGCTGTCGAGGGGTCGGGCATGCCACGTTTATTCCTTTTCTTGTATTATTGTTAGATTTGGCTGTATTTTTGCTTCTTTTGTTCATTTACGCTCATCTATCCCTGAAAATACAAAAGGAAGACAAAAGCACACTTTTCCAACATTAGTACTAAAAAAGGGTTAGTTTTATGCCTCATTTGATGTAATTTATATGTTGCATCTTACACACATCAAATACCCCCACACTTGAATCTTTGCTTGTCCTCAAGCAAAACTCTTTATAATGTGGCTTACACACCCAAATGGAATGGGTAGAAGAGAAGGTTTTGGGCTTGTCTAGAGTGTCAGGATTCCAAGATCTTTATTAGGTTTTATTTTTATGTTCTTTACAATCCTATTCGTTATGATTTATTTAGAACATTACATAAGAGAAATTACTTATTTGGGCATAACATGTCGTTTTAAAATTCCATTTATATACAAGTTCACATACCTCACGGGGGATCACTCAACACTCGGCCGAAGATGTATTTTTGTGAAACACTCGAGAGTGGCATGGAACTTACTTCTACCATATGCTTGCCAAGCAATCAATCTTCTTCCTTTTTAACTATAAACCTTTGTAAATATCAAGAGGACTTTGGGGAAGGGTTAGGCTTGGGTTAAAGGTAGGTGGTTTTGGGTTAGTGGTTAGTAGAAAAGGGCGAAAGGCGTAAAAAGCGTCGGTTTTCGTAAAACATTTTGTTTTTGTGACTTTTTATTTTAATGAAGCATTTTTCAAACAAAGTTCTTTTTTTTATGAACTTGCTTGTTTATTTCTAAAGTTCATCATTTTTTTTTCATAAGGATGTCACAAGAAAAACGAGCTTTTTACTAAAATAAAGGGTTTAAAATGAAAAAGGGTTTTGGTGGGTAAAGGGTGTTTGTTTTGGGTTTAGAAATGAAAAGGTTTAGGCTCAAAGGGGTTAACTAGGGGGATTTTGGGTAGGTGGTAAAAAAAGAAAAATAATGGTGTTGAAATAAAAAGGGGTAGTCCTAATGCCTCCGTCATTTACTTACTCGGGTTTAAGTTGGTAAGGACCGGAAATGTATCGTCATGGCAAGTTCTAGAGTCGTAAGAAACCAAGCGGCTATTCACACAAGAAACGAAAAATGAGCATTTAGTTTAAAGATTTGTATTTGTATGCTCAATAAAGGCTCAAAACTCACTTTTTGTGGGAATAGGTTTTTAATGTGATCAAGTACATATAATCAAATTTTAACTAGATTTGTCATGCCGTTTCATAATTTTCTTATGTTGGTTCTTTTTATCACGACACTATCGGTTGTAAATTTATAAAAATATAACCTTTCTAGAACTTGTTATTCCGAATTTAAACCAAGACAAGTAAAAAAATGAAAAGTTTTTTGAAAAAAATTGGGGTGTTTAGCGGTTCCAACAGAGTTTTGTGTAAGGCTTGTGATTAGGACTTGCAAAATTCAAGGTTTTAGCATCCCCCCTCACTTAAATTACACATTGTCCTCAATGTGTCCCAAAAAATAAGATTTTAGGTTGATTGAATGTGTAAAAAGGTGTGTTAAACAAAATTTTTCTGTTGCTGGGCACCTGGACACGGGCCGTGGTGTCCGGGCACGGCCCCATGTTCAGATTGCCAGTGACAGAAATCAACAAAAAGTAACAGAAGGCTGGGCACGGGGGCATGTTCAACGAACACGCCCCGTGTCCAGTTACCTGAACTGGGCGTTTTTCTGCAGACCCTTGAGCACGGGGTCGTGTTGGTTGGGCACGACCCGTGCTGAACTTGCTGTAATGAAGAAAAATGTTCAGGAGGCTCTGTTTTTGTGCATGGGGCATTGGTTCAAGTCTCCCCTAGTATCCTTCACCATCCAAGTGTGTTTTACCCATTACAACATCATCCAAACACCAAAAAATTTGAAAACCATCATTTATTAAATAGAGAAAGTTATAATAAGGTCCTAGAAAAATAAAGAAAGATAAAAGTTAAAAAGAAAGTTCCTAAGATAGCTAGGTCAAGTGATACATGAAATCATCCTAACGAGTTCTACCCTTATTATAGGAATCTCAAAATCCCCGGAAATAGCTTCCCGGTATTTCGTAGATATCGTCGAACTCGGAGCCGAGAGGTGTCCCCTAGATGTCATTGAGCCATTCCTCTATCTCTTTCGGGAGGAAGAAGGCGGGCTCATTTTCTTCAACATCTTGTGGGGGAGGAGCGGTGGCGACCGGGACCCCGGGGAGTATGTTTCAAGGGGGGTCTGCATGCACGGCATACCACTCGGCCGGTATGATAACTTCTGGTACCACATTCCACGCCCTTTGTGTGACGATTGGTACCAAAGGAGGGGAAGCGAGGAAATTCAACCTTTGGTGCAAAAGGTTGACCTCCCTAAGACACCCTTCTAGACCCATCGATAAATGATTGATACGGTCGACCAGAGCTTCCTCAACCCCCCGTCATTTCGTCTATGGCCTCTCTCAAGGCATAGACATAGTTGACGAGAGAGTCTTCTACCGTTGACCTTCTCCCTTGTCGGTTGTTTCTTGAGTGTAATGATGATGTTCCACTATTTCTGCTCGACATTCTAAGAAAACAAACCGAAAAGAATTCATTTTAGTGAAACAGTACCTCGAACACGGCCCCGTGCTCACTGAGCACGGCCCCGTGTTTATCTTTCTGCAGATTTTTGAAACAAGGACTCTTGGAGCTTTAAATCATTTTTCTGTCTTTTGAAGCATTTTTAAGCAGAAATAACTTAAAACTGTGTTGTAAAACTTACTTTTAACAAAATTCCTTGAATAAAAATCTAACAAACATCTCAATAAAGCTTGAAACCATGGTGATTTTAAGCTTTAATGGAGGTGTTTGAGGTAAAAATGAAGAAGAAGGCAATAGACAAAAGTAGAAAACACAAGATGGTTGTTGGGAACCTTCTTTAGAATATACCTAGGATGGTATGTGTGAAGATCCCACCAAATCTCTGTCTTTGGAGTGGTCCAAATGTGCAGGAATCTTGGCTGCATTTATAGAAAACGACAGCACGCTGGACACGGCCCCGTGTTGGCTGGACACGGCCCCGTGTGAAGACAAAATCCTAACACATTTTGTCCGTATTCTGACCGAAAGTCAGACGTGAATCTTTTGGTGGACACGGGGGCGTGCTGACCTGGACACGGCCCCGTGTCTAGAGGCGGTTTATGAAGATTCATCTATTTTCAAGGAATTTTTCAGATCGGGTGGTTCCTTACAGGATGGAACAACAGCGAAGTGCCTGAGATACCGAACGCAAGAGGTTATCGGTAAGGGTGATTCCTATGCTAAATGTAGGTGGACAAGTCCAACCCTTTTCCGGGCTCTCGTTAAAGAAGGTGTATGTCGAATCGCTCAGGTCTATGTATGCATCGACGGAAGTCAATGGGGAGTCCTTCACGGCGCAATCGACACAGGGACGACTATCGCTTAAGTCTTTGCGAGAGTTAGAGGTGATTTCGGGAGCGACGATGTTGTTTTTATCCGAATGCGATCTCAATAATTCTTCTTGGATGTCGTCTTGAGATGAATTAGTTATGTCCATCTCAAGTTCTTTTATCCATTGGAGAATTAGTTCTTCTAGCAGAAAGAATTCTTCAAGAAGCATTTCATCTAGAAGGGACGATTGAGAGCATTCGAGGGAGAGATAGGGATTATTTTTACTTTCGCCCCTCTTAAGGCTGCAGGAAAACAATGAGTCTATATAGTGGGGAGTATAATTTAAAAAGTAACATTTTAATTCTTCATGATTTCCACCACATAATTGACACCACGTACTATAAGAGGAGCGATAGTAAAAAAAATCAGTATCGCTCATGTTTGTGTCAGAAATTACCAACCGTCGGGATCTTACAGTTCTGTTTGCAATATCTGATACTTGGGCACGGGGCGTGTTGGTTGGGCATGACCCCATGTTCAGATACTGTCTGACTTAAAACAGGATTGCCAGTACCAAAGATTGGGCACGGGGCCGTGTTCAGCGGGCACGGCCCGTGCTGAGCTCTATAGAAGCTGAAAATCTAAGAAAAATCCCAAAAATAGAAAAATAAGAAAAATGATTAGGCCGTTGATTCCTAACTTTCTTAAAATCCTCGTGTCCCCGGTAACGGCGCCAAAAACTTGATGTGCGTTAGGTGTGATAGGTGTTTATGTATATTTTTAGCCCTTTTTAACACTTTAGTCAAGTTTTAAATTATAAAACACGATATTTTACTAACACTAAACACATATATGGGCAAGTGCACCCATCGTGAGCGTAGTATAGCGTTGGTAAGATACCGAGGTCGTCCAAGGACACAAGAGCTTTTAGTACCGGTTTATCCTCAACGTCTAATCAAATCAAAAATTTAGAAAATGGTTTTAAACAAGAAAATGAAATTTAACTAAAAATGTTGAAAATAAAAATAAAACAGATAGACAAGATGAATCACTTGGATCCGACTCGCCTTTAGTGTAACCTTTGATGTTTTCTGCACTTTTGCACTTTTTAAGAGATTATCTAAGTTATAGTAGTAGGCCTCTCTTTTGAAGGTGACGTTACCCTCAACCTAGTAGTTTAGTCAGCAAGGATACAATCCTAAAGGGTTGGAATATTGGAAGATAATTAATTAAATTATTAATGCGTAATGTGGTAGGCCCCTCTTTTGAAGGTGACGTTACCCTCGGCTAAGTGGTTTGAGTCAGCAGGGATACAATCCCAAGTAGCCGGGTTAATGTATTAATAATAGTTTACATATGAGGGGATCAAGCCATTCGCACCCCCGCCATCCAATACCAGTGGGTATTGAAGGAGGTCCTAGTAAGCTTGACCCAGGTCCTTACATGATCTATACACTGAACAAGGCAAGAACCTTACCAAACCAATTCCTTAACCCCCGACCAGGTAGCCAACATATCTCCATATAGACCGTGGAGATATGAATGGTGTAAATCTTTTATTTTATATAGACAGTAAAATAACGCCAAGACACCACGGACAAATGATAAGGAAGTTTCACTTTCAACATAAGAAACTAGTTACTAAAGTCATTAATACAAAACCAAATAAAAAGTGCGAAAAGATTAAAAAACAAAAGTATTACACTAAATGCTTGTCTTCACCAAGTGATGTAAGAGACTTAGGCAAACATGGCCTTTGAGTGTCAAGAACTCTTACTATGAATCTTGGATCCCGAGACTACTACACACACTCTATGATGGATGATGGATGATGGTGGTGGATGTGGGTGTTGTGATGGTGGTGGAGTGTGGGTGAAGTGGGAGAGAGGTGGTTTGTCAAGGGATGCCTTTGCAATAAACCAAGCACCCCTATTTATAGCCTGCACAGAAGCCCGGACACGGCCCCGTGCCCGCTGGGCACAGCCCCGTGTCCACCCATCTTCTCTTTCTTCATTAATTGCAGTTTGTCTGCATTAGTTGACCACACCCCCGTGTCCGTTGGCCACGGCCCCGTGTGCAGAAGCGTATCTGTACTATCAAGATTTGCTTGAATTCTGCGAATCTTAGCGTTGACCACGGCCCGGTGTTGGGAAGTAGAAGCTTCTACAACTTTGTCTTTTCTGCAGACACTTGGGCACCCCCCCCCCCCCCCCGTGTTCAATGAGCACGGGGCGTGTTCAGCCTTCTAATGTCTTGTTTTTGCTTGGGAAGATGCTGTCGAGGGGTCGGGCATGCCACGTTTATTCCTTTTCTTGTATTATTGTTAGATTTGGCTGTATTTTTGCTTCTTTTGTTCATTTACGTTCATTTATCCCTGAAAATACAAAAGGAAGACAAAAGCACACTTTTTCCAACATTAGTACTAAAAAGGGTTAGTTTTATGCCTCATTTGATGTAATTTATATGTTGCATTTTACACACATCAGACCCCAAGGGTCATTTTGGTCCCGTAGACCTTTTCTTACTCATGTCATTCTTGAAATATATGTTTGGTGTCAAGGCACCCTGTTTATGTTTGCAAAATCATTTGGTTTCAAGTTTAAGATCCGTTAACCATGACTGTAGTTCGTGACTACAATGGTTGTATTTTGGATCATTCTCCCGACTCTATGACCTCTCATGTCATTTATGCGTTGGTTAGTCTTATGCTCACCGTTATCTGGTTTGCATATATTCGTATTCAACCCGTTTGACTTGTTAATGTGAAATCCATCACTTATAAACAATCAAACTTTATTCTTTATTCAACCCGTTCAACCTCAAAATAGTTGAACATATTTATTCAAAATTTCTTTTTAAAAATTTTTTATCAGATTTTAGTCATAACTCATAATCCTAGTCCTTTGACTTTCATTCCGCGTTCCCGTCTCTCGGTTTACGCATGTATTTAAGTTCCTACCCATAAACCGGGTGATTTACCGAAGTCATTATAAATGCAACCCTGTAGGTATGCATTAAGACTTCATTCTGACTTGTTTGGTTGTCTTAGCAAAATCCATCGCTTTATTTAACTAAACCTTTATTCTTTATGTGACCATGCTTGATGGTCTTATAATTTCTGAATGATGATTATCATCATCATCCTTTCTTTACTACAACCAAAGTAAATAACTTCGATCGTTTTTGTGTATGGGCAATACCTTCGTTTCCATGACCTCGCGGGTCATTTACAATTTGGTTTTACATGCCCTTTTTGTCAATCATGGCTCTTTCGTCCATAATGACCTATTTCACGAATTCCTTTGGGTCATTTATTTCTATGCGCGCCATACATCGTTTTTATGGTTCCCTCGAAACCCATTTATACGAGTATGCCCATAAGATTTCTTGACCCCAAGGTTCTTTTAACTTTTCATTCGTCTCGACCTTACCACATCGGACATAACTGTGCTCATTATAAGAAGCTCGTGGTATCATGTGTTCACTACTTACTTGGCCAGAGTAAGCGATCAACCTATGGCACGCATGACCTTATTATAATTACCACATCACGTCCCATGTAAGTAATCTCTCGATTTATTTAAATTTGTAAAACTTTATTTAATTGCCAATTAACAGTTATTAGTTTTACCCGTTTTTATCTTTGAACATATACAACGTTCCTTTTTATAACCATTTATACAATCACATTCGTTGATGTGATCATTACCTTTCTCAATTGAATCTTTATTGAGAATACTTACTTGGATGATTACTTTCGTCCAAGTTTATATTTAAACTAAATTCAGTTATTGTCTTATTATTCACGACTGTGAATAATACGTATCTCTACTGAATTTCTCTTGGAAACGTCATCCTGGATAGGTAACATATCCAGGTTTTCCAAGTTTCATATTCTATATGCAACTATCATCCACTATGTGTTTGTTGCATATTTCTGTTTATGCTATAAGTTTAAGACGTGTACCTTGTAGATACTTGCCCTGATAAACTTTCCTTGTTGTTCGATCTCTCATTCGAGATCGTTTCTCGATTCCTGTCTTTGGCGTGTATGACTTTCTTGTCATACTTCAGACTGTTTCTTTATCGTATCGATAATTCTTTTAAACTCTCGTCATCTTCAGATGCGAGGGTCCTTTAACTACGACGTATACAAAGATTAGTAACGTTTTACATTAATAAACGCTTGTACTATACTACAAGGCTTTTCTACAATACGTGTTAACACACGTATTTCGTTAACTATATCGGTCTTTTATCGCCTTATTTGGGTAACGTGTTTTACACGATAACCCTATGTGTTGTTTTCAACACTTTACATGCTAGACCATTAATATACTGAATAACTTACCGGATTTCGCGATCAAGTCTCGAACCGAACACTTTACTCTTTAACCTAGCTCTGATACCAACTTGTAAGACCCTTAGTCCATTTATACGATTTTCATATCGTTTTCGGCTATAATTGTTTAATTATGCTTACATATACTTTACAAAATGCGTATTTCTTAAAACTTTTAAGAATGAAACAATTCAACATTTTATAAAACATTCGCCGTTTCAAAAACGTGACGACGAATCATTTCGCGGAAGCTTGAATCTTGATTGTGTTCGGTTCTTTATCGAGCTTGATCGTCCTCCGGTACCTTCCCTAATACCTACATGTCATCAAAACATGAAATGAGTTAGTTATTCGATGTTTAAACCATGTTCGAATAAGTTCGTGAGTCCAAACCCTCAAAAATTTATTAATTATGAGAGTCTAAAACTTGTTTATATACTTTCGTGGTTTCAAACTGATCCACAACAACAATTTGCAGACCTGGTAAGCTGTCGCGTGCCGCGACAACAGTTAATAAACCTGTCGCGTGCCGTGACAGGTGTCGCGTACCGTGAACACAAAGGGGCTCCTCCGTCGCATGACGCGAGGGCCCTTTTTCGACAGAATGTTTGCAGCCAAATGCTGCATTTTCCAGCCAAACCCATTTTTATGATAACGGACATAACTCATTCGTTATTGATCCGATTTATGTCACGTTTCTTCCTATGTGATCGTAATTCGACTCTCCATCACATGGAGTTAAAATCCGACATCCGGATTAACAAAATTTTGAGACTTTTAAGCCTTTGACTTAAAATGTAATTATGAACTTTTGACCCGTTCATGTGTGTATCAACAAACATGTTTGTTTGATCTTAATTTCTCATAAACTTTATAAAGTCAATGTTATCTATCATACTAGATTCAAATCCCGGGTTTATATACATTCTTAAACCCGTTTTTACTTAAATGCTTATTTTGACCCGTTAAGGGTAATTAAGCATTTTTCCGCATGATTCATGCTCAATTACTTTTAACATTTTATTTCCACATTATTTATTAATCTATCTTCCATCACAACTATATTTGTGGCGGATTTAATGTGATGATATATATATTCCGAGTTTTACCCTTCGGATCATTATTTTACGGCAAAGACTCATATAGAGTCATTTGACCAAAAACTTACATCTTTCGCTTTTTATACTTATTCGAAGTATTTATTTCATCATAAAACTCATTTCCAAACAACCTTTAAGGGTCGTTTGCTTGATCTAGCTTACAAGGGCGTTTTGGTCCATTTTAGCCTTTCATTTATGATGAAGGGCTTTTGAAAGCATGTTTGACCCAAAATCCCTCTTTTTTGCTATGATTTTCTCTGAAAAGTCATTATGTTTTCAAATCACAATGACCATCACTTGATTCATTCGGTTTACTCATTAAAGTAACCAAATGCCTATTTTTACTTTATTTAACTCTCAATGAACCTTTCGTTCTAAATGAGTAGTTAACCTATTACACATACCTGGCTCGGATCAATATATTGACCCGTTTCAATACCTTTCCTTAATAGCCGCTAAGTAACAGCGATGTAAATATCCACTCTATATTTATTCCTATAATCATACAGCTCGACAAACCATTAGTCGATATTGTCAAAGGGTGATATTTTCACCTTTTGACCCGTTTGGTCTAATTGACCATGTGTCTTTGCGAGATGGATTTGTTATCATCTCGTCTACATGACTCGCTCCGGTTTATGCCGTACGGTCATTTTATTTATAAATCATTTCTTGATTCTTTTTAACCCCTTTATGTCTTACGCCATAAAGTGTCTTTCAAAAACTAACGGTTATCATCAACGAATGACATAATTACCGTTTTACCCTTATTATTTGTATTGGTTTATCCTATAAGGTAACCCCTCGAAACTCATTATCTATTAGTCATTACATGACCAAGTTATCGTATTAGTCCGTTTTAACCATTAAACATGATTTATTATCATTGTCTTTTGTTCCGAACAGCACATGTCGTGTCGAAACATTCTAGTTCAAAGTTGATTTTTATTATTCATATCCTATCAAACCAATAGGTATTAAATAAAAGGTGTAAGCTTTAACTTACCTTGCATCCTGATTATGCTTTTCTTCATACTCGATTCGTTTGACCCGCTTCATACCCAAGCTTCCACCTAGCTTGTTAAGCGTCAAACTATCATTGTAATTTGTAAGATGGTTAGATTGGTCATAATCATTTACGACTATTCCATCCTACGATTCTTGTGTCGAATTTATCATTCGATAATATAACTGGTCAGTTTGACTTTTTAAAGTCAACTGCCTATTTACACAAATAATTACACGAAGTAGCTCAACTACTCATTTAATTACTTGGTCAATTATCCGGTAAACATCATTCTTATGCTACCGTTTCTAACCACTTTTATTAACCAAGTTCATGTAATCGAATTTTATCAATTTAACACAACTTGATCACTTTTAACACATGATGATATCATACATCATTCAACATGAATATATCATTGATTTTTCATCTTATCATACTAAACTCACTACTTAGCAAGTATGATTATGTACTCAAACACACAATTTGTTCAAGTATTTCCTAATTATTATCAGATATGATGATTCTACTTATAACTATATCATCAAATTCATCTTATGATTAATACCCACTTATCCTAGTGTGGTAAATCATCAAATCATTTAAATTATAACATCATATGTATAATTTTCACTTAGGGTTTGGTTCCTAAGCAAGTATACATCACTAATTCAATCATAGCTTCAATAATTCATTCATAATTCGCGATTATGATGATTATTCAAATTTCACAACTTCTCAAATCATCAAAATTTGACATACGTTATGATCCCCTAGCTTGGTTGATCAATAATTCACGTTCAATTGTGAATTTGAGCTTCGTTTGAGCTTTCAATTTGATGATTTATTGGAGTTTAGGGTTTTGGGGTTCCTGGGGCTTTCTCCTATGTTCGAACAGAACACCTTCAACACACACTAAATGTGTGTTTTAGGTTTTAAATTTCTTTTATAATTAAACTTTCAAGTTTATCCTCTTTAGCCCCTCTTGTTTGGTTAGTTTATTAAGTAGGCCACAACACACTTAATTTCTAACAATATTCTCAATTATTAACTAGGTTAAACATTCCTAGTTAATTTAGTGAGTTCGGGAAGATTTATGACTAAGTTTATTTTAAGTCTCGTCAACTCGGGCTTCTATAAACTTTATTTTCTCAAAAGCTTCCTTTCAGCTTTTATTTAATATTAGGCTTATTTATTTAAAAATCCTAATATTCACTGGGTTACTTTTACCCCTAACGATAATTTACCCCTTCTTTTAGTACTAACGTGGTTTGATTACCAAACCCGTTTTTGGCGTGTTACAATAAACATGTTTATTAACATGTTAAAATACTACAAAGTTTTATAAAACTTCAAGTTCATATCATCTTGTAAAAGTGTAAGTAATGGCTTATGGTAAGTTGTATGAAAATTGTTGATGATTGATGATGAATTTTAAAAAGAAAATGATATGCTATTAAGCATGGAAACCTCCATTTTCAAAGGAAATTATGGCAAAATTTTTGTAGAAATTAAACACTTAGAAATTTTTTTTAAACAAGTGTTTACAAGTAATTTTTGGTCATGGTTTTAATATAAAAATTTGCCATAGATTTTGTTATATAAATTACAAGTATTGGGGGTTGATTTTTAATAATAAAAATGACTAAATATATATTTAGGAAAATATATATTTAGAAGTCACAAAATTATGTGCTACTTGTATATTGCTTGTATTAGTTATATTAAAATTAGGAACCTTGAAAATAATATAACACACCAAAATACCAAAAGTTGTAATATAAAATATTACCAAAATCACAAGAAAATAAATATATAATCTATACCTGAATATTGGACAAATCGGACAATGGACATTTGGACTATATATATATATATAGACAAAGCGTATTGTACAAAATGGCTTAACGTACGCTATGTACACGATGTGAAATCGCATGTTATAAAATAGCATGGATGAAATCGCATGTGATAATTTTTGATGAAATCGCATGTTGGTTTTTTGTAACAATTTCGCATGTGATAATTTTGATGAAATTGCATGTTGGTTTTTTGTAACAATTTCGCATGTGGTAATTTTGATGAAATCGCATGTTAAAAAACCAACATGCGAAATTGTTACAAAAAACCAACATGCGATTTCAATGTGGGATAAAGATCTGACGACTGAGATGATCGCGTACGTATTGTATGATAAAGGCATTTGTATGTTAACCTAACTATATATATATATATATATATATATATATATATATATAGGGGAAGGTTCATTGGGGAACAGCGGGGAACGGGCTCAAACGAACTCCGATTGGACTCATTCCAGCGGCGTTGGAATCGGCTCGTCGAACCCTAACTAAGATCTCTTAACCCTAAACCCTAAATCCTAAACTCTAAACCCTAAAGCTAAAAAATAAGGCTAAAACCTAAGCTAAACCGTAAAATCTAAACTATAAACCCTAAAGGCTAAACCCTAAAGGCTAAACCTAAAGCTAAACCCTAAACCCTAAAGCTAAACCCTAAACCCTAAACCCTAAACCCTAAAGCTAAACTCTAAACCCTAAAGCTAAACCCTAAAGCTAAACCGTAAGGCTAAACCCTAAAGCTAAACCCTAAAAGCCAAACCCTAATATATTTAGGGTTTAGGGGTTATGATTTAGGGTTTAGGGTTAAGAGATTCTAGTTAGGGTTCGACGAGACGGTTCTAACACCGCTGGAATGAGTCCAATCGGAGTTCGTTTGAGTCGGTTCCCCACTGTTCCCCATTTTTTTAGTGTTCCCCAATTAACCTCACACTATATATATATATATATATATATATATATATATATATATATATATATATATATATATATATATATATATTCCGGAAGTAAATTCGTAACTTGACAAATATGAAAAACTGTATTTTTAAAACCCAAGAAATGGCAAAATATGAATTTTTGCAACTATTACAAAATATATCATTTTTGTCAAAATAGAAAATATATTATTTTTGAAGTATATATTTTCAAGAACGATTCAAAAATATATTATTTTGGTGAAAACTAAAAATATATATTTTTCTAAGTTTAATCTAAAAAATATATTATTTTTGGGATATATATGGAAGTATACATATTTTTGCCAAGTAAATTTTATAGATATTTTTCTTTAAAATTATTTTAAAATACGTATATTTTAAGAATATAAAGTTGGTGATTTTTAATTGTACAAAAATAATATTCCAGAAAATTACATATAAAATTAAGTATAAAATACTTAATAAATACAAGAAAATACGTATTCCTATACGTATAAATACATACCGGAATACACTACCAATACTTGGCAAAATACACAAATACAAGTATACCTATACTTGGAAAATTTATATGTGAGAAATACATGACAAATCAAGTTAAAAATATATTATTTTTAACAATAGTACAAATAATTGGATAAAAATGGTTTAAGTTAAAATATCCTTATTTTAACTAATAATTATATAATTTGTAATTATATAATGTACATCAATCGTATAACTCAAAGTATACTAAATTCCAAAAATAAGTCTTAATAAATAACTAATACTAAGAGTCGTTACACGACCTAAATGTCTAATAAAACATAGCACGTGTGTAGGTGATAGTACGACTCGTGGAAAGGAGACTTTGAGTTACGAGACAGCTACGCAAATCAGTGAGTTCATGCCCCCCCCCTTTCTTTTAACTGTTTTCGAATTTATAACTGTCGGGGGTGGAATACATGTTTTAAAGGTTTCAATGGTATGTTTTAGCTAAGGAATGAACTGTTAGATCACGTGGATGGGTAGTATCTCTCCTAAGTTCCATTAATCTAGTTTAGACCGAGGGGCATGAGTGGTAGATCTATCTGGGTGTAGCGAGCCCCACCCATGGGTCCTTGTCTGGCCGTATGTGGTGACTATGTCGATCCTGCCGGATGGACCGGAGGAAATTCGCTAGGTTTGAGCACTTCCTACGCACCACACATATTAATATCCTTGCAAAACATTAATGATCTGTTCATAGACGCTTTACATACCGGTTATCAAAGGAATTCTCTCAAATGTTTACAAGTTATTACGAGCTCACATACAAAACTCATGAACTCGCTCAACTTTTGTTGATGTTTTCAAATTACATGTATTTCAGGAAACTAAATTGATCTGGCAGCCTTGAGAAAGATTTCAAGAAGTAATTTCAAGTTTGATATCATCCTACTTTTGAAGGGTTTGGTTTGGATATCTTATTTTAGATAAGATATACGAATCAAAGCCTTGGTTTAAAAGTCCTTTATGGAACTTATTACTACTTTGAATGGTTTGTAAACTTAACATAAAGTGTGTTGGTTGAAACTTAACAACTTGTGTTTGTATTATTTTTAAAACTTATGAATGGATGAACATCATGTTTTAATCATATAGTTGTTTATTATAATTGAATGCAATGGCATTGATCAAGTCGCACATTACACACTTCCGCAAAAGTCAGGGTGTGACAGATTGAGTAAAGAATCGGTGTATAATCACCACATAGGGGAAGAAGAGAGAGAATTGGATAATGGTGGGACTCACTCATTTCAACCAATCACAATTTTTTTGTCTTTTTATATTTATAGAAAAAAAAAGTTTACCTCTCCTCAAGAGAGGTGACCACCCCTTATGTTTTAGTGCAAGAAGGGACTTAGAGAGGGGGATTGACATGGCAAGATATGATTGGGTGGGTGGAGAGTTTACCTCTCCTCAAGAGGTAACCACCCGTTTCATTCTAAGTAAATTAAATTTGTAAATTCTTTTCAAAATATATACTTTTTCACACTAAAAAAACAACTTAATTTAAAGTGTAGAATAGATTACGATGTGTGTAATATAAATTACGAGGCGTGTATGTTATATTTCGATGTGTGTAGGATAAATTTCGACGTGTGTAGCACAAAATTCTATAATGTGTAGGGTATATGTAGGAAACTTTTGATGTGTGTAGGTTTTTTAGATTACATGTAGGATAATTAATGATTAGTTGACTAATTAATTCAAGAAAGAAAAAAATTAATGAGAAGAGTTATAAATGAATTAGAACAGGTAAACAAACTTAACACGCAACAAATTGTCTAAACACGCCACAAATTGTCTAAATGCCATACAGCTTAAAAAATGGCTTAGGTTATTGCATGGAGGTTTGATAGGTCGGAGAGACATTTCGTCCTAAAGTTCTCTGACAGGAGAATGGTGAAGGTCAAGATCATCAAGGCCATAATTAGTATGGATGAGGCTGTTCAGAAGGATATTCTGGCCTTGGGGTTTCAACGACCAACAATTGTGAAAGGACTCAGACGATAATAAGATGATTGAAGAGAAATTTCCAGCAGATGATGATGATGATGATGATGATGATGATGATGATACTGATCTACCAACAGTTACCAGTTGAAGTTTGGATGAACAATCAAAGACGGTGAAAGTTACTTATCAACACGAGGTGGATTATTCATTGAGGATGGACGAAATGCTGAATATAGATAGACTACACATTCTTGAACAACTCTTTGATTTAGCACCTTCAAACGATGCAACATCCAGGGTTGTGATGATATTTAAATATAGGATGCGAGAAAGGCTAAACCAGATTATGGCGTTATACGCCAATGACCTAGATGATAATGATGATGATGAGTCTGAAGAAAGTGATGACCAAAGAGATGGGTACATCTCTTATGTAATACCATCCACATAATTCCGTCTTAGTTGTAATGAATTTAGGAACGCCAAGATGTTTACGTTTTATAAGATATAAGTGATTAATTCAACTGGACAGATCTACAAAAATGCCAAAAAAAAATTGTAATGTTTGAATTATTAAATGTATATAATGAATTTGGGAACGACATAGACACCAAGATGTTTGAATTATTAATCGATTATAATGAATTTGGGAATGCCATAAACGCCAAGATATTTACTTTGTAACACAAAGAACGATGAATTCATAGAGCAAATCTAAGAAAACAATAAAACGCTAGGGAGTTATTGTTTCTAACTACACGCCAAAAAAATCCTACACGCCACAAATGATAACGGTGTGTGACAGATGCATTGGAAAAGAGGATAAAAGGACAAAATAGCCATTCCGCTTTGATTATATCGCGTGCCACGTGTTCGGCCAGGATCCGTTCTCACCGTTTTCACACTTTCAAACGTTTTCTCCTGATCCCGTTTCTGTGTGTGTGTGTGTGTGTGAATTATACACAGAAATCCCAACCCAGTTCAAGAAACCCAAAAAACCCATTTATATGGTTGTAGTTCAGCTGCATAACTTTTGTTGAAGATATGTTCAAGAGTATTATGGGTACACTAGTTTTATTATCTCTCTTATATCTGACACAGATAAACACATACCTTAACATATAAACACTCTCTTTCTTTTGTTTACAACTACCTGTAGATCCAATTTCTCTCTCATTTTTTACAATGAACTTGGGTTTTGGATTCAACATCTGAATTCCTCATTTATCCTAATCCCACATACAGAGCCGTTAGATTTTGGTATCTACTAAATCATGGAGAGAGGGTGTGTGTGAAAGAGAGAGAGAGAGAGAGATGAAATTGGTTTCAATAGTGTTCAGATTTTTTTCTCCATAGATAAAGATGTCGATACGGGGGTTTACCCGATCTCTCTCATTTGCCTATGTTGAATATCAAACGGATCTTTCATGCCCCATTAATCACCCATGACTTTCTTATTTTCCTCATATATATGCGGTTTTAACGCCTTTTTTGAATGTTGAATAATGAAGCCAATAAAGAAAACATGTGTGTCAGCAAGGGGTTAATCCTACTGTGACCATCATTTCCTAACTGGCACACACCGTTAATCCCATCACTATTTCCTATCATAATTGGATGATACCAACTTTTTTTCCTTTCTAGTCCGATCTCATCCATGATATTCATAACATCGGACTTGGGGACATGACGAGGTATGACCTGGTTCAGGTAACCTAGACCGGTCAAACCCTTTATTAATAATAATAAAATAACCCACATGTTATTCCAAAATATTCTAATCCATACGGATAGATATTAAACAACCAAATCTGCATAAAGTTTGGAAGATCTACATGATCTCTTATTTTCGGGTACAATCCCAGTATAATTACAACTCCTAGATATGGGGAAACCTTAACCACCGTAGTGGAAGTTGACCAACGGAGATATACCCCTCAGGTACACGTTTCTTTATTTGTCATTTTGAGCATGTCATATACACCAACTAGTGGTCAAGGCTGTCTTAGGGGCTGTTGGCCTGAGCTTTTCAAAATGACTTATTTGCTTATTTGCTTAAGCAAATAAGCAAATAAGTCATTTTGAAAAGCTCAATTTTAAAGCTTTTCAAAACAGCTTATTGACTTATTTGCTTTTCAGAAAAGCAAATAAGCAAATAAGCTGTTTTGAAAAGCTTAGCCAAACAAGCTCTTTAAGCACCTAAAGCATATAATAAAACATGAGCTCTTTTCGTTAATGAAAATTACGTTTGATTCAATCCTAATTTTAGGTGCCCAAAGTCCTTGCCTTGTTTCACTCCCCTTTGAACCACCTTTGTTGGTGGTTAAAAAGATTGTGTCTTCTTGTGGGATGTAGAAGTTGACATTAGCCTTTGGGATGTTAGATTTTTTTATTAGCTAATTTCCACACCTGCTAAATCCTAATTCCTACCCTTAAATCTATATCATTATCCATTATAGGAGCAGAACCCTCAACCTCATAGGAAAGGACACGTTTCCAAACCCTTTAATATCGCTAGGCAACAAGCCTTTGGGATTTTAGATCAGTCTTATTATTTGCTTAGATCTAATATCTTGAACCTCAACAAGCAAGAACGATGTTAATGTTCTACCTGAAGTCGATGCCCAAATTAGTAGAGGGATTTCGAAAATCAAGAAACGTGTGATTGTTGATTAGGATTCAGGAATCTTTAATTTCTTTCAATGAGTATTTTCTTTTGAAAGCAATTTATCCTACTCCTACTCTAAACTATTGCATCCATATTTAATATACCATATGTTTTTGTTGTGACCATCAGTAAGCCCTATATGGTAACCGATTTCCGAAATGCCTTTCTGGATATTACTCATTGTCCCGGCTATTCACGTAACGTGAGAAGAAGATGATTAATCATATGCTTCCGAAAGAAATCGACGAATTTCTTGGGAATGCTACAAGATCCGTCCGTGCTTTTATCTCTGACAAATGGTCAGAACTTCGTCTGGGTTCGAATCCTACTGAGAGGTCCACAAGACATCAGAAATTGTTGAAGAAACAACAAGATCTTTCTAGAGGTTTGGTGTAAACAAAATGGTAGAGCTATTTGGATTTCCGGAACTTCCGATTATTCAGCGGCATACAAGAATATGCTTCAAGTCATCATCTTGACTTCCTTATCGTATACACGGAGAGCGCGAAATGGCAAGGTGTTCAACAACATAAACATGATGCATGCACCCAAATAAAATAGTCGAAGATATAAATAGGAATTCATTTTTTATAATAAAAAAAAGTCAAAAACCCTTCCCTTAGATTGGGAGTTCTGGTGTAATGTCTACTTGGCTCAATAATTTATACATCGGTTTGGCTTAATAATTTGTAAATTTTACAAGTTAACACAAAGCAACAAGGTTCAATGTTTACTATTTTTTAATCTTATAAATAAATAAAGTACTTTATATACCGGATATGTCAACTTAATAAAAATAATATTTAAATTAATAAAAGGACTTTAAAGTCTAAACTTGTATTCACATACACTAACGCCGACGCCGTCCTACTCAGTTTTCCACAAAACGACGCCGTCACACTCAGTTATCTACACGAATCGAAAAGTGGGGCCCAGCAATGCGCGTGAGAGAGACGAACGCCACCAACTATAAAACCGACCGTTAACCCTACCAAACAATAACACTCTGTTCTCAATTACTTTCACGTGAATATTCCGATCAATCACTCACCGGAATAGTCATATTCCAATCCCCAATGGCTCCAACCATCCGAAGAGGAAAGATCAGAGCTCAAGTGTACCGAGATTTTCGCTATGTTTTAACTTCTTTCGCCGTCAAAATTGGGGAAACCCTTGGTTTCATCACCGCCGCAACCGCCAACAACGGCCACCCCGGCGGCGGTGGGTTCCCATATGGTCGCTGATGTATGACGTCACTCGGATGGATCTTTCCTATGTTGTATTTCGACTTCTAGCTGTCGTATTATCGGCGTATAAATCGTGAATAATAATATAAAACTGGGAAGTCGATGTGTTCCTCTGTGTATTCCTGGAAGTTTTTTGTATAAGTTGTACCTTATGCATTGTTGCTTGTATGTTAGTTTTTCGTTTCTGTTTTGAAAATCAAGAATTCGGGTAAATTTCTTAGATTCTCTGATGTTTATTTAAGCCGCCAACATAGATTTAATCAATTATTATTGGTCCCATTATTTGCCTAGCTTGTACAGTTGTAACCTTTGCTTTGTGTGTTGTACGGTACACGTGAGGTCTCTACCATATCCATGGTCAATTGACTGAAGTGAAGTGAGTCACAAACTTTACAAGTAAATTGCATAATCTTTTCCCTCACCAGTTTTGGGTCTAAAAAAAGTTATTCATCTAAAAGTAATATTAGTTTTGTGCTAAACGTTTTATTGTGGTTGGTTATTCTGGATGATGAAATACGTATAAACGTCAAATTTATAACTTAGAAAAAAAACCAAGGGCTATTTATTCTTATCAACACAATTTGCACAAATGTTTATTCTTATGATTTTCTAGTATTTTCAATTCATGTGTGTATAAAATAACTTCGGTATTGTATTGCGGTCAAACACAAATAGTATTTCTTTAGTTGTTTACAATATGATATGATTCTAAATTCATTGAACCCCTCAACCCCAACCACCACTCATCGGTTGTTTCTTCGTTTATATAAGAAAACGAGTGAGAAGGTAACAATCTGTATTTCAGAATATCAAGTTCAAATTTCCTGTTATTATATTTTATTCATTTAATTATCTAATTCTTCATTAAGTAATTATTTAAAAAATCGGTTTAGAATAATCTAGGACTAGGGATAAAGAAAAACCCAAGTCTGTGGCTATAACTGAAACATCTGGGACGGACATACTTAAAGCCTGTTGGGTATGAGAACGGATATGACACTAGTCATATATTATTTTACTGGTATGAGATAGGTATAAGATTAGGTGGCATCCGACTCGGTTACCCGAAATCACATGAACGTTTATCCAAACCAAAACCGAGCCATACATCGAGATTATATTTTCTCGGAATTATATTCATACATGTTCATACATTACACATGCTTACATACACTTTAAAACCCTAAAATGTGCTTAATATGTGTTTTGAGCACCAAATAACCAACCCAACAACTCAAAGGACTTAAAATGAAATTTTCATCTCCCCGACCACTTTCTTTAATGTCCTAACTCCCAACCACCTTCATTAACATCCAAACCCTAATCACCACTTATAAATAAAACCCTTCCTCGCATCCTAAACACTTTCAACACTCCTAACCACTTTCAAACTCTCTCAAATCATCAAGATAATCTTCCACTTTTTGGCAGAAAATTCTAAACACAAAAAGTGAATTTTGAGCTTGTTCTTGCACTTTTCTTCTCCTTCCTTGGATATCTCTAGGAGTATTACCACCTGTTTACTAAGGTAAACAAAGATGATATGTCCCCATTTTGAGGTCCAAAGTTAGGATTTTATCAAACTTTTTAAACTTATCTTATGCTTACTTTGTTTCTTGGAACTTTTCCACACCAAACCGAGTTATCAATAAGTTCTATTGTTGAAAGACTTGTGTTAAGGTTTTGTTCCAGAAACTTTAAGGTTCATATGCCTCCATTTCATTCATTCTAAGTCCCTAAGTAATCTCCAAGCAACAAAGCGAGCAAAGCTACGCCAAATCTCCAACCAATTACAATGTTGAAAGCACTCGTCTAGTTATCATCACTTGGTTACTTAGTGAATTAGATAGTTTATTTATGTATTCATACTTGTATTCATGACCATCTGAATCATCCTTGTGGGGCTTTTGTGAAATGGTGAACATCATGAGGTTAGTGGATTACCCTACCTCTAATACATGACAAATACATGACTATAATATACTTATTAATATACCTATATAATACTTTCAAAAACTGAACTATAACAACAACCGAGACCATGGTTGAATGTTATATGTTAAGGTGGAACTTATCTTAGTCTTGGACTCCTTATATTGGACTTCTAATGAGTGTAACACTCATGAAAAACACTAACTAAAAATAGTGTCCAAATAAGTATAAAAGCAAGATATATTTTTATGTATTCCCGAATACATTCCGTCATTCAACTCGATAAACACATACACCTGTGCTTACCTTATAGCGCAACTTTGGTGATTCCATCCTACGAAACTGCTCACTCACATTTTTTTTGGAAATTTCTTCTCAAACCGTGAGTATACTTGACCCATTTTTATGCTTTAAAACACTATTTGGGTTGCAACATGTCACGGCCCCTTGCCCGGTTTGACCCGGTCCAGGAGCCGCGGGACAGAAACCCGTGGTATTTATTTAATTTGGCAGCGGAATTATTAACAGGATCTTTATAAACTTGAAAATGCCTGATTACTTTATTTCATAATTAGGGATAAATCCCGTAATTTACAATAAAGGAAATTTCACTGGGAAACCCCTATTTCACAAAAAAAACATGTCTCTTTATTTTTTTTTATTAA
This sequence comes from Helianthus tuberosus, assembly GCA_030545235.1. Taxonomy (NCBI): domain Eukaryota; kingdom Viridiplantae; phylum Streptophyta; class Magnoliopsida; order Asterales; family Asteraceae; genus Helianthus; species Helianthus tuberosus. The sequence continues at coordinate 150,223,768 of CM060352.1, forward strand.
GCCACTTCTTCAAGCTTGAAGTGCTACATGACACTTTTTCCTGGATCACAGCAGATCACCTGAAACATGTTTTAAAAAGGTTTTATCAGCAGGGAAATACTGGCGAGTCATTCAAGTTGCACAAAACGACACTTTGTTATAATATACAGTATTAAGGGTGATTATATTGTTTCTATTTACCAATTACCCCAAATCGGTATTTGTCACTTGACAGTATCTATGACTATGGTCAGATCACCCATTGGCTACCCCGTTGTCCAATGGTGACGGGTATTAAGTAATGTATACAAAACCCCACATACCGGCAGTAATTGAAGATTACAAAGACTTAATCCCTCTAATTATAATTGGAAAAACATTTAGGGTTTTGTAAAGCATTTTGATAAAAAGAGAATGACTCATATTGCAAGTTTAACGGGCAGAGTTTTAGCCTACTGATAAGCCTTGTAACCTAGATTAAATAACAATGCATACGAACTAGGTTAGTAACTTAATACAACATTTACGATCACTCACGAGATTGAAACCCTCACAATGAATGACAAAGTGCAATACTTAAACATCCATCGAATTCACGACGAATGACAAAGTATAGCCCTAATGTGGGCAGCACTTAAACATCCATTGGATTGGTTTCAATCGATCGGACATTGAATCGTAGCAGCGATCGAGTTAATACCCTGTATCGTAGCAGCACCTCCCTAATGGAATTTATGATTTTGAGCAGTGGGACTTCGTTTTTGACTAAAATTTTCGACACAGATGAACAGGCCATGATCCAAGCAATTTATAGCTGAAAAACGAGTTTTACGCGGCCCACGAGGGCCACCTATGCGTAGACTAGGGCTAGCGTGTCATCGGTAGACCTGCCACGTGTGTGACACGTGGCCCTGGGCGCTTATCCGGTCAAAACTAAGTTGACGCGGCCCGCGTAAACATATGCTTATGTTTTACGCGGCCCGGGAGAAACCATAAAATATGATTTTCTTGATTTTTGATATGGATTAGGGTTTCGGGGGTCCGGGTTTTTACTTACGGGTCGTTTTGGGACATTTTTGAAGGTCCTTACATCCTCCCCACCTTATTTAAAATCTCGTCCTCGAGATTTATTGAAATAAGTGACGGTACTTTCGCTTCATCTCCGATTCTAGCTCCCAGGTGTATTCGGGTCCTCTTTTGGAATCCCATTTGACCTTGACTAGTACCAATCTTTTGTGTTTGAGAAACTTAATTTTTCTGTCTTCTATTTGAAGCGGTTTCTCTACGAACTTCAATTTTTTATTTACCTGTACGTCTTGAAGAGGGACTACAAGGGATTCATCAGATAGACATTTCTTGAGATTGGATACATGAAATACGTCATGTACCCCAGCTAACTCCTCTGGTAGTTGTAAACGATAGGCAACTGGTCCTATTCGTTGGATTACTGGGAATGGTCCTACGTATCTTGGACTTAGTTTTCCCTTCTTCCCGAACCGAACTACTCCTTTCCAAGGAGAAACTTTCAAGAGTACCTTGTCTCCAACTTGAAATTCTAGTGGCTTGCGTCGATTATCGGCATAACTTTTTTGACGATCTCGAGCCTTTTTCAGTCTTTCCTTGATTTGAGTGATCTTGTTGGTGGTCTCTTGCACAATTTCAGGACCTGGTAATTGACTTTCTCCTATTTCTGCCCAGCAAACTGGAGTTCGGCATTTTCGTCCATACAGTGCTTCGAATGGGGCAGCTTCAATGCTTGCATGATAACTATTGTTATAGGAGAATTCAATTAAGGGTAGGTGGTCATCCCAGTTTCCACCAAAATCTATGACACATGCCCTAAGCATGTCTTCCAGGGTTTGGATCGTCCTTTCACTTTGTCCTTCTGTTTAAGGATGGTATGCAGTGCTTAAATTTAGTCGGGTTCCCATTGCTTCCTGGAAACTGGTCCAGAAGTGGGAAGTGAAACGACTATCCCTATCCGATACAATGGAGAGTGGGACTCCATGTAAGGATACTATCTCATCTACGCACAATTTTGCTAACCTTTCCATGCTAAAGGTTTCTTTCATGGGTAGGAAATGAGCTGATTTGGTTAATCGATCCACAATTACCCAAATCGCATCATTACCTTTTCTGGTTTTGGGTAACTTAGTAACAAAGTCCATGGTTATAAGTTCCCATTTCCATACATGCATTTCTAATTGTTGTAGTAGACCTGAGGGTTTCTGGTGTTCTGCCTTAACTTGTGAACAAGTAAGACACTTAGAAACATATCTAGCTATGTCCTTTTTCATTCCTATCCACCAGAAGTTATTTCTTAAATCTTGGTACATTTTATTGTTACCAGGATGCATGGTATACCTAGATTTATGGGCTTCCTCTAAAATCTTATTTCTTAACTCTCCCTGCTTAGGAACCCAAATCCTTTTCTTGTGGAATCTCCAAATTCCATTACTTCCTTGCTCTAATTCCTTTATCCGTCCTTTCATTCCTTCAGCATCATCCTTGATTGCTGTTTCCTGAATATTCTTCAGTTGTTCCATTAAGTCTAATTGTAAACTTAATCTAAGAGCACGAACACGTTGTTGTTTCTCATGGTACTTACGACTTAAGGCGTCAGCAACTACGTTTGCTTTTCCTTCGTGATATTGAATATCACAGTCGTAGTCACTTAGGATTTCCATCCATCTTCTTTGCCTCATGTTTAATTCTTTTTGCCAAAATATGTATTTTAAGCTCTTATGATCTGTATAGACAGTAAACTTACTTCCATACAAATAGTGTCTCCAAATCTTAAGGGCAACAATTATGGCTCCTAATTCTAAGTCATGCGTCGTATAGTTTTCTTCGTGCTTCTTTAATTTTCTTGAGGCATACGCAATTACCTTCTTGCGTTGCATTAGCACACATCCTAATCCTAGTTTAGAAGCATCACAATAAACTTCAAAATCTTCTGTCCCTTCAGGTAAGGCAAGAATTGGGGCGTTCGTTAACTTTTGATTTAAAACCTTAAAAGCTTCTTCTTGCTTAGGTCCCCATTCAAACTTAACCGATTTATAGGTTAGCTTAGTTAATGGCACAGCTATCTTGGAAAAATCCTTAATGAATCGTCTATAATATCCAGCTAACCCTAGAAAACTTCTAATTTCCATAACTGATTGCGGGACTTTCCATTTGGTGATCGCTTCTATTTTGGAGGGATCTACGTGAATACCTTCGTGATTCACCATGTGTCCTAAAAATTGTACTTCTTGTAGCCAAAATTCACACTTCGAGAATTTGGCGTACAACTTCTCTTTTCTTAACAAGGTTAAGAGTGCATGCAGGTGCTGACAGTGCTCGTCCTGACTTTTGGAATAAATAAGTATATTGTCGATGAAGACAATTACAAATATATCCAAGTAAGGTTTACAGATCCTATTCATCATGTCCATAAATGCTACAGGAGCATTTGTTAACCCAAAGGGCATGACTGTAAACTCGTAATGACCATACCTAGTTCTGAAAGCAGTTTTAGGTATGTCTTCTTCTTGTACTTTCAACTGATGGTATCCGGAGCGTAAATCTATCTTAGAAAAATACCTAGCTCCTTGCAATTGATCAAAAAGATCATCAATCCTAGGCAATGGGTATCGATTCTTAATTGTAACCTTATTCAATTCCCTATAATCGATACACATTCTCATTGAACCATCTTTCTTCTTTACGAACAACACTGGAGCTCCCCACGGGGATGAACTAGGTTGGATAAATCCTTTGCTTAATAATTCATCTAATTGCTTTTTCAATTCTAGCATTTCAGTGGGTGCTAACCGATAAGGTGCCTTAGCTATCGGTGTGGTTCCAAGAATTAGATGAATTCTAAATTCTACTTCCCTATTGGGTGGTAATCTAGGTAGTTCTTCTGGAAATACATCTAGGTATTCTGATACTACTGTAATTTCCTTAAGTTCCTTACCTTTAGTGTTAATGATTACCGAAATCATATACACTATTCCTTGTTTTCTTGAATAACTGGCCATCTTTATTACTGAAACGAATTTCAGTGGCTTTCGTGGCTTATCTCCTGTAATCACCACTAATTCTCCTGTGGGTGTATGAATTTCTATGGAATTCTTATCACATAGGATTCGAGCATGGTTGGATACTAACCAGTCCATTCCTAACACAACATCAAATCCGGCCAAATCCATAGGTAATAGTTTTGCAGAAAATTTATGGCCTAAGAGTTCTATCTTTCCTCCTTGCAAAACCTTATCTATGTGAACAAAATTACCATTTGCAGTTTCTACAGTAAAAATCTGCCTAAGGTTGGTTAAGGGTAAGTTAAGAGTTCGGCAAAATGAAGTATTTATAAAACTTTGGTTTGCACCAGAGTCAAATAATACTTTTGCATAGACGTCATGAACTAGGAACGTACCAGCTATCACGTCAGGAATTAGCTCTGCTTCCTGAGTAGTCAACTGGAAGGCTCGTGTGTTTTTCTTGGTAGTTCCTTCTGCAGGTTTAGCCTTGTTATCTGCTGGTTTGACCAATTTAGGGCATTCTGCTCTGAAATGCCCAGCTTCTCCACAGTTATAGCAGACCTTTGTTTTCTTTCTGCAGTCTTCTTCACGTTGTCCTACAGCTTTGCAGAAGTTGCAGGTTTCATTACACTTTCCAAAATGTTTCTTTTTACAGCTCCTGCAGAACGATGGAGTGGAATATTGCCCAGTTCCTCTTTTCTTGAAATTGTTATTATTACCCACACGAAATCCTTGGGTAATTTTCTGAGCCAAGTCCTTCTTCCTGTTTTCTTCTCGCGTACGCACCAGTCCGTCCGTCAAAGTGTTGGCTAGTTCCACCGCATCATCGATCGTGCGGGGTCTCACAGCTTTGACAATATCACGGATCTCGCTAATTAAACCCCAAATGTAGTGAGAAATAAGTACCGGCTCTGGCGAAGCCAGAGTAGGCACAATTCGAGCATATTCGAAAAACTTCGAAGTATACCCTCGGCAGTCAATATCCACCATCCGGTGGCTCAGAAACTTATTTGCCATCTGCTCTTTTTCATATTCAGGGCATAATTTTCTTTCCACCAGACGTTTAAACTCCTCCCAACTCATGGCATAGACCATGTCGCTTCCTTTGGCTTGCAACACCGTATTCCACCATTCTAATGCTTCTTCCTTGAAAAGGTGAGAAGCATACATGACTTTATCCTCCTCGGCACATTTACTTATTTTGATTACTGCCTCGGTTTTCTCCAACCAACACAGCGCCACAGTCGCCCCTTCATTTCCTGCAAATTCAGCAGGTTTACAGGCAAGAAATTCCTTGTAAGTGCAACCAGGCATTGCAGCTTTCATTCTTTTAAGAATTGGGGCTTGCATCCCATCATTATCGTTATTATTAATGTTGTTGCCTCCGTTTACGCTATTACTGAAGTTGTCTTCATGAGTACATTTGCTAGGAATAATTTGTTGAGGTTCAACTGGATTTCGGGCAGCAGCAAGGATTGCTGGAATAGCATTAGCTATTCCTTGGGCAACGATATTCTCTATATCTTGCCTATTTAAAAATTGATCTTCATGGTGTTGCTCAGATTGGTTAACCTCGTTAACTGGTTCATTACTAGCGTGTTCCATCTGGTAATTAATATATTTAAGTGATTTAGCATAAAATAAATAACAATCAAATACCATAAAATAACTGCACATAATCACGTCAACACATATAGCCAAAATTGTCGATTTTTCGACGTTCGATATTTTATATATTATAATATGCGTCCGTACACACCAGTTATGTTACACAGATTTTATTTTTAGGTATTTTACATGATTTTATATATATATATATATTTTATTATTATATTATTATTTTATTATTATTAAACAAACAAACCCCACAACCACACACGATCCCTGTTAGCTGGCACTTCAGAAATGACGTTCTCTTTCGTCATACTTCCAGGATATCCTTTCTCCTACATCCCTAATTTGGTTCCCTACATCAATCAGCTCCTCGCCATAATGGCGGAGTTCAGCCAAGTTCTCGGAGCTCATAGGTGGGTGTAGTGGAAGCTCTGGGTCAAATTGGGGGAAAAAGGTATTAGAGTTATTTAGGAGATTCAGAAACTGCCAGTCAGTGGTCCACCATTCTTCTAGTTCTCCTAGAGGTCGGGAGTTAACAAGGGGATCTGGAATAGCAGGTTCCAGATTGACTGGAAGTTGGGCTTCCGCTGGGTAATTAAAGAGAGTCTCTTCCCAGGGTGGCATTTCTTGAGCTTGCCATGTGTTCTCCCCAATCTCTATTCCTTTGCCTTTATCCGTGGGATCCTCCTTCTTTATAACTTTCTGCGTTGCTGGCCTCTTCCTACGCACACGCCTCCAGCCTACAAGTCTTCTTCTTTTCTTTGGTTTAGGTTTTTCCTGAGGTTGGGCTTGGAATACCATTGGCTCTTCAGTGTCAGCCTGGTAGCCAGTAAAAGTACTGGTGGTATCCATATCTGAGCTATGGATAGAAAAGTTTTGAAGTGCTTCTGATAGTTCATTCATGATGTGAGCATACATGAAGAAACACACAAAATTCTAAGTTAAAATTTTGTAAATTAAATTTTCACAGAATCACAAAATGGCAATCAGAAAAATTAAGTATTTCTAAATACTTAATTGGCTTAAATCAGTGGCTCTGATACCACCTTTTTCTGTCACGGCCCCTTGCCCGGTTTGACCCGGTCCAGGAGCCATGGGACAGAAACCCCGTGGTATTTATTTAATTTGGCAGCGGAATTATTAACAGGATCTTTATAAACTTGAAAATGCCCGATTACTTTATTTCATAATTAGGGATAAATCCCGTAATTTACAATAAAGGAAATTTCACTGGGAAACCCCTATTTCACAAAAAAAACATGTCTCTTTATTTTTTTATTAAGCCACTTCTTCAAGCTTCTAGTGCTACATGGTACTTTTTCCTGGATCACAGCAGATCACCTGAAACATGTTTTGAAAAGGTTTTATCAGCAGGGAAATACTGGCGAGTCATTCAAGTTGCACAAAACGACACTTTGTTATAATATACAGTATTAAGGGTGATTATATTGTTTTCATCTACCAATTACCCCAAATCGGTATTTGTCACTTGACAGTATCTGTGACTATGGTCAGATCACCTATTGGCTACCCCGTTGTCCAATGGTGACGGGTATCAAGTAATGTATACAAAACCCCACATACCGGCAGTAATTGAAGATTACAAAGACTTAATCCCTGTAATTATAACTGGAAAAACATTTAGGGTTTTGTAAAGCATTTTGATAAAAAGAGAATGACTCACATTGCAAGTTTAACGGGCAGGGTTTTAGCCTACTGATAAGCCTTGTAACCTAGATTAAATAACAATGCATACGAACTATGTTAGTAACTTAATACAACATTTATGATAACTCACGAGATTGTTACCCTCACAACGAATGACAAAGTGCAATACTTAAACATCCATCGAATTCACGACGAATGACAAAGTATAGCCCTAATGTGGGCAGCACTTAAACATCCATTGGATTGGTTTCAATCGATCGGACACTGAATCGTAGCAGCGATCGAGTTAATACCCTGTATCGTAGCATCGCCTCCCTAATGGAATTTATGATTTTGAGCAGTGGGACTTTGTTTTTGACTAAAATTTTCGACACAGATGAACATGCCATGATCCAAGCAATTTATAGCTAAAAAACTAGTTTTACGCGGCCCGCGTAAAACTTAAGAAGAGTTTACGCGGCCCGCGAGGGCCACCTATGCGTAGACTAGGGCTAGTGTGTCATCGGTAGACCTGCCACGTGTGTGACACGTGGCCCTGGGTGCTTATCCGGTCAAAACTAAGTTGACGCGGCCCGCGTAAACATATGCTTATGTTTTACGCGGCCCGCGAGAAACCAGAAAATATGATTTTCTTGATTTTTGATATGGATTAGGGTTTCGGGGGTCCGGATTTTTACTTACGGGTCGTTTTGGGACATTTTTGAAGGTCCTTACACAACATGTATCCATACAAAATACACAATCACACATACAATCAATCTTATACAATCAATCAATTACTCAATCCTTAAACATGCTGTTTGTTGTATTACTTGTTTATACATACTAGGACACTCGTATGCATGCTATCTTTCATTAACTTTGCAAGCCTCTCTTAACATGTATAACGCTATTGTAACGCTTTGCATTCTGTACTTTCCTTATTTAGAAAGTGTAATCATACTTCTATTTATGGAAACTTGTTTTTGTATCATGTTCGTATTCCAATTCCTATCTTGTAATCCAAGGCCTTGATCATAATAGAATCCCTTTTTGTACATAAACATGCTATATACTTGAAACAGGTGTTACAAACTTGAATACATGCTCATACACGAAAACCGACACTTGAAATACTTGAAAATTGATATTTATACATGCATTACACTTATACGTTACTCAGATATGCTTGAAATACTTAAAATCGGTTAAAACACCCCAAACTACCACTCGTGCGGACGTAGCATCTCCTTCGCATGAAGAACTTACCTTTGCACAAACTTACTTTCGCACGAAGGACTTACCTTCGCACGAACTTACCTTTGCATGAACTTACCTTCGCATCAAGGACTTACCTTCGCACGAAGGACTTACCTTCGCACGAACGTGTCACCTCCATACGAACCACTCATCCGCACGAACGGAGCGGGCGACGGGATTTCGGGCAGAAAACGTAAATAACCGCGTTTTTACCATTTTTCACCTTTGCCAGCTACCAACCACCAACTACATCATTAATGACTTAAACCGTAATCCTATCTTATAAATAGGAGCCTCCATACACTCCTAAACACTTAAATCACTCTCAAATCTTCATATTTTCTCTCTACTCTGCAATACTTGGCAGAAAGTTTCAAGCCTTCTAAGTGAGTTTTAGCTCACTTCTCTTCCTATTTCTTCATGTTTTCTTTTTTTATTCTACTTGGATAACCTCTGGGAAGGTTTTCACAAGTTTGTCATGGCAAACTAAGGTGAAACCTCACCATGTTTGAGGTCCAAAGTAAAGATCGAATTCTGCTTTCACTTATGTTTCTATAACTTACATTTCTTCACAAAAACTTGGTGAAATCTTGTACCCACCAAGCTCCCAACTAAGTTCATAGTTGTGGGTTTGTGTTGTGGTTGATTTCTACCAAGAAACAAGTTCAAAAACTCTTTTAAATTATGCTCATACATGTTCCAAGTGTTGAAACCATCCAAGATTCACCATCTTCAATATGGATGAACTTGTGTTTTGGTAGAAGTGTGAACCGTGGGAGCCTTGGCTTTCAAATCTAGTTCCACTACCTCACTTGTGGACTTGTGTATGAACATCCAAGTAGCTTCCAAGACTCAAAGTAACACAACCCCGCCGCACCTCCAACATTTACCATGATGGGTATGGAACACTCGGGTTGATCTTACTTGGCTACTTAGCAAAATTTGTTAGTTTATGTTATTCTTATTTGTGACCAACCGGGTTTATCAACTATGTTGATAAACCTTGTGCTTTGGTGAATCTTACAATGAGGTTATTCATGCCTCCATGCTTGACTTATATGACACTACATGATACTACATGATGGACCAATAATCTAAACTATATAATGTATAATATAAAAAATATATTAACCGAATTCTTGATGATAACTGGATTATGGTTATATGTCATGAACATAGGTTATTTTATCTTTGTTTTAAACTCCTCGATTTTGATTCTAATGGGCAAATTAGGACCCATGAAATCAATTAAAAACTTAGTGTCAAAACGAGTATTTAGACAAGATATACTTTCGTGTATTTATACTCTTTATACTTAAAATTTCGAATCCGAACTCTCTACCAAATCTGAATACTCACACACCTTCGTTTCCCCTAATGTAGAGTAATTTCGGTGTTCTCCACTCTCAACGCATCACTCACGCACGCACGCACGCACGCGGGATTTATACGCAAAATCGTGTGTATACTCGATCCCTTTTTCCGTTTTATACACTTTGGGTGCAACATGTACACATATACACAAATCACGAATCATGATTAAACTTGTTTACGCACGTGCTCTATCCATTAATAACATGATACTTGTATTCTCCTTGTTAATCGCATGCTATGTTATACTTGTTTTCTATATGCTCATTAACTTTGCAAGCTTACCTTAACAATTATAGCGCTATAGGATTAACGCACCGCCCGTATTCTTGTGGTATTGTTAAGTAAACTATTTTACAACCTTGTCGTTTCAGCGACAATGGTACGCACGATTGCGGTACACTTTGGTTTGACTTATAGTTACACATGTTAGTATGTTAGTAACAATGTATGCAATTTATCATGTTGGATATGAGACAACTTTTATTCACTATTATGCTATGTAATTAAACATATATACTCGCCAACTTTTGTTGATCATTATTTTAATACATTTTGCAGGAAACTAGTTGATGTTGATGAAGAACACTACTTAGGGTGGATTAGAAACACACCTAGATTTAAAATTATGTATTCCGTTTCATGTCGTTTTATTATTTCAGACTTGTTGTACTTTTATTTCCAAAACAATGTACTTGTCCTTTTTAGCATCAATGAAATTGAATTATTTAAATATTGACACAATTAGTCGTTATGAAGTCTCTTGCAATCTCGTCTTCGTCTCACTCCGATGTTTCCGCCACCGGTTGGGGTGTGACAGCTATAGGAGTAGTGCACCACCCTGTTTGTTAGGTCATTATTAAGTATTCAACCAATACGGTCTGATTTGCTTTGGTCATAAGATTACGCTTGTTATGGGTCATTTTCTGAGTATATATATCCTGACTAATATCCTGCTTTTGGTTGTTTACTTGTGATCAGGATACTGGATTAGGATATTGGTATCATCCTGGGCCATATCCTGGTGTTAACTAAATTAACCACGTGCAGGTTAGAGGCTGTGGGTTACTAACGGTTAGATGGACTTCTTCTCCTCAAGACTCGGGCGTATCTGTTATGTGAGAGACGTTGAACCCGAAAGACCAGGTCTACAACGTTCGAGTGGGGAATATTCGCCGGATCCCGGTGAATTAGGATAGTTTGTTGCATTTCTTTTACTATAAATAGATGGGGGCGGATCAGATTAAGGCAAAAAAACTTTCACACACTCTTTCGAACACTTTTGCTCTCTAGCTTTCAGCAGTCACTACACACAAACACTTGTAATCGAATTACATTGTAACACCTAGTTGATCCGCATCACATCCTGCACTGTATCCTGATATTTGAAGCAATAGAAGAACAAGGCAGCTGCGATTGTCAGCTCCCGAGGTTTTGTGCCGGCGATCTAGATTGATCAAGGGCTTTCCTCGTACATCACGTGTCAACCTTTACTTTTTTGCTCATTGTTTGATCATAGATACAGCTCTATATCCTGAGCCGTATCCTGAAACTGTTTTTACAATTAACTTGGTTAACATATTTTTCACACATATTTCTAGCACACTACCTCACTTAACTAATTTGATCACTTAATTGCTTTGGTAATTTTTGACCAAAACAATTTGGCGCCCACCGTGGGGCAAGTGGTGCTATTTTTGCTAAAAACTTTAGTAAAATCATTACTCGGTTTTCTATTGTCAAAACTTTTTGCTACATTGTTTTCAATGGCCTCGAGATCAAACATGAGCTCTTCCACCATGTCTGCTACAACCTCTGCAACAATTGGTTCGGTGCTTCCATCTCCTCCTCCAAGAATGCAAGCTTCTTCACACGGAACTGAAAGTCATGTAGCTCGGGATGTTATCCCCGCTCCCAGTACCCAGGGATCCGGTCCTGTTTTGGCGTCTAATGATGAAATTCTGAATTTGTTTGGTAGTGTACAGGAACAGATGAGGCAGCAGTAGGAAACTAATCGGATGCTGATGAGAGAGATACAACTCTTGAAATCCGGCCCAAGTAGACCTGCTGAAGAAACTGTCACTCCTTTACAGCCTAGGACTTTGAACTTCAGTTCTGCAGTTTACACTGAGGATAACCGGGGGAACATCGTGCCAAGCCATTCTCAGAATCATACTCCTGAGATACCCTCCTCGGTCAGGATGTCGACCGTGAGGAGCTCAGGATATGCTTCAGGATATGGCCAGAATCCTCAGACCGGTAACGTGTCAAATAATAATATTCTTGCTACTAACAACAATGGGTCTTTGCAGGATGCAGGTATGACGTCAACATTTACTAGGGAGCTTCAGAAATTGAAGGACATGATATCCAGTGTACCTGGAGTGGTCCAGCCAATTCCGGAAGTGTCCCAGACAGCCACAGGATATCCCGCTTTGCGTATCCTATCTGTGATGCTGAAATCCCAAAGAGATTTCAGACCCCCAACATGAAACTGTATGATGGGACTACGGATCCTGAAGAGCATATTGCCCAGTATAGAGAAAGAATGGAGATTAACCCTATCCCTCCGGAGCTCAAGGAAGCATGCTTGTGCAAGGGTTTCGGTTCTACCTTGACAGGATCAGCCTTAAAATGGCTGTTAAATGTTCCTCCTCACTCAATTACTTCGTTTGCTCATTTGGTTAATTTATTTAATAGTCAGTTTTCTTGCAGTCGGAGTTTTGAGAAACTAACCAGTGATCTTTACAGGATAACTCAAGGACCTCGGGAATCCTTGAGGGATTATGTGAATAAGTTTAGTCGGGAATCCTTGGATATCCCACATCTTGATGTTGCAACAGCTGTTCAGGCATTCAAGATGGGACTACAAAAGGATTCCCAGTTTTATCAAGATCTTGTGATGAATCCTTGCAGGAATTTGGACGAAGCTCGAAACAGAGCCTTGAGATATATCAGGCTGGAAGATGATAAGAAAATGCAAGAGAGGATGAACTCATCCACCACCTATGAGTCAACTAATAGGAAGTCAGAATCCTCATTTAAACCGTATCGCTCTAAGCCGTATGGTAGAAATGAAAACAAGAAAGTGAATGCTGTTGAAGACGAGGATCCTGAAGAATATCCTGAATTATTCGAATACTGATTTTCTGTTAACATTCCTGAATTAATGTATGCTATACAGGGTTTAGGAGACAAAGCTAGGTGGCCTCGAAAGAATCAATAAAAAGATGATTGGAAGGATAAATCGAAATGGTGTGCCTTCCACGAAGATTTTGGACATATAACTGAGGATTGCATTGCTCTAAGAAAGGAAATAAGCTATCTTCTTAGCAAGGGATATCTGAAGGATCTCTTAGGAAGAAAGAAGAATAAGGGTCAGGATACTGAGAAGGATCCTGAACGAGCAGCATCACCTCCTGCGGATGCCAAGATAATCAACTTTATTTCAGGAGGATCCGACATTTGTGGGACTTCGTATTCTGCGGCCAAGAGACATGCAAAAGAGGCCAAGACCGAAAGGGGAGACAAACAAGCCAGGATGACTACCCTCACAACTGATAAAGTGATCACTTTCGATAGTGATGACAGGGATACTGTCCAGGATCCTCACCATGATGCTCTTGTAATAACATTATATGTGGCTAACCATTTTGTACGCAGGATATTGGTGGATAATGGCAGCTCCGTCAACATAATCCAACTAGAGACTTTTAAAATAATGAATGTATCTCCAATGGATATCACTTCGAAATCCACCGTGCTTGTTGGGTTCAGTGGAAAGGCTAGGAACACAGTGGGAGAAATAAAGTTACCAGTATATGTTGAAGGGGTCAACTCGATACAACGTTTCTGCGTGATGGACTCCCTATCCTGCTATAACATCATACTGGGCAGGACATGGATCCATGATATGAAGGCTGTGCCATCAACTTATCATCAATGCATCAAGATCCCTACCCCTTGGGGGGTTGTCAAGGTTGATAGTGATCAGCAGGAGGCGAAGGAATGCTACTCATCCTCAATGAAATCCTCAACCAAGCCTAATCCAGCATAGCAATTAAAGATGCGGGCCCAGGATATCGTGGAGGCTTCAGAGCAGGATATGAAGAAAGTTATCCTGGATCAGGATAATCCTGATATCTCGGTGCTCGTGGGGACCAATATCCCTCAGGATATTGAAGAACAATTAACTAACTTTTTGAAGTGCAGGATGTCAACATTTTCCTGGAAGCATGAGGATATGACAGGTATATCTAAAGACATTATTACTCACAAGCTTGGAATTGACAGGTCGTTCAAGCCTGTTCAGCAAAAAAGAAGGAAGTTTGCTCCTGAACGAAATACAATCATACAAGAGGAAGTTGAAAGATTGTTGAAGTCCAAAATGATCAGAGAAGTCAAGTTTCCAAGTTGGCTGGCAAATGTAGTCGTGGTACAGAAGAAAAATGGGAAATGGAGAGTCTGTGTAGATTACACGGACTTGAACAAGGCTTGTCCTAAAGACCCATTTCCTCTTCCCCATATTGATGCAATGGTGGATGCTACTGCCGGGCATGAGATGTTAACCTTCATGGATGCATCCTCAGGATTTCAGCAGATTCAAATGGAGCCTTCGGACCAGGAGGATACTGCTTTCATGACACCCACAAGTATTTATTGTTATACTGCTATGCCCTTTGGTTTGAAAAATGCAGGTGCAACATACCAGAGGTTGGTAAACATGATGTTTAAAGACAAGTTGGGGGACACCATGGAGGTATATATTGATGATATGGTGGTGAAATCTAAAAAGGCTGAGGATCACCTCCAGGATATTAAGGGAGCATTTGATATCCTGGATCAGTATAACATGAAGCTGAATCCTGCTAAGTGCCATTTCGGAGTGGGGGCAGGAAAGTTTCTAGGATATATGGTGACCAAAAGATGCATAGAGGCGAGCCCGGAGCAGATTAGAGCTATCCTGGATATAAAATCACCTTCGAATATGAAGGATGTTTAACGGTTAACAGGCCGAGTAGCAGCATTGAACAGATTTATTTCAAGATCCTCGGAAAAATGCAAGGAATTTTATGATATCCTCAAGAAGAATAAGAAGTTCGAATGGGGAGCAAAGCATGAAGCAGCCTTGCAGGATTTGAAGTGATATCTCTCAACTGCACCTCTATTGATGAAGCCTGAAAATGGTGAACCACTGTCCCTATACCTCGCAGTATCAGGGAATGCTGTAAGTGCCGTCCTTATAAAGGATCATGAAGGTCAGCAATATCCCGTCTATTATGTTAGTAAAAGTTTACTAGATACTGAAACTAGATATTCTCATTTAGAAAAGTTGATATTAGCCCTAGTTATGGCATCAACAAAACTTAGACATTATTTTGAGACACATAGGATTCATGTTAAATGCAATTATCCTGTTAAAAACGTGCTTAGGAAACCCGAGATGTTAGGTAGGTTGGCTAAGTGGTCAGTAAAACTGAGTGCTTATGATTTAGTATATGAGCCTAGAAATGCCATAAAGTCTCAGGCTTTAGCTGACTTTGTGGCTGATTTCAGTAGTGACATTCAAAATGAAGTAGATTTAGAAGTACAGCAGCTAGGAGAAAACTTAGAATGCTGGACATTGTATACTGATGGTGCATCTAACGTGAGAGGTGTAGGTTTAGGTATACTACTAAAATCGCCACAGGGGACATATTACCCCAGGCTATTAGGTGTGAATTTCCTGCTACTAATAATGAGGCAGAATATGAGGCTTTAATTGCAGGATTAGAATTGGCTAAGAATATGAGTATCAAGAATTTGCAAGTATATGTTGATTCTTTGTTAATCACTAATCACTTTAATGGAACCTATGCAGTTAAGGGAGAGAAGTTAATCGAGTATCTCGAAATTCTCAAAAACTTTGCAGGATATTTCGATATTTTTACACTTGAACAGGTACGAAGAGAGGATAATGCTGAAGCTGATGCTGTCACACCCCCAAAATCCACACGCGGAGTATCACCGCCTGGAGGCGTGACTGATTATTTGTGAGCACATAGTTTAGCATACCGAGCAAACCAAAGTGAGTTCACACTGTATCCAAGGCATGGGATTCCCAAGGGTTGGGAATGGGTTAAAGAACTGAACGGTAACTACAAACTTGCGTATTCCCCATACAACAGGATACGTACGACCATAAGACCATCACTCTATCATTTTAAGTCCCTCATTTATCGACTTAATCGCCGAGGCCTATGGAGAGCGGGTCATTAGTAGATAGCGCTATTAGGGTTTAACAAACCTCACACCGTGCCAGTCGGACGGGCGTGTACTAATGGACTATGGGCAAAGGGTCAATGCTGATAGACATTGACTTAGGGCACCTCTTACATTTTCGTAGCAGTCGATACGCGTGGTCTAGTAACACATGGGAAGCCCCCACTAATCTTCGCAAACAAGTCTGGGAGACCGCGATACTAATTAATACGATACATGGGTTACAAACGAACATATGATTTACGAAACGAATGCTATAACTAAACAACCCACTGTGAACTCGCTCAACTTTGTTGTTGATTCATTGCTACATGCCTTGCAGGTCGTTAGGTACTCATGGAGCTTGCACAGGGAGGCGCAGTCGTTGTGGGACATGGCAGTGTGTGCCATGCTAAGAACATTACTTTACTTCGTATTTAATACTTGCATTTGGGTTTTTACAATTATGCTTCCGCTAAACATTTAACTACATTTTGATTTGAAACACCTTTCATATTGTGTGGTTGAATTTTACTTATAACTTGTTATGTTCAATATGATTGGTGGCTTGATCCTGGTCAGTCACGCCTCCAGACGGTGATACTCCGCGTGTGGATTTTGGGGGTGTGACAGATTGGTATCAGAGCCATTGGTTATAGTGAACTTGGTTTTAATAAGGGAAAAAGTTTTTGTTAAAACCAGACTATAACCTGAACAGTGCTCAACGATCCACAACGACGCTTCGCTCCACGTGCAAGACTCGACATTCTAGGTGATATGATTTATGTTTATATTGCCTACTTGCTAGTTACATAGTACATTGCTCATGGTATGCTTAGTTAGTATAACAACTGTTGCTTGAACTCTGTGTGCTTACTCTCTTCTGTCATCGCACTTTTGCGAACCTTTCTCACTCATGTTTCCTTGGATATGAAGATCATGAGCGGACGCGTTAACACGACACAAGCCCAGTTGACGGCTCTGATTAACCAACAAGTCATTGCGGCACTTGCAGCCGCCCAAGCAGGAGGTCAACACGCTCAGCCACCTGTATGCACATTCAAGACGTTCATGGACTGTCGTCCTAGTACTTTCAATGGCACTGAAGGGGCCGTTGGACTCCTCCATTGGTTTGAAAAGCTCGAGTCTGTCTTCGAGATGTGTGAATGCCCTGAGGCTCGTAGGGTGAAGTACGCCACTGGTACTCTCGAAGGCACTGCGCTAACTTGGTGGAACGCGCAGGTTCCGATGCTGGGGCTGGCGGCTGCTAATGCCACCACATGGAATGATTTTAAGGAACTGAACAAACGTGAATACTGTAGTCATGATGACATCCACAAGCTGGAAGTGGAGTTCTTTAATCTGAAGATGACGGGGTCAGAGATAGAGGCGTATACGAAACGATCTAACGAACTGGCAGTGTTATGTCCAACTATGGTGGATCCTCCCATCAAACGCATTGAGCTGTACCTCAAAGGATTAGTACCAGAGATTCAAAGTCATGTGACTTCTGCCAACCCTGCTACCATCCAGGATGTTACTCGTCTTGCTTATCGTCTCACAGACCAGGCAGTGGAACAGAACAAGCTGCCTAAGCGTATTGGTCCTGCTACTACTGTTACTACTTCTACTACTCCCAGTGACAACAAGAGAAAGTGGGATGGAACCTCCAGCAAGGGTTCAACTTCAGTTCAGTCTTAGGCACAGCAGCGAAAGATTGATGACTATCAGAGCCCTGGTCAGCAATCTTCTGGTAGTAAAAGACAGGGTGGATATCGAGGAAACCTCCCGAAGTGCAACACATGCAACAGACACCACAATGGTCAGTGCAACAAGGGTCGTTGTCAGCGGTGTCTCAAGATGGGCCATGAAGCTAAGGATTGCAGGAGCTCACGACCTGCGAATCAGAACTATCAACAACAACCACCCGCTCCACAGAACCAGCAGCGACAGCGAGGTAACATGGGATGCTTTCAGTGTGGTGCTGAAGGCCACTTCAAGCGGGACTGCCGCCAGTTAAATCAAAATCCGAACAACAACAACAACAACAACAACAACAACAATAATAATCAGGGCAATGGGAACAACAACGGGGGAAACAATGATGGAAACAATGGTGCCAGGGGTCGAGTGTTCGTGCTGGGTCAGGGTGATGCAAGGAATGATCCTAACGTAGTGATGGGTAAGTTTCTTCTCGACGACTTTTATGTTACTGTCTTATTTGATTCGGGTGCCGATACCAGTTATGTATCTCTAAAAGTTAGTCAAATGCTCAAGCGCACACCAACACTGTTGAACACCAAGCATGTTGTAGAATTGGCAAATGGTAAAAGTCTAGAGGCCACACACATAGTTAAGGGTTATAATCTCGTCTTAGCTGGTCAGACTTTCTCTATCGATCTCATTCCTATAGTTTTGGGTAGTTTCGACATCGTCATTGGGATAGATTGGTTATCCCAACAACAAGCAGAGATCCTATGCAAAGAGAAGATTGTTCGAATTCCCCGTTCTGGTAAAGAACCTCTCAAAATTCAAGGCGAAAAGAGTGGTGCTGTAGTGGGCATCATCTCCTTCCTTAAGGCCCAGAAGTGTTTGCGAAAGGGCCACACCGCTATCTTAGCACTTGTTACTGACGTACCAACGAAAGAGAAGAAGATAGAGGATATTCCAGTTGTACGCGACTTTCCTCAAGTGTTTCCTGAAGATTTACCTGGGCTACCGCCTCATCGCCAGGTCGAATTCCAGATCGAGCTAGCTCCTGGAGCAGCACCCATAGCTCGAGCACCTTATCGCTTAGCTCTAACCGAACTGGAAGAACTGTCTAAGCAATTGCAAGAACTCTTGGATAAGGGTTTCATTCGTCCTATCTCTTCGCCCTGGGGAGCTCCTGTGTTGTTTGTGAAGAAGAAAGACGGTACTTTCCGTATGTGCATAGATTACCGCGAACTAAACAAGGTGACCGTAAAGAATCGCTATCCTCTTCCATGCATTGATGATTTGTTCGACCAGCTGCAAGGGTCGAGCTACTATTCAAAGATTGATCAGAGGTCAGGCTACCATGAACTGAGAGTCCGGGACGAGGACGTCTCCAAAACAGCATTCAGAACACGTTACGGCCATTATGAGTTACTGGTCATGCCATTTGGGCTATCAAACGCGCCTGCAGTCTTCATGGATCTTATGAACAGAGTGTGCAAGGCTTACCTGGACAAGTTCATTATTGTTTTCATCGACGACATCCTGATCTATTCGAAGAGTCAGGAGGAACACGAGCACCATCTACGACTTATTTTGGAACTACTTCGAGCAGAGCAGTTATACGCTAAGTTTTCAAAATGCGACTTTTGGCTTCGAGAAGTTCATTTCTTAGGCCACGTGGTAAACAAGGATGGGATTCTTGTTGATCCATCCAAGGTAGACTCGATCAAGAACTGGCCTGCACCGCGTACACCAACAGAAATCCGCCAATTCTTGGGTTTGGCAGGCTACTACAGAAGGTTCATCAAAGACTTCTCCAAGATTGCACAACCCCTCACCTCACTAACTCAGAAAGGCGTTGTCTATCGTTGGGGTACTACACAGGAATCAACATTTCAGCACCTAAAGGATAGACTTTGTAGCGCACCTATTCTTTCATTGCCAGAGGGCACAGACGATTTTGTGGTTTATTGTGACGCATCCATCCAGGGACTTGGTTGCGTGTTGATGCAACGTGATAAGGTCATTGCTTACGCATCACGTCAACTTAAGATTCACGAAAGGAATTACACTACACACGATTTGGAGCTGGGAGCTGTTGTCTTCGCGCTCAAGATATGGAGACATTACCTGTACGGTACCAAGTGCACCATCTACACCGATCACAGGAGTCTCGAGCATATCTTCAAACAGAAGGAGTTGAACATGCGACAACGTCGATGGGTCGAGCTATTGAATGATTACGAATGTGCCATCAAGTACCATCCAGGCAAAGCCAATGTTGTTGCCGACGCCCTCAGTCGAAAGGATACTACACCTAGGCGTGTGCGAGCATTACAACTCACCATCCAATCTAGTCTTCCTTCACAGATTCGAGATGCTCAGGTAGAAGCATTGAAACCAGATAACGTCAGGGCTGAAGCCCTACGCGGCTCAAGGAAACGGTTAGAACAAAAGGAAGACGGCGCCTACTACGTGACAGGACGCATTTGGGTCCCACTCTATGGCAATTTACGAGAACTTGTAATGGATGAAGCACACAAGTCTCGCTACTCAGTACATCCTGGTTCGGATAAGATGTACCATGATCTCAGAACTACGTATTAGTGGCCTAGCATGAAAGCTCACATAGCAACTTACGTCAGCAAATGTTTGACTTGTGCGAGAGTCAAAACTGAATATCAGAAACCATCGGGCCTACTCCAACAACCAGAAATACCACAATGGAAATGGGAGCAAATTTCCATGGATTTCGTTACTGGCCTGCCTAGATCTCAACGTGGAAATGATACTATTTGGGTGATCGTGGATCGTCTCACAAAGTCTGCACACTTCTTGGCTATCAAGGAAACGGATAAGTTCTCCACTCTAGCAGACGTTTACTTAAAGGAAGTTGTCTCGAGGCACGGGGTGCCGACCTCTATTATCTCGGATCGTGATGCACGATTTACTTCAGAACTGTGGCAGGTAATGCACAAATATTTTGGCTCATGATTAGACATGAGCACAGCTTACCATCCGCAAACAGATGGGCAGTCTGAACGCACCATCCAAACTCTAGAAGACATGCTTCGTGCATGTGTAATCGATTTCGGCAATGGCTGGGAAAAACATCTCCCGTTAGTGGAGTTTTCGTATAACAACAGTTACCACACCAGCATACAAGCCACTCCATTTGAGGCATTGTACGGGCGTAAATGCCGATCACCTCTTTGTTGGGAAGAGGTGGGTGATAGTCAGATCACAGGTCCAGAACTTGTAGTAGACGTAACAGAAAGAATTGCTCAGATATGACAACGAATGGCGGCAGCTCGCGACCGTCAGAAAGCCTACGCAAACAAGCGTCAGAAACCACTCGAGTTCCAAGTTGGGGATCGAGTGCTACTCAAAGTTTCACCCTGGAAGGGTGTGGTTCGTTTTGGCAAACGAGGCAAGCTCAATCCGCGATACGTCGGACCGTTCGAAATCATTGAGAAAATAAGCAGGGTGGCCTACAAACTAAACCTACCAGCAGAACTCAGTGCAGTTCACAACGTCTTTCACGTGTCGAATCTGAAGAAGTGTCTGTCAGATGAGACCCTCATAGTTCCTTTGAAGGAGCTCACTATCGACGATCAGTTGCGATTCGTCGAGGAACCAGTTGAAATCACGGACCGGGACGTTAAGGTCCTCAAGCACACCAGAATACCTCTTGTTTGAGTTCGTTGGAACTCCCGTCGTGGCCCAGAGTTTACCTGGGAACGAGAAGATCAAATGAAACTCAAGTATCCCAGTTGTTCGGAAACAATGCAACCACTACTGAGACTGAAGCTACTACGGAATTTCGGGACGAAATTCCAAATCAACGTGGGGATGATGTGACACCCCAGGAAAACCAGTAAACAACACAACACAACTAGCTTCCTCAGTAACCATGTACTAAATTTCGGGACGAAATTTCTTTCAAGTTGGGGATAATGTGACAACCCGAGTTCTCAAGGTCTCTACTCGACTTAGTGCTTGCTTGCAAAGTGTTGTCTATATACTTATTTGGTGTGCCTTATAAGTGTGTATGTTAATATATGTTTATATTAATATTATGTTGGGTATTAATAATGTGTTTAATTAATGAAAATGGAACTTTGAATAATACTCGAAACACCCACACCCGAAATATGTTAATATATGCTCTGTGTATTAATACTATGTAGAGTGTTATGTGTATTGTGTGTGTAATGTTGACCCCCACCCGAAATCCCTCTCATGAAAACACATTAAGTGTTTTCGTCCACATGTGGCCAACGAAAACATGGAATGGGCTTTGGCCCAGTAACCTTTGAATATAGGAATTGTTTTAAATCAGTGCATGTAATCGATAACTGGCAAACCCTAACCACTTCTCTCCCTAACCTTGTGTGCGACGGCAGCCTTAAAACTCTCGAAGCCTCCTACATTGACTAGTTCATTGCTTCTTGTTTCTCCTGTTTAGGTTAGTGATGTATTATTGTTAATTATTTGATTGGATTCATGATGGATTAATTATTTCGTATCATGTATTAAATATTATTGTGAAGTGTTTATATTCATATGAATGGATTTGTCAGCCCACTATACATAAATCGGTCCAATCATAATCATCCTCTGAATGCTTTATCAAGTTGTCGGCCATTGTTTGTGTTAATAATGATAATTACTTGGGACAATGTGTGCTCTTGTTATGTAATTCTGTGAATTGATAACTATGATGATTGGGATGTGGGCCGAATAACATGTGAATGGTATCGATATACATACATAAATACTAGATGATTCTTTATGTGCAGATTGACTAACAAAAGTAATATGATGATGTGTTGACTATTGATTATCATCAATTAATATGAATTGTCAGATTAGATAAAGAGTAATTTTATGTGGAATAAACGAAGTGTTGATGTCTTGCTGTTGAAGTTGGGATATGTGTTTACACATATGGGCCGAATGATTGGGTTAGTTGAATTAGGTGCTTGACAAAATAATGATTGCAAACTGGTTTTTATAAACTGTTATGATTGAGCGATTACTTATTGAAGCCGTGGAAACTGTTATTGATGAAAACACTACCAGACGAAGACACTAAGTGTTTTCGTCATACTTTAAGTCGACGAAAACCCTTGGGATTTCGTCGCCCAAAGGGTTTTCGCCAGGAAAGGGTTTTCGCCACATTTATTTCATCGAATGTTATGAATATTAACTCTGTTAAATTATGTAATCCTGTAAAATATGTAACTCTGTTAAACACGTAAACTCCTGTTAAGTTGTTAAGTTGATAACTTTATTTGTTTGTTAACTCTGTTAGATAATTAACACTGTTAGTTTATTATTATTGTTAAGTGGTTCACTTTGTTAAGCCTGTTAACCCTGTCAAGTATGTTAATGGATAACCATGTTAGACTAAACTGAGAAAGATTTTTATGTGAGGCATGAAGTGTGTGGATTGGATTAACTGTTACGTGATACATGATTGATACATGATGATAACTACCAAGCACTATGTGACATTAGATTTCATGCGAGTTCTAGCGAACGTAAACTGATTGTGTATACGTGCGTACTATAGGTCGTGATTGATTATTTGTGAGCACATAGTTTAGCATACCGAGCAAACCAAGGTGAGTTCACACTCTATCCAAGGCATGGGATTCCCAAGGGTTGGGAATGGGTTAAAGAACTGAACGGTAACTACAAACTTGCGTATTCCCCATACAACAGGATACGTACGACCATAAGACCATCACTCTATCATTTTAAGTCCCTCATTTATCGACTTAATCGCCGAGGCCTATGGCGAGCGGGTCATTAGTAGATAGCGCTATTAGGGTTTAACAAACCTCACACCGTGCCAGTCGGACGGGCGTGTACTAATGGACTATGGGCAAAGGGTCAATGCTGATAGACATTGACTTAGGGCACCTCTTACATTTTCGTAGCAGTCGATACGCGTGGTCTAGTAACACATGGGAAGCCCCCACTAATCTTCGCAAACAAGTCTGGGAGACCGCGATACTAATTAATACGATACATGGGTTACAAAGGAACATATGATTTACGAAACAAATGCTATAACTAAACAACCCACTGTGAACTCGCTCAACTTTGTTGTTGATTCGTTGCTACATGCCTTGCAGGTCGTTAGGTACTCATGGAGCTTGCACAGGGAGGCGCAGTCGTTGTGGGACATGGCAGTGTGTGCCATGCTAAGAATATTACTTTACTTCGTATTTAATACTTGCATTTGGGTTTTTACAATTATGCTTCCGCTAAACATTTAACTACATTTTGATTTGAAACACCTTTCATATTGTGTGGTTGAATTTTACTTATAACTTGTTATGTTCAATATGATTGGTGGCTTGATCCTGGTCAGTCACGCCACCAGGCGGTGATACTCCGCGTGTGGATTTTGGGGGTGTGACAGATGCCTTGGCAAATCTGGGATCATCGGTCAGGATACCGGAAGGAACCCGAATACCAATATTACATATCCTATATCCTGCGAGGAATCCTCAGGACAAGGAAGTAATAAGTATTCAGGATCCTGATGATGAGTATCCAGAGGAGGATCCTAAGTCCTGGACGGCTCCAATCATGAGATATCTCAAGGAAGGACACATCCCAAGGAATGAGAATCCTAAAGCCTTTAGAATGAAGGTATCACGATTCACTATTATAAATGATGTTTTGTATAAGAAATCTCTTACAGGACCATATCTGAGGTGCTTGGAGGATCCCGAATCCAAAGAAGTACTTCTGGATATACATGAAGGGGATTGTGGTAACCATACTGGGGGAAGGTCCTTATTCTCAAAAGTATTAAGGACAGGATATTATTGGCCGACGATGAGGAAAGATGCCATAGAATATGCTCGAAGATGTGACGCATGTCAAAGACATAGTAACATATTACATCAGCGTGCTGAACCGCTGTATCCTATTGTTTCCCCTTGGCCGTTCATGAAATGGGGTATGGATATAGTGGGAAAGCTTCCAAAGGCTCCAGGAGGAAAGGTTTTCATGTTGGCAATGACGGATTATTTCTCCAAGTGGGTTGAAGCAGAAGCATTTGTTCAAGTTAGAGATCAAGAAGTGGTATCCTTCATAAAAAGGAATATCCTGACTAGGTTTGGAGTACCAGCTGAGATAATTTGTGACAACGGATCTCAATTTATAAGTAAAAGGACTACTGACTTCTGCAAGAGTTGGGGAATCAAAATGATTACGTCTACTCCGGTACATCCTCAAGCAAATGGACAAGCAAAATCCTCGAACAAGATAATTGTCAACAACTTAAAAAAGAGACTAGGGGCTAAGAAAGGAAGATGGGCAGAAGAATTACCCTTTGTTTTGTGGGCTGATAGGACAACGGTGAAGAATGCAATTGGCCAAACCCCGTTTTCATTGGTGTTTGGAGCAGAAGCGGTGATTCCAACGGAAATGGTGATACCTACAGCAAGATCCAACCTCAGGGATCCTGAGCAGAATCCTGAAGTCCTATGCCAGGAACTGGATACTATTGATGAGACAAGAGATGCTGCAAGGCTAAGGATGGCAGCATATCAACAGAGGATATCTAAAGCATATAACAAGAATATAAGGACTAGAAGATTTCAGGTTGGAGATTGGGTATTAAGAAAAGCTTTTCAGAATACTACTAATCCTGCTGATGGAAAGTTGGCTCCGAAATGGGAAGGACCCTACGAGGTTGAATCAGAATCAGGAAAAGGAGCATACCGACTCAAGAATATAGAGGGGGATATGCAACCGAGATCTTGGAATGCTATACATTTAAAACTCTATTTCAAGTGAGTATGGAATTTAAATTCCAACTCAGGATGGTATGAATTCTGTCTCTTTTATTAAATTTTGATATTATTTACTATTTTGAACCTATTACTGACTTAAGCATCGGAGGGGTGTTAGCAAGGCTAACACCCACCTTAGCTTATAATGGTTTTGCAGAATATACTTCGGGATATAGCACCAGGATATACACTCAGGATACTTCGGAAGATTAGAGGATTGGCCCCCTCTCTCACGTATAAGGGATACTGATCTCTTCACAGGTTTAAAGGTATTCACCTTTCTTCCGAATTGGGTTTAAACACCCCGCCTGGAGCGCAAGTTATTCGGGAATAGTTCAAGGTGGCGGGACCAGTCCATGTAAAAGTGGTTGACAATTTCGTTACTATTGGCTATATCCTAAATCCTAAAGGTATATGAGGATTGATCACCCTCTCTCACGAAAGGGTATTTTCATACTCTCTAAGGTTTAAAGGTTTTCACCTTTCTAAGTCTTGGAGTTTATACACTCCCGCCTGTAGCGCACGAAAATTTGGGATTTCCCCCGGGATACGAAGGATTTATCTCCAGTATATTTTGGGTTTTACCCCTGTAACACAAAAAATTGTCTATACAATTGGAACTAGTGTTCAAAAAATTTCTAAGTGTTTGAGGACTTCATGCACATGGGACATTCCATCTAAAGCAATTGTATGATGCACAAAGGATCAAAGTTGAGCTAAGTGTCTCGAACTGGGGACATCTTAGTAAGAGAACTCGCAAAAGGGATTGGAGATTAATACTAGGGTTAGACTCAGTTCCTGGTATGATCTTTCCTTTATAAACCTTACATAAATTTTATAACTCAGGTTAAGGTTTAAGTATCCTGAAAAGGATATATCTTCAGGATATATCTTCAAAATGTGTTTTTGGGATGCGTTTCGGGATATTTGATTGAAATATTTGGAAGTGATACTTGATTGAAATTAAAACTTTGATCAAACAAGTATTGTCAAAACAGGTTTTAGAAAATGGACTATCTTTTATTCTTTAGAAGTTTTCTCTAAAGTTGATTGAATTTTTAGAAATTCTATTTAATAAAAGTTTTCATAATATATCACTGAGTATATTAATCAGGATATTTTCAAAAGACAGTTGTACAAAATTTTGCAAAGCTAAAATCTACACTAAGAAATACAGAAAACAATAGCAAGCCAATTGAGAAACTAAATTATTTGAAATAGGCAATACCAGTTGATGACCGAAGGTTTCATCCTAAAACCTAGGACCCATCCACCTTCGGCTATCAAGTTGTCTTAATACAGAAATAGAAACTGTTCATAGGATAAGAAATAAAATTGTTCAAACATAAGCATAACTCTCAAATTTAAAGAA
The DNA here is from genome assembly GCA_030545235.1 of Helianthus tuberosus. Lineage (NCBI taxonomy): Eukaryota > Viridiplantae > Streptophyta > Magnoliopsida > Asterales > Asteraceae > Helianthus > Helianthus tuberosus. Next base: position 150,250,797 of record CM060352.1, read on the forward strand.
AATGAGTTTTAGGAGGCAGCGCCTTCTTCGTTCATGACATTTTCAGCAGTATCCATCTCGGGATCAACCTGAACTTCCCTCTCAGCATCAGTTGGTTTTTCGATTGCCTTTGAAGATCCTTCGGCTGCAGGTTTAGCAGAAGTGCCGCTGAGACTCTTCAGCTTTGTTTCCCATGCATTGATGTCCCAGGAAGGGCATTCGAAGCCCAGTGCTTTGGCTTCGTGGGCCATCTTTAGCCTGGCCTGGAGAAGGGAAGTGATGACAAAACTTTTAAGATTTTCCCGATAGCTTATCATATCTTGTTCATGTTGAGCATGGGCAGCATCAAGATCATTCTGAGCTTGAAGAGCAGCTTTGCTGAGAGCGGCCTGGTGTTCTTGGATCATAGCCTTGAACTTGTCCTCGTAATGCCGAGATTTGGCGGCTACAATCATACCCTGATCAGAGATGGTGACCTCAGCTTTCTTTAACTTGGATTCAAGCGTCTTGTTGAGCCCACAGGATTCCTGATATAAGTGAACCAGACGTTCGAGACCCTGCAAATTAAAAGGACAGATACTGGTTTTGTTAAATACTTATAAGCAGTATAAGATGCAGGATATGACTCGAGGATATTAACCTGGTTGAGAAAAGAAGTCATGAACCCGCTTGCCTCAATGAACCCGCTTGCCTCAATGAACCCGTGATTCTCATAAGGAAATGTATCAGAGATAACAGGAGAATTAAGCTCTTTTCTTTTACGAGAACTTGAACTCCGGGGATTAGTAGCTGGCGAAGGTTTAGGAATGATGATGGCCTTGGAGCTGCTGGGCTTGGATGAGGCCGTGGCCTTGGGACTAGGTTCCTTCTTGATCTGGACCTGATCGGAATAACTGTCCAGCTCGTCAAGGTCAAAGACTTCAGGGATCTTGGCTGGTGCTGCGTAAAGGGAAAAGTTTTACATCTTTATTGCCCTTCATTATATTATATTGTGCTAATTAATTATTTTAAAAGTAATCCTTACCAGACATTTCAGATGATGAGTATTGACTGGAACTCGGGATATGTGTGGTAAAACTCCTGTCACTTGCAGGTAATTGGTAAACTGTTTTGATTCTTTTTTCTGATTCCGCAGTAGGGGGGCTACTTCCTTAAAATTCACTGCAAAAGGACCAAATGAGAAGATATTAGCAAAGGATAAAAGTCTAAAGATACGTGGGGACATTCATGATCCTACCGGTGGTTAACCACTCCACCGGAAGGCTAGCACCCTCATCAATGGAGTCTCGTTTGACGAGAAGAACTTGCGTTGCCATCCGTCTTCATTTTTGGTGGCTTTAAGAATAAGGGGTTTGTTAGAAGTCGAAAAAAGCAAAAATCGGCTAGAACCATGGGATCGGAGGCGGTAAGCGATTGGCATATCTTCGATACAAAGGTCAGGACAGTGAAGGTTTTTAATTTGATTGAGTACGATTAATACCCTCCAGACCATGGGCATGGTTTGGGCGAAGGAAATACCGGTAGTCCGGAAGAATTGCATCATAAATTCGGGAAAAGGGTACCGAAGACCTAGCGAGAAAGGGTATGCCGGGAAGCAGATCTAATCAACAGAAGAGACGTCCGATCGAATTGACCGATCAAATGGTCTAAAGACCGTGCCATCAGGGAAAGCACCGGAAGCTCTCAAAGCCGCAATGTCTGCGTTATCAAAGGCACAGATCTCCTTCTCGGGATTTTTGAGAAGATTCTGCTGAATGAAGGTCTCAGATGATTCGCCGGTTTGAGAATAAGTTCTGGCGGCCATTGCAAGTAAAAGAAAAGAGATTGACAGGAAATGAACAAGAAGTAGGGAATTACCTGGAGACTCCGTTGGAGATATCTGCTTTTCAAACAAGAAGAGAGAAGATATAGGAGCGTTGTAGATCTCCATCGAGTTAAAAGCGCGTTGGAAGTTATGATGTGATATTGATCGTCGTCTCGATTTAATTGCCTTGATTTACGAGATAGACATTTTAAAATATATCCGTTGGATTGGTATACCAACAGATATATTTGGGGACAATTGTTATGGGTCATTTTCTAAGCACATATATCCTGACTAATATCCTGATTTTGGTTGTTTACTTGTGATCAGGATACTGGATTAGGATATTGGCATCATCCTGGGCCATATCCTGGTGTTAACTAAATTAACCACGTGCAGGTTAGAGGCTGTGGGTTACTAACGGTCAGATGGACTTCTTCTACTCAAGACTCGGGCATATCTGTTATGTGAGAGATGTTGAACCCGAAAGACCAGGTCTACAACGTTCGAGTGGGGAATATTCGCCGGATCCCGGTGAATTAGGATAGTTTGTTGCATTTCTTTTACTATAAATAGATGGGGGCGGATCAGATTAAGGCAAAAAAAACTTTCACTCACTCTTTCGAACACTTTTTCTCTCTAGCTTTCAGCAGTCACTACACACAAACACTTGTAATCGAATTACATTGTAACACCTAGTTGATCCGCATCACATCCTGCACTGTATCCTGATATTTGAAGCAATAGAAGAACAAGGCAGTTGCGATTGTCAGCTCCCAAGGTTTTGTGCCGGCGATCTAGATTGATCAAGGGCTTTCCTCGTACATCACGTGTCAACCTTTACTTTTTTGCTCATTGTTTGATCATAGATACATCTCTATATCCTGAGCCGTATCCTGAAACTGTTTTTACAATTAACTTGGTTAACATATTTTTCACACATATTTCTAGCACACTACCTTACTTAACTAATTTGATCACTTAATTGCTTTGGTAATTTTTGACCAAAACAATGCTAGTGGACACTTTGGTTTGATTTATTGTTATTGCAAGCTAGTATGATTATATAACTTAGTATGTAATAAACATGTGGATTTGAGACTTTATTCATACTTATGCTATGTAGACAAACTAGTATGCTCACCGACATAATTTGTGTTGACGGATATTTTATACATGTTGCAGGCAATAATTGATTATGCGAATACAAGAAATCTATCTAGGGTGGACTAGAAACTCACCAAGTCTTATTTATGTGTTTTATGTTTTAGTCATGAAACTTGCAATTGTTTTATTTTCCATTTTCATGAACAATGTAATGCTTGATTAGTGAAATGAAATGAAACTTTTATACATAAATTATTGTCGCAATTTAGTGTTTTGTTGTCTTTGAGCAATCTCTTTCATCCCGTCTCGATGTTTCCACCATCGTTTGGTGACAAGAGGGGTGAGTCATGAGAGATGGCGGTGTTGGTTATTGAGAGGTTTTAAAGGTTGATGAAAGAAGGAGGTTAAATGATTTTTCTGTCGTCAGATGGAGTGCACATGATCCCATTTAACATTTAAAACTAATCTGGTTAGTGTTAAAGGACATATAATGTAGTTTTTTCAATACGTAAAGGATAATTCTTAGAATTTCAAAAGGTAAAGAGTTTCCACTGCAATTTGGTAAAAAATAAAGAAAGAAAACTGTAATTTACCCTTATAAAATAAAAGGAATAGAAACTCCCAACAAAATATGGTTGTCGATCTATGCTGTAACACCCCGACCGTGTAAAAACAACCCGCGGCGAAAACGTTGGGGAGTCACGTTACAAATTTCTCATAACACATGGTCTAAAGTTTCATTATAATACATTGTTTTTCAATACAAAGATTTCAAGTAATTGCTTTAAATTAAAGAAGACTAAGGCCCAAGTCCATTCCTACATGTAGAATACTTGATTAATCATCGCACGTATTAACACCTGAAAAATATGTGGAAATAAAGTCAACAATGAATGCTGATGAGTAACATAGGTTTTGTGGTCAAATTCATGGCTACAAGTTTTGTGTTGAAAAAGGGTTAACCAACTACACGAGTTGATTTTATAAGTAAATATTTGTAGCCTTGAACCTTGACAAAAATGTTTGTTTTGTAAAATTGTGTAAGAAATCGAAAAACTTTGTATGGTTTATATATCTTTAACTTGAAAATCATTTATCATTTTGTCTAAACTAATTGTCCTTGTTTTGTGTAAACCAAATTGTCTTGTCGAATATAAAATCAAATTGTCTTGTCTTGTCTTGTCTAAAACCAAAATTATCTTGTCTAGTATAAAATCAAATTTTCTAGTCTTGTCTAAAACCAAAATTGTCTTTTCTAGTATAAAACCAAATTGTCTTGTCTTGTCTAAAATTGTTTCGTCTAGTATAAAACTAAAATGTGGTTTGTTAGTGAGTACATTCAAGCCTGTGTGGACTGTCGGATAATCCCTAAAAGGGTATATCAATTTGGATTTCTCGGATCCGATCAATCCCAGAGGAACTTCCAAACATACCTAGGAAGTGGGAATGAGACTGTCAATTCTATAGTGCTATAACTTACTACTGGTCGCCCTGATAAAAGTTAATGAATGTGCCATTGTCGAGTTCAACTCACCACCAAGTTTCATACGAATTGAAAATCATTTGTGTGTGTGTGTATATATATATATATATTGTTTTTGAAATCTTGAAAATAATTATATGCACATATGAATCACACCAAAACATTTAGAGAAAGTAAAAGAGGGGAACTATGTACTCACTTGTTTGCGTAGATGTATTGTTCAATCGTGTATGCAAAGCTCAAGTGTTTCCTTATGTATCGGATTGTTATATGGTTAGTGTGTATCGTGGCTTAAACGGAAGAATTGATAGAATGGGGTTTTAAAATCAAACGAGCAAAGGAACTCGTGTAATATGATTTATTAAACCTTACATTCTGATTAGAAAGTGTGTAGGAGTGTTTTGACCCGTTACGGCTTGTTAAATTGGTTTACGCCACTTTAACGAGTCTTATGCGTAACTATGGGTTCAGATGGTCGAATGACCTTTTAAAGTATTGAAAGTTGACTCGCCATTGAACTAACCAAACGACATTACCATAAGGTATAACCTCAGAGGGTTATTCCTTATATTACTATGGTTATATAAATGGGCTTGGTCGGATCCTAAGGTTGACCAAATGGGTCAAATTCGAAAGTCAAAGCAGAAGTCGAATCGCTCGATGTTTATAGATGAGGATTATTTGTATACGAAACTTATGTGTTTATAGAGGTTTCCTAATAATCGATGAAGATTATTTGTATACGAAACTTACGTGTGTGTCCATGGTCGAAAATGGAGAATACCGGAAAAAATTTGGTTGGAAGGTTTCATGAGTGTTATCAATGTATGGTTTAGTTTCCAATGATGAGGGCATCATTTCGTATTGGAATAAAGTTGTTTGCTTATGATTGGTCAAGGTCAAGAACTTCAAGTGACTTAAATAACGCCACGTTTATAATGTAAGTGACGTGTGTGGGAGTGTGTACGGATTTTTGATGTATTTTTAAGTACTTTTTACTCTTTTATCAAGCTTTAAATTTATAAAACATGATATAAACTATCACCCTCTACAACACGTTAGGGCAAGTGCACCCATCGTTGACATAGTGTAGTGATGGTAAGATACCGAGGTCGTCTAAGGACACAAGAGCTTTTAATACCGGTTTATCTTCAATGTCTAATCGACCCAAATTTTGAGAAAATGTTTTTAAACAAGTAAAATTAAAGAAAGAAACTAAAAATAATAAAAGAAACAAATAACAAGAAAGAATCACTTGGTTCCGACTCATCTTTTATGTATCCTTTGATGATTTTCGCACTTTGGGTTTTTTAAGAGACTATCTTAGTGATAGTGGCATGTCCCTCTTTTGGAGGCAACGCTACATTCAGCCATATTTGTCTGATTCAGCAGGGATACAGACCCGCAATGTCGGATTATTGAAAGATAATTAAGTAAGTTATTAATGCAAAATGTGGCATGTCCCTTTTTTGGAGGCAACACTACCCTCAGCCATATTGGTCTAGGTCAGCAGGGATACAGTCCCGCAAGGCCGCTTTAAAGTTTTAATAGTAGTTATTTATAAGGGATTCAAGCCGTTCTTACTTCCTCCGATTTGATACTATCTACCTCAAAGAAAGTCCTAATAAGCTTGAATCAAGTTCTCGCAGGATCTATACACTAAATGAGGCAAGAACTTTACCCCAACCACCCTTCTAACCTCCTTCCAGGCAGTTAACGTACTTTATATAGACCGTAAAGGCATGAATGAGTGAATCAACGAAACATAAAGAGATGATAGATAAAATTCACTTTCAATATAAAAAACTAGTTATTACGATCACGTAGGAACAAATTTGAGTCCAAACGGATAAGTGTATAAAAAGATATGGACGTTTTTGTGTTAAAGGGGAAAACAGGGAAAAAGGAACTAGCAGACCTGTACCGTAACCTACGCTTGACTGCCGTAGGCTACGGTGGTCAAGGAAAATTCAGCAGAACACAGCCGTAACCTACGGCTGAGTGCCATAGGCTACGGTTTGGCTTCACTGTCCATTTTTAAAACGATGTATCGTAAGCTACGGTACTTTTACCGTAACTTACGGCAGGAGTTCCTCAAAGAATTTTAATTTTGTCTAGTTTGATTATTTGGGTCATTTAATTACATATTTAGCATTTTATAACTAATGTTTAAAATGTTAAATGGTGCTTAGGTCATTGTTACAAGGGAACAGATGGGATCAAGCTAAAGAAGAACCGAACACGAATAAAGGTCAAGCTTCTGTGTTTGTTTAATGAATTTTGCTTAACCAAATATTGTAAACAAGTAGAAATGTTTGTTTTTGAATACTTAAAAGTTTTAAATAACTTTGAATTATGTTTTTAAGGATTGGGTATTAGCATTATATATTTATATAATGCAAAATTTTATAAATACTCTATATATTAAGTATGGGTCTTACAGATAACCACCTAAACTAGAGATGAGCATAATTGGGTATTCTTAAAACCTGGAACCGGTTCCAACCCGGAACCAGGTATGGATACAAGTGAGTGGAACCGGGTTCTCTGTGGAACCGGTTCCGGGTACAACTCGGGTACACGTCAATATATTTAGAACCGGCGTAACCGGTTTCGGATACAATGGAACCGGATACGGGTCCTGTTTGGAACCGGGTACGGGTATTGTTTGAAACCGGTTTTTTTGAGTTTTTCAATACAAAAAGCTGTCAATACTGTACGTAACCGGTTCCTCCTGGTTTTACTCGATAAAAGCTGTTTTTTTACTTTTTCTACCGAACGGAACCAACAACACATGTCAACTCATTTTTGTGGTAAACATCAGTTTGTAAAGGTCTTAGGTTTAATAAGGATTGTTGCTATTTTTGGTTTTGTATTTTTTAATGTTTATTTTTGGTAGAACTGATCTGTATCTCATCATGTTATGCTTTTATAACCTGTACAATTTCGTTTGCTTCACGTATTTGATTGAATGGTTGGTTTTAAACATCACTCGATGAATCATTCTTTGGATCTGGTAAATACCATAAAGTTACTATTTAAACCATTAATTGATAATTTAGAGATGGGCATATCGGGTTTTTTTGTAATACACGGAACCGGTTCCGGGTAGGAACCGGGTTCCGGGTACGCACCGGGTCCGGGTAGGAACCGGGTACGAACCGATTTCATTTATAAAATGTGGAACCGGGTCGGAACCTACGGGTTTTTTGAACCCGGAACCGGTTCTACTATTAGCCGGGTAGGAACCGGAACCGGGTCCAGGTCGGTTCCACCGGGTCGGGTTTGGAACCGGTTATTATGCCCATCTCTAACCTAAACCACACTCACAACATCCTCCCTCCGACATCCAACCACCTACTGCTACATAAATAAAACAAAATATATATTGGATTCCACCCCCACAATACTTAAAGAAAATGCAATCTTTAAACAAAGTGACTTATGGGTTTCTTAAAAATGCAATCTTTAAAGAAAGTAACTTATGGGTTTCTTCAAAAACACAATCTATAGGCAAGTTAGGGTTTTAGGAAAAAATGTATATGTATATATAATATACCTTTTGACAATTAAGATAAGCATATAAAAGACGAGGATAATGAGGATGAGACATGATCTTTGCTTTAACATTAATGTTGCTATTCAAATATGATCTTCAACCATCATTGCAGATGCTAAAGTCCCACAATTGATACGGTGACGATGATGGTGATCTTGAGGGGGACAATTAGGGTTGTATTATTGTACACAACAGAAGATTGAGGAACACACAATGACCCTAATCCATTGTTGTTGTTGTGAGTATCTCCAAACCTCATCAAGTTACATGATCTACCACCATCACCACAGTCCATTTGAATTTTTGATCTCTGTGCAAGTCTAAGTGTAGCTTTAAATTAAGTTCTTGTGCAAAGATGCGTGCATAATTGATAATTCCTTGTATGTTTGGTATAAAATTGAAGGACTTGGTGTTTTGGTGCTCTTGAGGTTTCGGGGGGAAAAAATGACTTAAATTGTGACGTATTAGAAACAATAGGGTGTAAAAAGAAGGGTACAAATGTCGTTTCACATTCAAACTAACAGGAAGATGATGTCATTTGACAGCAAGGTCCAACATTGATGCAATTAGCAAACGAGAGGATGTAAAGTTGACTAATTTTCAAAATAGGGTGTAAAGTTGATCCTGCCTTATTTCCCAACTCCCCACAGAATTTTAAAATAGGGTGTAAAGTTAACCACAGAGTGTAAAATTGTAGTTTGCTTTATTTTATTTGAACAAAATTGTGCCTTATTTCCCAACTCCCCATATACCTGAGCTCCACTATTTTTCTAGTGCACAATGTTTCAAATACTTGTTTGTTAACATTCATAAAGTTGTCAAGGAATGATCTTAAGAAACAAGATTTGGAATCTTAACACATTAGACGATGAATGAGAGTTCTCTCTAACTGACACTGTATTATGGCCCTCTATTCCTATTAAATCTTTTACGAAGATTGCAAGAAAAATTGGCGCAAAAAGGGGTCGATCCATATCGTATCGACTAGGTTTTCCTTCCTATATGCTTAATAACACCTGAAGAGCTAATGTTTTTTTTTTCTTTGGGGTGGGGGGTATATACGATTAGCAATTTGGTGATGTAATAGCTTAACAACATGTTGATTCGTTGTTAATCTAAGATGATGATCAACTATACCAGAAGTGATGTAGAACCCATACTCATAGCTCAACATAAATGGAGAATTTTCAATAATAGACAAAAGCTTGAAGAAACAATGTTGTGTGAAAGTAGAAGGCCAACGAGTCATGAACTTCTTCTACGAACAATAACGCGGACTAAATGTTGTCATGTAGTTATAATCCACACTCAAGGTAATTCTAACATTAATTAAAAGAAATATAAAAACACACACACCAACTCATAATGAATAGTATTTATAAAACTCTAAGTATGTTGTTGCGACAAACCTATTGCGAAACACAAGCGTGCATGTCGTCCAAGTTTCATTGCAGTTTAGTTTTTTTTATATAAAGTGACCCCATTACGATTCAATAAAAGTTTACTAGAACGGGTTACATATAGTTGATTTTATTATGACGAACCGAATCAACATTGTCCGGATAACACCGGTACCAATATCGTATTTGTTTTTATGGTTTTCTTGATGTGACAACATAAAATTCGTTGAAAACAATTGTATACACTAATAGATTTTTTTGGTACCATAGGCTATAACGAGTGCCGGTAAGGTAATAGTGCCGTGACTTAACCTATTTCATTTTTATGATTTTCAATTGATATAAAACATGTGTCAATATCCTCTTAGAAATATCTTTTTTGATTACCGTACCAAGTGCCTGTATATCATATCACTAGTGTTAAGAATTGGGAGCACAAAAAATCCCACTAGTTGTAAAGTAAATTCTTTATAAACTTTATGGATTACAAATGACAATATGATATAGTTAATCTTCCACTATCATACTATAACTTAAAGGGTCTTTGGTTTTTCTTTGAAATCAACAGGGACTTAACTGATTAATAACCAACCAACCAAATATATTATATTTATATTTATACCTTTTGAGTTCCCCTCTTTCTCTCTCTATAAACCTGCAATAAACTCTCCTCTCTCTGGTTTATGCAGAGCAGAAAACAACAACAATTTTTTAAAATTTCCATCAATTTTGCCCCTAATTTCCACTATTATTATCATCATTTCTAAACAAACAATCATCAAGTGCACAAATATATAAAAACCGGCATGGGTTGTTTCCTCTGCGCTGGGGGAGATTCTTCTGCCAAAAAATCATCCAAAAACAAGCGAAACGACGACGTACACGACGATCAATCAAACCCTACACCCACCCAATCTTCTGGTATGTATTATTATTATTATTATTCATAAATTATTCATCTTTATGAAAGATCATTTGTTCAAAATTGTAAATTTGTTTCATTTCTAATGTTTCTTGATTAGGGTTCTTTTTTTTTTTTTTTTTTTTTTTTTTTGTAGCATGCAGACCGTTAAATTTTTCTTTTTGGATTTTGAGTTGTGAATCTTGAATTATTGAATATTGATCTTTGATGGGTAATTGTTGATTGTGATGATTTTGTTAATTGGTGGCATAATTGTTGTTGATAGTGAGATTGAAATGATAACTTTTTGTGCATGATCTGGTAATAATTTGTTGTGTTTATTGGATTTTAACTTAGGTTATTTTTTTGTTGTATTTATTGAGATTTTGTAGCTTATGTTTGTTGTCATCAGTGACATCATCAGATGATAAAAAGCTGTAAACTTTTGATCTTGAATCTTTTCATCAGTCACAACTTTCAGCACTTGAAAATTGCTTACAATATAAATTCTTGAAATTCAATTGTGTTTCAACCCAAATAGGATAATTGGATATGATAATAAGGGATGTTTGGATGTGTGAATTGTGTGATGATGTGATTATTTAAGGGTCAAATAGTTACTTTAATAGTAGCCCTAGCAAAATTGATCATCAAAGGATAGATGAAAATTGCTTATATACCCCTGTTTTATATGTAACGAAACCGTGTTTTATTAGGGGCGGTTATGTGATTATTTGAACAATTTTTTTACCGTACATTTATAAAACGGAGAATTGTTTTTACTATACATTCAGGGGTATCCTAATATTTGCTCGGAGGTATCCGATACATAAAACGGAGAAAAAAATGTGCACTTTGTCAAGAAAGTTGAGAGGTATTCTGGGCATCCCCTAGCCCGACGTAGAATCGCCCATGTTTATGATTATATGATTATTTTGGAAAGTTGCTTATAAACTTTTTATTTTATTTGTAATGAAACTATTTTTTTTTATCAGGGGTGGTTATGTGATTTTGATGAATCAATATCACTTTCAAGCTAAATAGTTAAGTGATAGTGACTTTTTGTAAGATAGATCCATGAACAGAAAACTGATATATTTATTACTTTATTGGTTTTTTCTCCTTATTTTAATAGTTGACATGTCATCTTCTTATAAGATCAGTAAACTTTTATCCTTTTAGTGCTTTAAGTGTCTTTTAAGTACTTAGTGCTTTAAGTGTCTTTTAAGTACTTTCGATTGAAATTTGATGTTTTTTGTGACCTAGACACAACAAAAGTCTACGTTGAAGCGAAGAAGGAAGATGATGCAATAAAAGTCGAACAACGTAATGAAGCGAAGAAGGAAAATGATGCAATAAAAGTCGAACGATGTAATGAAGCGAAGAAGGAAAATGATGCAATAAAAGTCGAAAGACGTAATGAAGCGAAGAAGGAAAATGATGCAATAAAAGTCGAACAACGTAATGAAGCAAAGAAGGAAAATGATGCAATAAAAGTCGAACGACGTAATGAAGCGAAGAAGGAAAATGATGCAATCAAAGTCGAACGACGTAATGAAGCGAAGAAGGAAAATGATGCAAGAAAAGTCGAAAAACATAATGAAGCGAAGAAGGAAAATGATACAACAAAAGTCGAACGACGTAATGAAGCGAAGAAGGAAAATGATGCAAGAAAAGTCGAACAACGTAATGAAGCGAAGAAGGAAAATGATACAACAAAAGTCGAAAAACGTAATGAAGTGAAGAAAGAAAATGATACAACAAAAGTCGAAAAGCGTAATGAAGTGAAGAAGGAAAATGGTACAACAAAAGTTGAACAACGTAATGAAGTGAAGAAGGAAAATGATACAATAAAAATCAAACAGTTTAATGAAGTGAAGAAGGAAAATGCAGAAATTGTTAGTCAATCATCGACTTCTAGCGGGTCTGTTGGGAAGAATAAGTCCACTGAAGAGGGAAGCCCGGTGAACAAAGCACGAACGTTTACATATGCACAGTTAGTGAAGGCAACTGATAATTTTAAAGCTGCTTATTTCTTGGGTGAAGGTGGATTTGGCAAAGTTTATAAGGGAAAATTCGAAGATTCTGATCAGGTTAGTGAAAATTGGTCTTTGTTTTGTTGTATTTTAGAGGTACATTTACTTTTTAGTGGGTTGATTTGGGTTGCGTTGAATCACTAACATGTCAACAGAAAAGTATAGCTAAAAGGTACGGGTCAATCGGGTTAAAAGTCACCCAAAGTGATTTATTATAGTATTGATATTGTTTTTGTAACTCAAAAGGGTATGTGGGAAATGAGTCAAACGGGTTGAAAGTTATAGAAAGTCAAATTTTATGCATACAACCTTCTTATATATATTTTTTTCAAAGGTTTAAATTGTTATTGTATTGATATTGTTTTTGCATCATAACTGGCACATTAATTATTAATAAAAAAATGAACAAAAAAAAGTGTTTGTGGGTCAACCCAACTGACCCGTCTAGTGATTGATTTTATAACTTTTTATTGAAGTGTTAACCATTTTTGTTAATTGTAGATTGTGGCTATAAAGCAATTGGATCCTAATGGGTTGCAAGGGATTAGGGAATTTGTCGTTGAAGTTTTAACGTTAAGCATGGCAGATCATCCTAATCTTGTGAAATTAATCGGTTATTGTGTCGAAGGAGAACATAGATTATTGGTGTATGAGTACATGCCATTAGGCTCTTTAGAAGATCATTTACATGGTATTCACATTCACTCTCTAAAATTCCTTTTTCTAAGTTTTTTATGGGTGTTAATAAAGCCACACCCTTAAATCTTGTTTTCACACCCTCTATACGGGTCGTATAGGGTTATATCGCCTGTCTAGAATATTCTGACATGACACATATTGGGTCGTCTATTGCTATACAACTCGTATAGATAGATGGAGAAAATATTGGGTCGTATAACATTATATGGGTCGTATAACAATCTATACGGGTCGTATAGATGGAGACAAAAAAAAACATTCTCTGACATTTTTTTGTGCAACATTTTCCTATACGGATCCTATAGGTATAGGGGTGTGAAAATGATATTTTTGGGGTGTGGGAACATTTTGGAGCCTTTTTATCGAGTAAAATACACAAATGGTTTCTGCTGTTTATAGGTAGTTACAGATACATATATTAAAAGGTTTGTAAATGACAGTTTTTTACCCTTTCAAATACTTAAGAACCAAATTCACAACAACTGTGAATTAATGGAACCATTTAAGTAATTTACGCTTTTTTATTATTTTTTATTTCTATGCTGAACCACTAGCTACTTTTCTCAAATGGGAATCTGTTAACAGTAAGTTTTATTTGCTTTAATAAAGCCATGATTTTGGAAATTGAAAGTAGTTTGTTTGACTTTGGTACATCACATTAAAAATTCTAGTTTACAAATTTATACAAATCAAATGTCTACTTTTTAGTAATGTAATCATGTGGGGAAAACATTTTTTTTGAAAGTTTTAATATTTTCGCCAGGTCGGCGGCTCCACAAAAAACGGCTTGATTGGAACACGAGGATGAATATAGCAGCTGGTGCAGCAAGAGGGTTAGAGTATTTACACGACAAAATGAACCCACCGGTTATATATCGGGATATGAAGGGTTCAAATATTTTGCTAGGTGAGGATTATCATGCAAAATTATCGGATTTTGGCTTGGCAAAAGTGGGCCCACTTGGAGATAAAACTCATGTTTCGACCCGAGTGATGGGCACTTACGGGTATTGTGCTCCTGACTATGCAATGACGGGACAACTCACGTTTAAGTCAGATATTTATAGCTATGGGGTTATGTTATTGGAGCTAATTACGGGCCGGAAAGCAATGGATAATACAAGGCCTAAACTAGAGGCGAATATTGTTGATTGGGTAAGTTTTTTTCTTTTCTTTTTATTTGGTTCTATTAGTCTTTATAAAATGATTATTTGAAGTGAAATACTACCGTTGGACTGGGGTCAACATTTGACTTTCTAGAATACAAAGATAATTTACTATAACTTCAAAGTTGATTAAAACATTCTGAGGGTTTGGGGGCCACATTTATGAATAATTTGATGTCTTGTTCTTATTTTTTCTTGGGTTATCATTAGCTAATGTTTCTTTGATTGTTATCATTTGGATACATTCTAAACAACTATGCCCTCTTTTTGACCCGTTTGACCCAAATTGACCTGTTTTTCATAACGGGTTCTTATAGTTACCCGAAAAGATCTTTAACTTGCTATTTTTTATTTAAATATGTTGACATTATGAAGATCATAATTTTAAATTAACAAATATTTGATTTTTTTTTTGAATAGGCACGACCGTTGTTTAAAGATAGAAGGAAATTTTGGCGAATGGCGGACCCGACTCTAGAAGGTGAATATCCGGTTAGAGGGTTATATCAAGCGCTAGCAATAGCCGCAATGTGTGTTCAAGAAAAACCACACATGAGACCACTAATTGCTGATGTGGTCACTGCTCTCAACTATCTTGCTTTGCAAAAGTATGAACCCTCAACTAACCCTGTTCAAGCTTCTAGAAGGGCTTCTCGTGTTCAAAGATTAATTGATGAAAAGAAACCCGACGTGTAATCGTTGACGGTTGGTTTTGTTCATATGAGAAGGGCGTTCGGTGTTTTTATGGCGTCGAAACGGAGTCGGTAACTAAAAACTTTTGACATTGTTTTCTTGGTATAGGATAGAAAAGTTGAGGAATAATGACATTATATGTTATATATTTTGTACTTTTGGTGAAAAATAAAGTTTTATAAAATTTACCAAGATCTGCACTTCATTGCATTATTGCCTCAAATATAATCAAATTTTGAGGAACAA
This sequence comes from Helianthus tuberosus, assembly GCA_030545235.1. Lineage (NCBI taxonomy): Eukaryota > Viridiplantae > Streptophyta > Magnoliopsida > Asterales > Asteraceae > Helianthus > Helianthus tuberosus. The sequence goes on from CM060352.1 coordinate 150,265,870, forward strand.
AACAAGCATCCTGTACCACTTTCAACTTGTCCACAAAAAGTCATATGCTACTTTGACTTTAAAAAGTCAAACACACTCCTACCAATTGTAGAAACTGATATCATATAGGGAGAGATTGACTGATTGAGTAATGTGGGTAGTGTAGGAACACATTTTACAAAATTACTCTACAAGAACAAAATTACTCTACTATCTACATGATCATTTTACAAAATTACTCTAAAGGATCATTTGTAGAGTAATTTTGAATTGTATGTTGTTTGATAAACTTGCAAAGTAATTTTGATTCACTTGTACAATAATTTTGATGCAGGGTAATTTTGATACACTTGTAGAGTAATTTTGATAATTACCCTACAAGATCAAAATTAGTCTACAAGAACATTTTACAAAATTACTCTACAGCCTACATGATCATTTTACAAAATTACTCTAAAGGATCATTTGTAGAGTAATTTTGAATTGTATGTTGTTTGATAAACTTGCAGAGTAATTTTGATTCACTTGTACAATAATTTTGATGCAGGGTAATTTTGATACACTTGTAGAGTAATTTTGATAATTACCCCACAAGATCAAAATTAGTCTACAAGAACATTTTACAAAATTACTCTACAAGATCAAAATTGCTCTACATGATCATTTGTAGAGTAATTTTGATAATTACTAATAATTACGGAAATGACACCGCGTTTTTTCAGCAAAACCTTTAGTTTGTACGTTAAAGTTATATTCTAATATTCTAACATGAGTATTTAGATACATAATGATTCTACGATGCATTTGAACTGATATATGCATTTATATCGTTTATATCATTTATATGTATCTGTATATTTAGGTGTATTTATTTATATATTAGAGTGAATTTCGAGGATTGTCCTTTATCTTTATACCCATTTTCAGACGTTGTCCTTTATGTTCAAAATTGACGAGTTTTGTCCTTTATGTTTTCATATCATACATGTTTTGTCCTTTAAGCCTAACCCAGTTAGTTTTTTCAGTTAAATTTAGTCATATGCTTTGCACATGAGGGCATTTTTGTCAATTCAAAGGTAAGTTCAACGGCAGATTTACAGCTCAAAGCTTCTGCAACCTTTGAATTGACAAAAATGCCTTCATGTGCAAAGCACATGCCAAATTTAACTGAAAGAACTAACTGGGTTAGGCCTAAAGGACAAAACGTGTATGATAAGAAAACATAAAGGACAAAACTCATCAATTTTAAACATAAAGGACAGCGCATGAAAATAGGTATAAAGATAAAGGACAATCCTTGAAATTCACTCTATATATTATAAACACATCTAAATATATCTAGAGTGATTATAGTTCACGAAGAGGCAGAATAGAGAAACTAAATAAATTAGGAAATTAATTAATGACGAAGAAGATAGAAAATAAATAAATTAGGAAATTAAATAATCAGAGATAATTTTTCTTTTACAATTATATTATTTTATGTTTATTTTAATAATAACTGAATGATTTAAGTTTTCATATTATTTTTTTTTTAAATTAGTGTGTTGTTTTTTGTCGCTCCTTTTTATATTTTATGTGAAGTTCACATTTCCTTGGGCAGGGGCCGTTTCAACTTTTTTAGAGGCAAAATAAAATTTTGTGATTTTTTTTTTATTATTATAAACGGTACTCCTTTATCCGTGTTTAGAACCAAACAAAAATCTAACACAACTATAACAATTAGTGTTTTGTTTGTATAAGAAATCAAACAAATCTAAAACAATAAATTTGCACTAATATTAATAGCTAGCATATAATTTTTTTTTTTGAACGGCAAGGAACGACGTGCCAACCACCGTGACACCGGGCGCTGTGGCCTAGGTCGACTACTCGACCGCCGCCAGCCCCTTGGCTCTCCCAGATGCGCGGAAACCCGACCTCCACCTGCCCGAAGGCACGACAGTGGAATAATCGGTAAAACCTCGCCTTCCCTCCAAGACGAACCGGCGCCACCCGTATTCGTCCTTCACCTGGATGCCGCAGAAAATGATAGGGAGAGTGAGAGTCGAACCTGGGTTACAAGGAACATCAAATTTTTCCCCAACCACTCCACCACTATCTCATTGGTCTTATATAAATTTTCTTTTAACTAGAGACCCTAGGCCCAAATCTGAATTACTCATACTATAGGTCCGGCCCTGGCTGTGAACGTTGAAGCCCTACCACGTTGGAGTGGTGCAGAAGCTGACACAGGGCGAGGGGTAGGCAACTCAGTGAAGCCCACAACAAGGCTGAGATAATACCCAGTTTTTTACTTTGATGATCATACCAAGACCCAGATCCATATGAAAAACCCTTAGAACTTAGAAGAAGCCAAGTCTATGGGCTAAAGCCCAACCCACACTAGTGTTTCAGTTTCCAATCTTTAAGAGTAAATTGCAATTTTACTCCTGGTGTTAGAGCCAGTTGGCACTGTTAGCCCCTCCCAGGAAATAATTGCAATTTACCACCCCAACATATGATGTTATGTCGCAATATTACCCCATGCCGTCAAATAAGTTAACAACTCTGTTAAATGGAATATGAAATGAATATGTTACCCTTTCATATTACCCCCTATGGTTTGTTCTACTCTGTAATATTACCCCCTGGTGTAAAATGACTAAATTGTCCTTTCTTATTTCATCATATGGTTTGTTGTACTCTGCAATATTACCCCCCGGTGTTAAATAGTTCTTGCGAACCTTACCCCCTGCAGAAAAAAAACCTTTCCCGCCTAAACCACCATCAGCCGCCATCACCCACCTCCACCACCATCAGCCGCCCCCACCCACCTCCACCTCCATCACCGCTACCCACCACCCACCTCATCTCCTCCATCACCCACCTAAGGTATTCTTTATAGTTTTACAAGCCGTAATTTTATCCGTAAACACAAGCAGTCAAATTACAAAGTTGATCGCTAAAAAAAAACTAAAAAAAAACCAACTTGATTTAAAATTAGTAACAGAAAAAAATGAAAAGGAGCCAAATCTCACCCGTTATAGAAGCGGCCTCTCCCATTTACTCATAAAGGGACTCAAAAAAATCGGTGTAAAATGAAATCACTCCTGTATTACCAACTTATTACTACCCGAAAGATTGTTTATCAGAATGATTCATTAAAATTAAGCATAAAACATTGATAGGGTGTTGAAGGGGTATGGTCCCAGATCTCACGTCAGCACGACCGCGAGTGACCATTACCCTTATCAAAAAACCTCCACCAGCAAGAACTTATCTGTGTCCGTGCGGGCACGCGCGAACACAGCGGTTGAAACCAATCTGTCCAGTGATGAGAAGACTTACCTTAAGTACGGAACGGATGTTACACATAGCGATGCGGCCTGGCACCGCATCCTATGAACATTTTCGTCACGACAGGGGATCTGGACAACAGTAACAGTCACCAATCGGCGATGCGGCACGGCACCACATCCCTTATATATCTTGGCCAGAACAAGAACGCGGGAACAACATCAGTTACCGCAAGCAACGATGCGGCCCGGCACCGCATCCTGCCTACAAGGCAAGTGGGTCTGACACCACAGTGCAAGTGGCACTGAGAACAGTCACCTGTCAGCCCACATGTGTGCAACAGTCTGACACCACAACAGGACGTGGCATCACCACCGTAACCGACAGGCCTGACACACCTACAGGAGGTTGTGCGATGTCAGACTAGCCACTCAACTACCCTCCTTCACTCCTCGGCTATAAATACCCACCCCAAACCAGGTTTGAGGTATCTCTTCACAACTCTCTCACTACTACTACTATCACACTTTGCTTCCCAAGCAAATTACTGATTCTCACGCCGGAGAGTGGTAACAAGGAGCACCCCCCACCCCATTCTCCTTGTTACGAGTCATGGTTTGTTTCCTTGTGCAGGATACCAACCAGCGGACTATCCAGCCAGCGATCCTCGGAAAGAACGGATTAACCCTACTTGACGAGACCAGTGTGTTAACCCTGCCCGGTTAACCATTGTTTCATCATTGGCGCCCACCGCTACTCTTAGCACTTTTTTCCACCATCCCTTTCTTTCCAAAGATTATGTCTGATCGTCTAAACAAAACCGTCGGGGATAATCTAAACCCCGCAAACACAGGGCTTACGGGGACCGCTCCTCCAGCCCCAAATCCTGGCCACATTGGCACATCAACGCAAGGGGGCGCATCCCTTAAGTTCGGACATGATCTTTCACAGTACGCTGTTGTGATACCTCCAGACATGAACCTTCATGCCTGGTACGACCAACAACAAGCTTTGCTGGCCGCAGCATACAACAGAGCTTGCGCAGAAGCACAAGTACCGGTTGGGCCTACCCCGGCACCGCATACCCCTGCGGGTCGTATTTTACAATACGACGGCAGGGCCCCCACGCACCCAGCCTCCCGAAGTAGGCATGAAGACCGCGACTCCTCTTACTGTGAGGTCCGCACGATTAATGAGGATGATTCCTCATACGGGTCCCACAGCAGGGGCCCAATACAAAGCCGCCTGGGCCCTCATGGCGAAAACAGGCGACAATCCACAGCCCACGGCGGCCCCGGCATACATAGCCGGCTTGGACCTCAGTCCTACCATGAAGGATATGGCCGTATCGATCCGGAAGACCATACATACTGCGGGGAGTCTCATGCTACTAACAGTAGACCAGGAGGGCGCAATTATGTTCCTCCCACTCACCCCCACACCACATACCTCCGCGCTGCAAAGCGCCACCAGAGCCAACCCTACAGGCCGAAATCTGCGGCCGAAAACTCCAAGTTCACCCCGGAGATTGCCCACGCCGATGTCACCACCACTAAATTCCCATTAAACATTGTGAAATACAATGGTGCGTCCGACCCGGACGATCACATGAACATCTTCACCGGCGCAGGGTACAACGGCAGGTGGGACGAGCCCACCTGGTGTCATTTTTTCCCCCAGACCCTCACGGGTCTGGCAAGGGCTTGGTTCGATTCTTTGCCAGTGGGATTACTGGCCTCATTCGAGGACTTGCAAGAAAAGTTCCTCGCACATTTTAGCCAGCAACGACGTCACGAACGTGATTCTATGGACGTCATGAACATCTGGCGCAGAGACAACGAATCTCTTGAGTCGTTTGTCGTCCGTTACAACAAAGAGTGCCTGGAGATAGGCGGCGTTGCAGACCAAATGGCTAGCAACCATTTCATTCGAGCTGTCAAGGTCGAAGAAATGGTTATGACCATCTCCGGCAAGGAAGGTTTGCCCAAGAAATGAGAAGACGTCATGGCCGCGGTCAAGACGTACGCCCAGACCCAGCGGTCCCTCAAACCGCACGTCGCAACGGCACAACCCCAAGCGGAAGGCCAATCCTCCCGCCAAGAGCACAAGCGCAACAACAAGCGCAACCGGGACACATGGAATCGCGGCAGAGATCCAAGGCCATATGTCCCGCGTAACAACCAGCCCGACGCAAGGGCAACAATCAACGCCCAGCGTGAAAACAGGGCGTCGAAGAAGGAGTCTCGGGACCGTAACTGGACCGAGATCAACCAGTCGCCAAGCGATGTCCTCCTTACGGACGCGCAATTCCTGCGACCGGCCCAACCGATGAAGTCCAAGAAGAACCAAGATCTCGCACTCTTCTGCGAGTATCACAAGGACTCGGGCCACACAACAAACAACTACATCAGTCTCCGACTGGAGATTGAGCGAGCCCTAAAAGAGGGGAAGCTGCAACATCTGTTGCCAGCCGCGCAAAAACAAACCAAGCGCATCACCCCACACAACGAGGGCCCCTCTACGGGTAAGAGGGCCATGTACGTGGCCTCAACCCACATGATCAATGGAGGGCGAGGATAGCCGCGCCAGGCGGCAAGAAAACCGGACAATGACTGGAAAGACGAGCAAGTTGTCTTTCCAAAAGTCCGAGGCGGACCGCGCGACAGGCGCGCCGTCGTTATCACAGGCCACCTGGCTCACTACTGCACCGAGCAACTCTTCATCGACCCGGGCAGTACATCTGACATCATATAAGAGCAGTGCTTCAACCAGTTCGATCAAGAAGACAAGGATCGGTTGCAGCCGGCAGACTACCCTTTGGCCGGATTTGCGGGGGAAACCGTATTCCCCCTTAGCCAAATCACCTTTCCTGTGCGCCTCACCAACGGAAGGCACACACGAACGGAGGAGGTAAACTTCATGGTTTTACCCCACACCTCCAAATACGACGTGCTTCTCGGGAGAGAGTCCCAAGGCGACTTCAACATGATTACGTCCGTACCCCACTCTGCTGTCGGTTTCCCAACCGAAACGGGGGTCGCGATAATCTACGCACGTAGAGAGGTCATGTCGTCGGACGAACTACGTCCGACCAAGATAGCAAGGCCTACCCCCAACACCCAACCAGAAAAATGGGTTCTTAACGCAAGACACCCAGAGCAAACAGTCACGTTAGGCCACGCCTTGTCCCAAAGCATCAGAGCGCACCTGAAGCAGCTCCTCTTCAGGAACCAGGATATTTTTGCGTGGACACCCGCAGACATGACAGGGGTGCCACGCGAAATTGCGCAGCATTTTCTGAATACCTTACCAGGTATCAAGCCGGTGATCCAAGGCCAACGCCACCTGGGATCCGCAAAGAATGAGGCGATGCATGAGCAGGTCAAAGAACTGCTCTCCGCAGGCATCCTGCAGGAAGTTAAATACCAGACTTGGTTGTCCAACCCAGTTATGGTAGAAAAACCAACCGGGGGCTGGCGCATGTGCGTCGATTATAAAGATCTCAACAAAGCTTGCCCCAAGGATTGTTACGCACTTCCGGAGATCGACGAGAAAGTCGATAACCTCGCACCATTTCGATGGAAGTGTTTCCTCGATTGTTACAAAGGCTACCACCAGGTACAGATGGCAATCGAGGACGAAGATAAAACGGCATTCCGCACACCTACCGGGAACTACTGTTACACAAAAATGCCGTTCGGGTTGCTCAACGCGGGCACAACCTATCAAAAGTTGATGAACGACACTTTTCGCGGTCAAATCAGCAAAAGTGTCGAAATCTATATGGACGACCTAGTCGTCATGAGCATGGAGGAAGACACCATGCTCAACGATATTGAAAGAACATTCCAAACTCTGCGAAGCGTCAACATGAAGCTCAATCCAGGGAAATGTTCGTTTGGAATGGAGGAAGGCAAGTTCCTTGGATTCATCGTAACCAAAGATGGATTCAAAGTGAACCCGGAGAAAGTTCAGGCGATCGAGCGCATGCCATTGCCTTCCACGATGAAAGAAATGCAACGACTAGCCGGCAGGCTAGCCGCACTAAATAGATTCTTAGCCAATCATGCAGCTAAGTCTTATCCTTTCATCAAAACCCTGCGGAACTGTTTAAAAAAGGAACAATTCCAATGGACCGCAGAGGCCGAAAATGCTTTCCGGGAGATGAAAGAGTGTTTGATCCAACTCCCAACTCTAACCGCACCACGCAAGGATGAGCCACTTATCTTGTACCTATCTGCCGCGGACAACGCGGTAGGCGCGGTACTCATAGTGGAGCGAGAGAGAGTTCAAACACCCATCTACTATATCAGCAAAATGCTCAACGACCCAGAGACAAGATACTCCATCATGGAGAAGTTGGTACTAGCACTAGTGCACGCATCAAGACGATTACGATGTTATTTTGAAAATCACGTCATCACGGTGTTAACCAACTACTGGATCGGGCCGATCCTATCAAAACCCGACATTTCTGGGAGATTAGCAAAATGGGCCATCGAACTAGGCGCGCGCACGCTGATCTATAAGCCGCGCCCTGCAATCAAAGGCCAAGTTCTAGCTGATTTCGTTGCCGAAATACCGGCAAATCACATTCAGGAATGCGAAGAAGAGCAAAATCCTACACCACCATCCTCCTCAGATACCTGGGCACTATATACCGATGGTGCATCCAACGAGGATGGTGCAGGTGCGGGTCTGCGACTCGTCAGCCCTGATGGCCAAGAGCTTACCTATGCAATCCGCCTCGATTTTAAAAGCACAAATAACGAGGCAGAGTATGAGGCTCTACTGGCAGGACTACGTCTGGCAGTCAAACTCAGTGTCCAACATTTGGAAGCACACGTCGACTCACTATTGGTTGCAGGGCAGATGCGCGGCGACTATGCCGCAAAAGGGGATATCATGATCCTCTACCTCGAACAAGCCCTGCAGCTGAAATCAAAGTTCACTTCCTTCAATATCCGCCATATCAACAGGAGTGAAAACAAACCCGCAGATGCACTGTCAAAACTCGCATCCACCAGCTTCCAACACCTGGCAAAGGAAGTACGCATCGAGATTCTGCAAAATCCCTCAGTACCCCTGCGCCAAGTCAATGTCATCCAGTACGGTTCAACATCCTGGATGACACCAATCATTGCATACTTGCAATCAGGTGTTATTCCAGAAAGCAAGGCAGAGGCACGTAAGTTGCAACACAAAGCGTGTCATTATCAGATGGGAGACGGTATCTTATACCGTAAATCATACCTGGGGCCACTCCTACGATGCGTCAACCCCCAAGACGCCACATACCTTATCAGAGAAATACACGAGGGAATATTTGGCATACACGTGGGCCGCCCACGCATGGTGGTGGCCAAAATTATTAACGCCAGGTACTACTGGCCCGGTATGCACCTGGATGCAGTCAAAGTCTTGCACAAGTGTTCTAATTGTTAGCGGCATGCTCCCAAAACCTTGCATCCCAAGAACAACCTGATCCCCGTCACCACCGCATGGCCATTCCAAAAATGGCAATCGATGTGATGGGACCACTTCCAGACGCACGTGGTGCGGTGAAGTTTATCATAGTGGCTGTTGATTACTTTACAAAATGGGTAGAGGCAAAACCGCTCGCCTCAACCACCGCTATGATAACAAGGAAATTCGTCTGGGAACACATCATCTGCCGTTTCGGTCTACCGATGTGCATCGTTACCGACAATGGCACCAACTTCGCTGCTGATGACTTTCAAAAATGGCTGAAGGAACTAAACATTGAACACATATTCTCCTCAGTGGCGCATCCGCAAGGGAATGGGCAAGTCGAGAGTATCAATAAAAGTTTAGTCGAAGGCATCAAAGCACGGTTGGGAACAGCCAGACGCGGCTGGGTCGATGAACTCCCGAGTATCTTATGGGCCCACAGGAAAAGTCCAAAAACAAGTCACGGTGAGACACCCTTCAGCCTTGTCTACGGCTCAGAAGCGGTGATCCCCGCTGAAGTAGGTCTCCCTTCACCACGAATGTTGGCTATCAACAAGATAGACAATAGCGTTGAACGCAGGGTTGACTTGGACCTCCTAGAGGAAAGGCGTGAAAATGAAGCAATCAACGAGGCCAAGTACAAAACCAAACTTGAAAAATACTACAATGCACGCGTCCGCATTTGTACCTTCAACCCGGGAGACCATGTTCTTCGTGACAATGAAGCATCCAACGCTGAACGCCCAGGGAAACTTGCCCCCAAGTGGGAAGGACCCTACCTCATCCTAGAGGTCCTGGGCAAAGGCGCATATAAACTGCAAACATTAGAGGGCGAACCTATCGCACGCACATGGAATGCACAACAGCTTCGACGCTGTTACATGTAAGCCATGTTTTTACATTTACCATGTAACCTATCGGGCCGCAGGCCTTTTGCAAATAAATAAATGAATGATTCAATGCAATATTGTTTATTTCCTTCTATTACAAATGCGTGTTCCACTTTGCGGTATCTGCAAAAACAGATTGGCAAAATCTTCATTCGCAATACCCACACAAAGTGGTGACCACACGCAAATATTGTAATAGGCCAGCGAAGGCAAAACGTTAAATGTCTATCCGGCTGGATACGCACATACGGTTTTCACAAAGCGTACACAATTCCCAAACCCTAACGGGATAAAAACAGGAATTGACTAATACTCATACGACAAAAGTATAGAGCCAACTCAAACGCGCTTTACAGCCGGTAGAGTTCTTCATACTTACATATCACCTAGATATGCAAAAGGCAAATACAGATTTAGTGTTATTCACAATAACATTAACTCATATAAGTTCAAACATGCAAGTAGTAAAAACACTTGTACAACTTGAACAAAATAGTTCTTTATATTCAAAAAAGTTCTACACCTACGTGGTGCACAAGAGATTTACATAAGGTTCCTAACATTTAAATCCAGGAAACCAAAAAGGGCACGCAGGCCACCCTAGTCTTTCTTTGTACCGCTGGAACCCGCACCACCCTTGCCATCACCAGCGTTCACTTCCTCCTCTTCCTCTTCGTCATCACCATACAACAACCGCAAGCGGTCAACATAGTCTTCCGCGTCCAAGCATTTGTCAAGTTCCTCAAGGGCGGAAATGGACATGTCATTGTATGCTGCAAGAGCAGCAGCAAGACGCGCTTCGGTATCCACGCCATGGAACCCGGACCTTTCATCGGTGTATTTGCCTTGGGATAAAACGTTGATATGACTGATACACCGGTTGTAGCCAGCGTTAAAACCAGCCTCCCGCGCACGCAACCTAATCAGATCTACACCAGCTGCGTTCTCAAGTGCGTCGAGGATAGCCTTAACAATCTGCAAAGCACAAGCAATAAGGTTATCACAGGCAAACCTAAACAAAAGCAAAGGCACCGGATACTTACATGCCCAATACCGTAATCACGCATCCAATCACGATCATCCTTGAGCTGATCGAATGAAGAAATAAGGCTATCCCTAGCCTCGGCAGCCTCCCTTACCCGCGCTTCAGCTTCACTTGCGTGCGCAGTGACCTCCGCAAGCATGGTCACCCGGCTCTGCACTTCAGCCTTTCAACAACAAACAAAACACAAGTATACAAAATCAAACACTTGTGAAAGAGAGAAAAAAATGCATAAGCAAAAGAAACTCATACCTGGAGGCCCTTAACAGTCTTGTTTAAATTGGTGCGGTCAGCATTGGCCTCTTCAAGAGCCTTGGAAGTGCGGGCCCCCGCCTCCTTGACCTATTTTGCTGCCGCCTCAGCCTCTTTGGCCGCTACCTCAGCTGCGGTCTTCTCCTTGACCAAAGCAGCTTTCTCCTTGCCCAAAGCAGCGTTCGCTGCCTTGACATTTGTCAGCTCCTGACGAACACGAAACAACGTTTCATTCTGTTTGGCCCAAGATTCTTTCCAAGCCTTGCGCTCATTAGAAAGTGTTTCTTTCCAACTCTTGCGCTCATCAGAAAACAGTTTGGCGAGAGTACGAACCTGTTTAAGGCCAGCAGTTGCAGCCCACTCCCCAGTCTGCTTATACTGCTCAAAGGCAGCCTTATCCCTTTTGAGCTGCTCCGCACCCTTACGAGCAGCCTTAACCAACTCTTCAGCTTCAGCCCGCAAGCGAGCAGTTTCCTCCTCCTTGCGCCCCAGCACCTTGTAGTCTTCCATAATGGCATTCGCCATTATGGAACTCCCCACAAGCATAGAGGAGAGTTGATTTATCCAGAGCTCACGTGGCAAAGCGCGGGCCCGGTTAACTTCAAACGGGGTGCCCAAACCACCCAAAATCTCCCTACAAGCGGAGGGATCAGCGGAAATATCATCCCCTTGCATCACATTCCAAGGGGGACGGTGGTAGGTCACAGCCCGGTCTTCAGTATAGGTGCGGTAATAAAACTCCAATTCAGACTCATCAGGCTGAATAGGAGGTCCTTCAAAACCCGCACCCCCAGAAGTAGAGCCGGAAGCCTTCTCAGCAGCAGGAGATTTTTTCTTTTCAGCATCCGCAAACTTCAGGTTCAGATCATCGGCATCCTGCGGGGAGATCAGATTATCATGAGAATCCACCGTATCAAAGATCTGGGCCGCGGGTCCCTTCCCAGTATCCTCTGCCCGCACAGAGGGCTCACGCACCACTTCAATAGAAGGGCTTCTGGTAAATTCTTTATTAACCCCCACATCCGCAGCCGTGTCACGCGGGGGGGGGGGGGGGAATGAGGAGCATCAAACAAAGAGAACCCTTCACCTTGCGGTTCTGCAGACAAAGCAACAATAACCATCAAATACAAGTTACAATAACAACACTTGTGAAGGTTATGAATCACTTACCAGACGTAACCGCAGGCTTCGCCTGAGAAACAGCAGTTGTCCATTTGATCTGTATCCTGGGACGCTTCTTCTCACCGGCACCAGCAGCCTTATCATCTATTTTTCTCTTCCTCTTCTCATCAGCAGGTTTAGAACCCGCAGAGGATCCACCTGCCGCCGCACCACCACCTGGAACACCTAAACCCTCAAGGGTATGTCTGCGGAAACGAGAACGAGAGATACCTGCCGCCTGCGGCACCAAAGGAGGAACAACAGCAGCCTCAGGTTTTTTCTTGTCGTGACCCCGCACAGCTTTCTCCACATGCCTTTTCTCCGCATGCTTCTTGGGAGCGGCCTTCGCCTCAAACTCTCCCAAAACCCCAAGATTACCTGCGTTTAAATCATCAAAACAAGCAAATCAGCAAGGTGAACTTCTTTACAAAGCAAGTAAGAAAACTGCAGACTATACCTTTGCCTTGCGGCAGGGGTGCCGTCAGCCTCTCGCGATCAGGAACGTGGAAGTTTTCGACAATGATCAGGTTAAAACCTTTTTCACCTTCCGCGCACCGCACTATCTCAACCTTGCCTGTGAAGTTCGGGTCAAATATCCTCCACAATGCAGCATCCACAGACAGTACACTTACAAAATTAGTAACAAACATGGAAGTAAGGAAACCGCACAAGAGAAAATACTTACCACCACTCTTTTCCCGCACAACGGGCCTTGACTTCCTATCAGGCCTGGTCAACATCATCCGCAACACCCACAACTGCGAGTTGTCCAGCTTCTTGAACTCAATGGTTTTCAACCTCGGGAAGCACTCCACCGTCTCCGCGCTAGGAAGAGCAATATCCTCCGCAGGGATGGTCTCATTCACATTCCGCAAGGTCATGTTAGCAACAACCGCGACAGCCTTAATGTAGAAGAACTTGGTCTTCCACTTTGTAATACCCTTCGGAGGGGTCATCAGCTTGGGGCTCCCATACTGTTGGCCAAAATAAAAGAACCCGGTGTTCACCGTCAACTGGTAGAATCGCCAGAAATTTTCAACGGTAATCTCCAAACCAAGAGCATGAAAAGTGTACTCAAAATGCCTGATTCGAATCATCCCAAATGGGCTCAATTGGGAGATATGAAGCTTGTAAAACTCCAAAATATCAGCAACAAACACAGTCAATGGTAACCGGAGATTACCATCAACGAAGAAATCGGCCCACATGGTGACGTAACCGGCCGGAGCATCGGCATCGGTGTCACCTTCCTGTGGGAATATAAACCCATACTCCTTGGGCATCTGAATGCTGGTCATCAGGACATCAAACTGACCTTTTGTCCACTTCAACACCGGTAAACCCCCGCCGGGGGCACCACCACCTTCTTCATCTTCTTCCGCCGCCGCCGGTGACGAGCGATCAGGGTTTTCACCCTCAGCATGGTGTGGATTAGATGGTTCAGCCATCAGGGAATGTAGTGAAGAAAATAGAAAATGAGTTCCAAAACTCAGACCTCACCGAAATTTCAACAAAGACTATCGGAGAAGATGAAGAATGCTCTCTTTCCCTCACCGGAAAATTTTTCAAACTTTGAACAAGTGAGGAGAAATCAAACGGTTTCCCCTTATATACCCATCGCAATTAATGCGAGGGGATAACCGAATCATCACGTTTGAAAAGAACGAGTTATGCGATGCCACGTGTTCAGCAAGGGTTTCGCTGATGGTTACCACTCGCAAGTGGCCGTCCACGCGCCTGACAAAAGAGACTTTTACACTCCTTGCTACAGCGCATTTATGAGCTCGGGCAGTGCAAACGTCCTTTCATTTCAGCACATGACAGAAAATCCTACCAACTTTCACCAACTCACACGTGCGTTCAGCCATGTATGCTGCACAAAAGCGACAACATTATCCAAACATAAGCGGCATGCGATGTCTCTGGTTTACCGCACCATAACCCATACCGCATGTCGTTTTTTACATACCCCTCAAAAAAGGCAAAAATAAATCTCTACATTATGTGAAGGGGTATAACCAATATCCGCATTATGTAAAGGGATATAACCAATATCCGCATATACCCACGAGCACACGTGGAATATGCGGAGATGACACACACGAGCCCGTACAGGTGTGTCAGATACTCAGAACCAGCGTGGTTCTTTGGACTGCGTAAACCGCTTCTCAGGATGCGGCAAACCGCATTCCATGCAAGCTTCTTCAAGCTTCAAATCCCTTGTGTCCGGTTCACAACCACAGAGGGGATGCAAACAGCTTCTCCGTAGGGTAAAGGACAAGTATGTTGAGCAACCGCACATCAGCAACCCTGACTCCTGATCCTTCAAGAGCCACATACAAGCTTCAAACTATTTAGAAGCGAGTTCTTTGATGCAAACCGCAAATTCTCACGAGTAGCTGCGGCAAAATAAAAATACGCAGACGGTAGCTACGGAAGAGCCACGACTAAACCGCCACGCGGTTGACCAAAGCTACTTCCAGGAAAACTGCTTTTCAACTAAGCGTGAAGGAAAGTGGTTACAGAACGAATGCGGACGAGTTTCACCCAGATCCCCAAGTATCTAAGGTGATCTCCTTCGGCAAGACTACTTCAAGGAAAACCACTTTCCACCAAAGCGTGAAGGAAAGTAGCTAAGGAGCAGTGGTAACAAGTCTGCTTATGACTCTGTTTGCCCACCTATGGACCGCATAGAATAAACAATGGTGGGCACTACCATGCCTATGACCATGTTTATTTGCCCATAGTCCAGATTCACATTGTTCGACCAAACACGGCCAACAATGACGCAAGTACCCCACGTAGCTCGACCACACATGGCCAACGATGTGTAGCAACGAGGTAACCGCAAAGGACGTGCGGTTACTTGAGAGCTAAACCGCAAAAGACTTGCGGTTACTTGAGAATTAAACTGGAAGATCACGAACACCCCACAGAGCAGGGATCATCTTGAGCAAAGTACTTACAACTTTGCATCAGCTGACGCAGAGGTTACAACTAGAGTGGCGATCATGGACATCTTCCGTCACCATCTCAAAGGTTGGTTCGAACCCTACTAACATCTTCCGTTACCATCTCAAAGGTTGGTCCGAACCCTGGTAATATCTTCAGTCACCATCTCAAAGGTTGGTTCGAAACACCAACAGGTGGCTGATGACACCAGAGAGGTAACCATATTACCAGATCAAATCCATTGGCTGAGAATTCCGCATCAGACGGAACTTGCTCACCGGTACAGAAGAGACGTCAAACGACTCTACCGGACCCCCAGCTTGATTTACATGAAGAAGGAGCCATCCGCATGGCCCATATTCTACCTTCTAGACAACATAGTCCAGTATTCCTCCCACATGCAACTTGTATAAGGAAGAAACACTAGACTGGGGGGACTTGAAGGGGTATGGTCCCAGATCTCGCGTCAGCACGACCGCGAGTGACCATTACCCTTATCAAAAAGCCCCCACCAGCAAGAACTTATCTGTGTCCGTGCGGGCACGCACGAACACAGTGGTTGAAACCAATCTGTCCAGTGATGAGAAGACTTACCTTAAGTATGGAACGGATGTTACACATAGCGATGCGGCCTGGCACCGCATCCTATAAACATTTTCGTCACGACAAGGGATCTGGACAACAGTAACAGTCACCAATCGGCGATGCGACACGACACCGCATCCCTTATATATCTTGGCCAGAACAAGAACGCGGGAATAACATCAGTTACCGCAAGCAGCGATGTGGCACGGCACCGCATCCTGCCTACAAGGCAAGTGGGTCTGACACCACAGTGCAAGTGGCACTGAGAACAGTCACCTGTCAGCCCACATGTGTGCAACAGTCTGACACCACAATAGGACGTGGCATCACCACCGTAACCGACAGGCCTGACACACCTACAGGAGGCTGTGCGATGTCAGACTATCCACTCAACTACCCTCCTTCACTCCTCGGCTATAAATACCCACCCCAAACCAGGTTTGAGGTATCTCTTCACAACTCTCTCATTACTACTACTATCACACTTTGCTTCCCAAGCAAATTACTGATTCTCACGCCGGAGAGTGGTAACAAGGAGCACCCCCCACCCCATTCTCCTTGTTACGAGTCACGGTTTGTTTCCTTGTGCAGGAGACCAACCAGCGGATGATCCAGCCAGCGATCCTCGGAAAGAAGGGATTAACCCTACTTGACGAGACCAGTGTGTTAACCCTGCCCTGTTAACCATTGTTTCATCAGGTGCTTAAATGATTATATCAGGTAAGTGATGGGATAACACTCCAAATGGTCCAATTTAGGCACGAAATATTCAGGACCGGTGCGGAAAATATGATGGTGATTCAGTATGCCTGATGCAACACCGGTTCAAATCGGATAATCACTATATCGCAAACTAGATAAGGACCCAACCAACTAACTCACTATTTAAAACCATATTGACTCAAATAAACTACCTACTAATATGACTTAATATAACTACTATGACCATCCCACATCAGCATCCTAATTGGGCATGGTTGAGCCGGACATAATTGAGCGTTCATTATTGTTGTGTGTGTCGTGCAACCCATTAAGACGGAAATTCTATGCACCATCCTTATGCACGTGAAGTAGATTTCTAGCAGTTAGTTTTGTGATAGATGATTAGTAGATTAATAGTGGGTGGTTGTTTTTGTAAGATTATGAAAGACTTCTTGATTTCATTCAATAAATAAAGGGTTACAATATATAGAGATAAAATAAACCGGCCTGTGGGCTCGGTACTAAATCGCTGAGGTGGGTGGTGGAGGAGATGAGGTGGAGATGGGTAGCGGTGATGGAGGTGGAGGTGGAGGTGGGTGGTGGCGGCTGATGGTGGTGGAGGTGGGTGATGGCTGCTGATGGTGGTTTAGGAGGGAAAGGTTTTTATTCTGCAAGGGGTAAGGTTTGCAAGAACTATTTAACACCGGGAGGTAATATTGCAGAGTACAACAAACCATAGGGGGTAATAAGAAATGACAATTTAGTCATTTTACACCAGGGGTAATATTACAGAGTAGAACAAACCATGGGGGGTAATATGAATTGCATGCGTCTGTCGACTTCGTCTTGTATCGAGTCTTGTATTGTTCATGACACGAAGTTCGAGATATCAAGTCAAAAGTCTAATTCCGCTTGAAATGGACTTGGTATAATTCCGCACGAAATTAGAGAGTAATTCTGCTTTAGAGGTTAATTTCGTTTGAATCCCTAATTCCGTGTGAGTTGTAATACCGTTTAAACATGTTTGGTGCGGAATTAGAAGTCTATATATAGATGTTAGGTCCGTTTCATTTGTAACGGAATTAGTGTGTGTGTTTCCGACGGCGAAGCTCTGTCGAAGTGTCGTCTTGCTGTAAAACTGTTCCAGATCAATATAAACGACAGTTAAAAGTGATATCTTGCTGAATTCAACTCATTATGTCTGTTTTCGCCTTTCATTCTGAGTAGAACGCCTCTGATCGACTCGTCTCGGGTCCGACAACGATCCTACATGTGGTATCAGAGCACAGGAGGAGGAGTTCTGCAGATTTCAGCCTGATTTCATCTCATTTTCTTACTTCTACCCCTTCTTTTATCGATTGAACAAGTTTTAACGGTCAAAATGATCTGAATTTCACATATTACAAGCAAAACAGTGTTTTAAAGAATCCTTGAAAGAATTGGACCATAATTCAATCTAAAACTGAAAATATTTGTAATTTCGTTTGAAATTTTGTTCGAAAATGATGACATCATCTTAATTTCGTTTGAAAGTGTTTTTTGATTTCGCACGGAATTATATCATTTGGCTAATTTCGTTTGAAAGATCAGCTAATTCCACACGGAATTACTAGTTCCGTGTATTTCCGTTTGAAATCTGAGTAATTCCGCACGGAATTACCTGATTCCGTTTGAAAGCTTTTAATTCCGTTTGAAAAGTTGTTTGTGCAGGTAATTTCGTTTGAAGGAGTATTTTTGCTTGGAGTGATTCTGTTTGAAGGACCTAATTTCGTTTAAAAGTGTTTTGTCTTGATAAACGTGTTACCGAATCATGAGTGAAGAATTTTACAACGCATTTGCAACATCCCCGACTACTCCGGCTACCATTGCTCAAAGCATGAACTTGGAAAACGAAACTGGAACTATGCAAAAACCCAGAAGCTAATGAGTATTGAGGAGTATTACGGTTGGAAAGATCGGTTTGAAAACTGGGTTCAAGCTAATCATTTGAGATCTTGGGAGTGTATTTTGAAAAAATATGTACTACCACGTACTGATCTGCAAGTTGAGAAAACAATCTCTGAATTCACTGATAAAGAACGAGACATGTACAAAGCTGAAAAGATGATGATTAGTCTACTTCAGCAAGCTATTAAAGAAGACATCTTTGTATTGCTTCAACATGACAAAACTTCAAAATCAATTTGGGATGCTCTTAAAATCAAGTTTGAAGGAAGTGAGAAGATGATTAAGAGTAAAAAGGCACTACTTAAGAAAGAATTTGATCTATTCACAAGTCTGCCAGGGGAAGATACAAAGAAATTGATTGAAAGATATTGTCACTTAGTGCGTTCTATGTCATTGTTAAGCATAACCAAAGAACGAGAGGAATGGGTCGACAAATTAGCTGATGCTTTACCTCAAAAAGAATGGGGTACATTTTTGATGATCTTAAAAAACACCGGAGAATATGATGGTTTGACAATTTCTCAGTTCATCGAGAAGATTGAAGGTCAAGATCTTGAACATCAAAAGATTGCGAGGATGAATAATCCGAGTGGTCAACAAGATGTGAAAATGTCACATCCCCAAAATCCACATGCGGAGTATCACCGCTTGGAGGCGTGACTGACCAGGATCAAACCACTAATCATATTGAACAAGTAAATAATTAAATGTAAAAGTCCAAAACAAACATAGTTAAGTTATGAGCGGAAGCATAATGTTTAAAACCAAATCAAAAGTTCAATTAACCAAATGTTTAACATGGCACACAGTTGTCCATGTCCCACAACGACTCTTCCTTGTGCAAGCTCCAGCTAAGTACCTATAGACCTGCAAAGCATGTAGTAACGAGTCAACAACTAGTTGAGTGAGTTCACGTTTGGTTGTCCAGTTTATAGTTATTCCGAAAACACAGTTTGTTCTTTACCAGCTATCCAGCCGTGGGGGTTACCCCATAGTTCGAAAAACGTATATTAGTTACCCGTTCTTACGTTGGCTATTCCAGCCCGGCTCTATGGCCGTGGGGGCTACCCCATGTTTAATTCACCAGACTCGTTACCATATCGACTACTAACGTTCGTCATGTTTAAGTGCCCTAACGTCTGTGTCTATCATCACTGACGTGCCATAGTCCATTAGTCCACGCCCGTCCTCTGCGGCACGGTGTGAGGTTTGTTAAACCTAATAGCGCTATTTAACTAATGACCCGTTCGCCATTGGCCTCGGCGATTAAGTCGATATAAAAGGAGGGACTTCGTTGATAGAGTTCTAGTCTAGTATAGTTAAATCCGTCTCATACTGGACGAGGAATCTATGTTCCTGATTACGTCTCAACAAGACGAGGAATCCCTATTCCTTAACCCATTCCCAACCCCTGGGAATCCCATGCTTTGTAACGAAGTGTGAACTCACCTTGGTTTGCTCGGCAGATTACACAGAAAGGTCAAGTCTAGTAGCTAGTGGTCAATCACGTCCTAACATGGTTATCATACAAGTCAGGTTTTGGTATCAAGTAGCGCACACAAGTATCACATTGATAGCATACAAGAAACACATACGAAACATAGCAAACAAGCAACATCACGTTAGCCCATTCATTTTGTGCGACCCGAAAGGTTAAGCCCAATAATCAAAACAGTCCAACAAGTAAGCGGCCCAATAATTAATTAATTAAACAGCTTGTGCGATAGAACTAATCCGGCCCAACACATACCCGGCCCAACAGTTAATCAATAAAAATCAACTTGTGCGACCCAGCAGTCTTGTGCGACTGGGGTCCCCTTGTGCGACTGGGCTTGTGTGTTCGGCCTTGTGCGACTTGTTTTGAATTTCCAAAATTTATGGAACGCAGTTACATTACTTTTATCTTGCAAATCAATTTATCAGGTTTCCATTATTGCATAAACAATCAATTAACAGTTTCTAAACCCAACCATAATCGATCAACAAAGGCTGTTATTATCAATTTCCTATGAATCCTAGACATGTTCAAGCATAAACAATAATCACAATATTAACCCGGCTCATGTTTTTTTTTCTCTAGCATCCATCAAATCATTCGAACAATACATGTATATATATATCAGCCGATTTTCATTAACATTACACAATTACCAATCATAATTTATTCAAGACACATATGAATCGATTTCATGAACATCAACATTAACAGTTACGACAAGAAACCCTAATGATTGTCTAATAATCATAACAGTTGCAACAAGCCTGAACTCGATCAGATCTATTCGTACCTTCATCATGCTACTTAAAATCATTGTTTATATTTTATTAACAACAGCCAACAATCGTGCACACATAATTCTCCGATCTGTACTTCGACATCGTCGCACATCATGACATATTTAATATACTCAGTGTTGTAACCCAAACAAACCAATTCATTAGTTCGATCCAATGATTATTTCAGATTTACATTCTAGTTTAATTATCACAAAGAACTAACAAAACCCTATTGCATACACTTTCCATGTCATCGATTTATTAGCATAACCAGTTTCTAGGTTTTGTGTTATTATTATAACATATTTTATACTAGCAATCATTAAACGTGATTCCCAATGGAAACCTCAAATCAAATACAATTCAATAGGCATGCACATAATCAATCACATGATACTGAGAAACTCACATGCATGTATCAACCTAGTAGCCGACCATACACTACTAGAAAACTGCTGCTATTCCCACGTCAATCTCCGTGGGAGATCCGTGGGTAACGGCGTTTACCCACGGATTTCCCACGAAAATGGGCTGTGGGAATTATGCTCGTGGGTAATTTTTTTCTGACGCAATTCCTACGGATTCTCCTACTCATTTCCCACACAAATGTTTCGTTAGAATTCTCCTACTTATTTCTCACGGAATTAATTTTCTTAATTTTCCGACAATTCCCACGGAATATTTATTTTTTAAAATTTTGTGTTTAAAACAATTATATTTATATTTATTATATAATATTTATTAAATTTTAATTTTCTTACACAATTCCTACGAATTTATTTTTTCTTCCTACACAATTCCTACGTAATGTATTCGTTTTCCCTACACAGTTCCTACGGAAATATTTTTTTTCTACACAATTCCAACTGAATGTATTCAATTTTTCCTACGCATTTCCTACAAAACTAGTTTTGTTTCCTACACAATTCTAACGGAATGTATTCTTTTTTCCTACGTAATTCTGACAAAATTGGTTTTTTTTCCTACACACTTCTATTCTTTTTCCTTACGCATTTCCTACGAAACTATCTTTTTTTTCCTACAGAATTCCAACGGAATTTGACAAAACCTGTTGAGTCTTTTTCCTACACATTTCTTACGGATACATTTAAAAAATAATAGAAAAACAAAAAATACCTGATTTTTTCCTGCTAAAAAATGCATATTGATAAATATGATTCGAAATATAAATTTAACAAAAACAAATAACATAAATTCGGAGCACGTTTAAATTACAAAATCATCCATTGTTAACAGAAAGATTTGGAATAAATAACAAAAATTCCGAGCCCGTTTCAATCACAAAACTGTTGTTAAACATAAAGATCCGGAATAATTAAAAAACTACTACTAATGACTAACGAGAGGCTCGAATTTTTTCATAAACTCTTCAAATTGTTTTTGCCTCCTTTCTTCATTTTCTTTCATTTCTTTTTCCATCTGTTGCACTTTTTGCTCCAACTCTTGTCTCCCATCCCTTTCATTTGCAAGTTCCTTTTCCATTTCAACTCGGATTTTTTCAACCTAATTGTTAAAACGGGTCAATAATCTAAGTTATTGTTTTCTACTAATTAATTGTTAAAAACTATTTAATTTATAGAATTGCGATACTTTGTAAGAAGTAAACAATACCTCCTCTTGCGACCTTATGGCATCAACATATAATTTAGATTCGGTAGATGTAGACAATTTCCCAGTTATCGCGAAATTAGGATCGGAAGATCCTACCCCGAACATCCGGCCCTTTTTATCTCCTGCCACTCTCGCCCACACATCAAGATCATCCGGATGTTGGTTGAGATCCGACCCATGCAACTTGATCATATCACTTCTGTACCGTAACTACAATTTATGGAAACACATTGTTAGTTGTTGTTCTAAAACTTAATACGCTAAAGTTCTAATTATTCAAAAACGATAAAGATAACTTACATAGATTTCTCTTGATTTTTCAGAAATAAACTCAAATCCCTCAAGACTATTAATGTCCAGCTCTCCGGCCCAATACTTCTTTTTGCTTTCCTTTTTAAGATGGGTATCAAAATAAACTTCAATCCACTTTACTTTTCGGCCATATTTTCTTTCCTAAAAATCATTTTCGTAATACATTTGAGTACAAACAATTATATTTTTCAACCCAACTTTTTTACTAATTTATATAAAAATGATTAGCTTACCAAACGAATACGATGCTCGTCAAACCCTATGGATCCACCGGTATGTCGAGATATACCTTCACCACTACCCTTGCTATTGCGGTTTGTTCTCCCGCTCTCTGACTTTCTTAGCCATTTTTCGGTGTTCCAACCCTGAAAACGAAATATATATATACATATGTATATATGTGTGTAAGGCTAGACTATGTGCCAAGTACAATATAAACCACACATATATAGAGAGCAATAGAATATATAAAAAAGTAGTAATAATAATAATGCAACTCCCATACCTTACACAATTGCTTCCATACTTCCTTAGACACCGAAGGTGGTGGATATTTATAAATTATGTCGAATCTGTGCTTGTCTCCTATAACATGTCCAGCGTCTCTGGCTTTGTCTTTAGATTTTTATCTCAAGTCTCTCATGGTGTCTCTATACCGATTCTCAACAACATTACGAAATGCGTCATATATGTTTTTTTCACTCTCCGGGTCCCAACAGTATTTGGTCTGTTCAAAAATAAAGTAAAGCGCTTAATTAGTATATTTTGGATGACAAGATCCGTTTACTAAACGGGTCATGTCCACAGGTTGGCGGGTCCCGGGGTTGTTTCTGTTCATTACGAATGTGTTGGAGGTTTGGAAACATGCTAGTGGGTCAAAAAGATGGAAGAAGGTTATAAATGCGATTGTACAAGTCAGATCCGTTTACTAAACCCTCGTTCTTTACCCGGGCTTAGTATAAACTAAAAAGTTTATAATTGGCGTGGTTAAAATAATTTTTTTTGGAAATTTATAAGTGTATCAGATTCTACATATGAATTGATTTAAAAGAGAACAATGACTAGCTTCTAGCAAATTGCCTAACTACTGTCAGACAACAATCCCCAATTTCTAGCAAACATCAATTAGATATACCTTAACTAATAGCAAATAGCAATCAAAAGTTTATAACAAATATCAAAACAAATCTGAAACATTACCTATGCATTCACTATTCTCCTCTTCTCTGATAGTCTGAATAGGTTCTTTGCCTTCCAAACACAACCCCAATCTCAACTTGCAATCACAATATCAATAATCAATTGCAATTCCACAAGAGTCACACTCTCAAGCACAATAAAAAAGACAAAACATCAGTTAGAGTTTTAGAAATTTAGGGCAAACATTGATTGAGAAAAACACACATATATAAACATATACCATATGAAATAGTCAGAAGTCCTCATGCTTCTAGTCATCTCATGTTTGACTTTAACTATTGTCAAAACATACTTCTGTATAAAGGAGAATTAATAGTATATGTAATTGACCATTTCGTTTCTTATTCTGGAACAGTTTCCATCGTAGACTTAGAAAATTATTCATTCTCAGAATTTCAATTTGGAACCAATAAAGTTCAAGTCTCTGATACAACTTTCAACAGAAAATTACGAAAATTATATAAGAAGTTGAGCCACAACCACTATGCTATAAAATAGATCATTTATAAAAACACTCATCTTCTTCACTAAACAACGTACTGTCATCATGTTTCAAAAACACAAAATTTTGATATTGTTTGTTCTTGTTATTCATGTGTTATAGTTTCATTAGTAAAAAAAAGAAAGAAAGAAAACAAACTCGATTGTATTAAAAGAAATATACCGAAACTCGAACCAAAATTGAGACTCATAACTGAACCGACGTGCACCCGAATTGAACCAAACACGAAACTTTGTCCCCGTTTTCATAAAGTCGATCAGCCATAGACAGAGGAAGGTGACCACTCTCAAACCCGCGGAGCCAAAACACGAGAGCCTGACCCGATAATCGAACCGTCTGACCATCTAGTCTGTACCGCGGTGAACCAAACCCGAACCCGAATCGAAACAAACCCAAGTCGTGAAAACCACCGCTGCACTGATTGTTAACCACCTCCATCATCGTCACAGAAGCTCGTCTTCAACATCATCAATATTTTCAAAGAAATCAACGAGGTAAATAAACGAAAATATAAGAGAACAGGGGTGCGATTAATCACCAGAAGCTCGTCGAGCAGGCACCACCGCTGCTGCCACCGCCGCACACGGTGGCGTCGCAGCCGATCCCTTCTGTTTCGTCTCTCTCTCTCTCTCTTCGTTTCGTTGCACCATTGTCGCCGCCACCAGACAGTGGTGATGGTGACCGTTCATCTCCGATTACAGGGGGAATGTAAGAGGGGAGGGGTGTTCGGATGAGCTCGCTGGAATTAAACATCGCCGACCGCTGGTTGAACGGCTCCGACGCCGATCAGATATAGCGAGGGAGGGAAAGGAGTGGAGGTGAGGTTGATGGTGAGGTTATAGGTTTTGAAAGTGATGGAGTCTGTGATCTCGATTTAGGAGAAGAGGGAGAGTGAAATTTTTAGGAGAAGAGGGAAACTAAAAGTGAGAGGGAATTTTAATTTTGAGGGTGAAATTTTAGAAGAGGGAATTTTGGCTAAGTGGTGGGAGTAAAATTAAAGTTAATATTTTTTATCTTTTATAAAAAAATAAAAAAAGGGGTTTTAAATTAACCCCCTGAACGTGCATGCTTGGGATCGAACTCGGGACCTATACGTTATAACCGAAGTGTCTTAGCCAGTTTTTCCTTCAGGCAGGAGCTGATATATTCTAGATTTTAATTCTTATATATAGACTTTAGATGAAAACGGATTTCGTAGGAGATCGGTCGGAATTTTCCTACACTTTTCCTACGCATAACAATTCCTACGAATTTCCGACTAATGGTTAAAATGAAAACGGATTCCGTAGGAGATCGGTCGGAATTTTCCTACACTTTTCCTACGCATAACCCATCCTCAGTTCAACAAAACCCAAAATTCTAATGGCAAATTTCCCAGTAGCACATGCTGAATCCCCAACCGCAGCGGGAATTCATCCGTTCCTTCGGTTTGCTGAGTTACCCACTCATGGGAAGTATCAGGAACTCAAGGACCTTGAAGTTTTTACGATCAGCGGTATTGATTGGCAACGAATAGGAAAGGTTGACCCTAGTGGTTCGATCACTGTTAATATTCCAACGACGCAAGATGAATTGTTTGATGAAAGCATGATGATGCAAGACCAATTAGGATCGAAACCATTTTTGCAATCACCGCTACTGCCACAGTCCTTTCTGTCACTGTTGAACGAAGTGGAACAACTACCACCAACTGATATAGCAGGCCCAAGTACGGTGCCTCAAATGGGTCTACATCCAGACCAAATGGTAGTTGAAATGGCTAGGTTGAACAATCAGAACCAATAATTGCTACGACAAGTACAATGGTTGACAGAAAGAAATCAATGGTTGGAAAGCATGCTAGCTGCTCGTATGCAACTGGATCCACTACCTCCATTACCTGATAGTTTTGAGTCTGGAATTGATCCATTACATGACATGTTTCAAATGTAATTTGCATGATAGATCGTCGAACAAACAATGCTATCTATGTTTTGATTCAATTAATGTTGTGTTATATTGATGCTTATTTGATTTAAACG
Source organism: Helianthus tuberosus (assembly GCA_030545235.1). Lineage (NCBI taxonomy): Eukaryota > Viridiplantae > Streptophyta > Magnoliopsida > Asterales > Asteraceae > Helianthus > Helianthus tuberosus. Next base: position 150,292,075 of record CM060352.1, read on the forward strand.
ATGCTTCAATCTTATTTGTTTTCCTCGCTTAACTAGAAGTGCTATGTGGACCATCTGACGAAGCGCGTAATTTTGGGTGCACACTTAATTACGAGGTTCGACGTATGAAAATCATAGTAAGCCTTGTTAAGTAAGGTGGTATACAAAAACATTATGTGGTTATGTGTGTTAGTGTATACGTCTATAGTTTCCGTTACCATCTAGTCATGTTTTGTGTATATGTGTCTTTATAAACAATTGTGTATTGTATGTGTGTAGATAGATCAACAAATCAGGAAACGGGGCTTTACTGTAAAGTATTGACTTTTGTTAATCAGTGTCATCCGATCGGATTGCCATCCGATCGGACAGCACTCATCCGATCGGACAACACGTTATCCGTTCGAACAGAATGTCATCCGATTGAATAGCTTGTTGTCCGAGCAGACAACACTCACCATTTCCTGATGTGCCTTTAATACCCCGTCCGGGTATCACTTTAGACACTTTTGACTTATCCATTATTTGCTTATTTGTACACACACTTGTTTACATAATGTTTACATCACAAATTCAGCATAACATAGTGCCATGCAAAATGATTTGTACACACACTTGTTTTCATTTTATTATGAATTTTTTTTAATGATAAATTGGATTCCTACGCATTTCCTACCGATAATTAAAATGAAAATGGATTCCGTAGGAGATCGGTCGGAATTTTCCTACACTTTTCCTACGCATAACAATTCCTACGAATTTCCGACTAATGGTTAAAATGAAAACGGATTTCGTCGGAGATCGGTCTGAATTTTCCTACACATTTTCTATGGATATAAATAAATTTATTTTAAAAATAACATATATTGTTATAAATAATAAAACTTAATGTTTTAATATCAGTAATTTCATTTTATTATGAATTTTTTTTAATGATAAATTGGATTCCTACGCATTTCCTACCGATAATTAAAATGAAAACGGATTCCGTAGGAGATCGGTCGGAATTTTCCTACACTTTTCCTATGCATAAAAAAATAAAAAAAGGGGTTTTAAACCAACCCCCTGGAACGTGCATGCTTGGGATCGAACTCGGGACCTATACGTTATAACCGAAGTGTCTTAGCCAGTTTTTCCTCCAGGCAGGAGCTGATATATTCTAGATTTTAATTCTTATATATAGACTTTAGATGAAAACGGATTCCGTAGGAGATCGGTCGGAATTTTCCTACACTTTTCCTACGCATAAAAATTCCTACACAATTCCTACGAATTTCCGACTAATGGTTAAAATGAAAACGGATTCCGTAGGAGATCGGTCGGAATTTTCCTACACTTTTCCTACGCATAACCCATCCTCAGTTCAACAAAACCCAAAATTCTAATGGCAAATTTCTCAGTAGCACATGCTGAATCCTCAACCGCAGCGGGAATTCATCCGTTCCTTCGGTTTGCTGAGTTACCCACTCATGGGAAGTATCAGGAACTCAAGGACCTTGAAGTTTTTACCATCAGCGGTATTGATTGGCAACAAATATGAAAGGTTGACCCTAGTGGTTCGATCACTGTTAATATTCCAACGACGCAAGATGAATTGTTTGATGAAAGCATGATGATGCAAGACCAATTAGGATCGGAACCATTTTTGCAATCACCGTTACTGCCACAGTCCTTTCTGTCACTGTTGAACGAAGTGGAACAACTACCACCAACTGATATAGCAGGCCCAAGTACGGTGCCTCAAATGGGTCTACATCCAGACCAAATGGTAGTTGAAATGGCTAGGTTGAACAATCAGAACCAATAATTGCTACGACAAGTACAATGGTTGACAGAAAGAAATCAATGGTTGGAAAGCATGCTAGCTGCTCGTATGCAACTGGATCCACTACCTCCACTACCTGATAGTTTTGAGTCTGGAATTGATCCATTACATGACATGTTTCAAATGTAATTTGCATGATAGATCGTCGAACAAACAATGCTATCTATGTTTTGATTCAATTAATGTTGTGTTATATTGATGCTTATTTGATTTAAACGATGCTTCAATCTTATTTGTTTTCCTCGCTTAACTAGAAGTGTTATGTGGACCATCTGACGAAGCGCGTAATTTTGGGTGCACACTTAATTACGAGGTTCGACGTATGAAAATCATAGTAAGCCTTGTTAAGTAAGGTGGTATACAAAAACATTATGTGGTTATGTGTGTTAGTGTATACGTCTATAGTTTCCGTTACCATCTAGTCATGTTTTGTGTATATGTGTCTTTATAAACAATTGCGTATTGTATGTGTGTAGATAGATCAACAAATCAGGAAACGGGGCTTTACTGTAAAGTATTGACTTTTGTTAATCAGTGTCATCCGATCGGATTGCCATTCGATCGGACAGTACTCATCCGATCGGACAGCACGTTATCCGTTCGAACAGAATGTCATCCGATTGAATAGCTTGTTGTCCGAGCAGACAACACTCACCATTTCCTGATGTGCCTTTAATACCCCGTCCGGGTATCACTTTAGACACTTTTGACTTATCCATTATTTGCTTATTTGTACACACACTTGTTTACATAATGTTTACATTACAAATTCAGCATAACATAGTGCCATGAAAAAGATTTGTACACACACTTGTTTTCATTTTATTATGAATTTTTTTTAATGATAAATTGGATTCCTACGCATTTCCTACCGATAATTAAAATGAAAATGGATTCCGTAGGAGATCGGTCAGAATTTTCCTACACTTTTCCTACGCATAACAATTCCTACGAATTTCCGACTAATGGTTAAAATGAAAATGGATTTCGTCGGAGATCGGTCTGAATTTTCCTACACATTTTCTACGGATATAAATAAATTTATTTTAAAAATAGCATATATTGTTATAAATAATAAAACTTTATGTTTTAATATCAGTAATTTCATTTTATTATGAATTTTTTTTAATGATAAATTGGATTCCTACGCATTTCCTACCGATAATTAAAATGAAAACGGATTCCGTAGGAGATCGGTCGGAATTTTCCTACACTTTTCCTACGCATAAAAATTCCTACGAATTTCCGACTAATGGTTAAAATGAAAACGGATTTCGTCGGAGATCGGTCTGAATTTTCCTACACATTTTCTATGGATATAAATAAATTTATTTTAAAAATAGCATATATTGTTATAAATAATAAAACTTTATGTTTTAATATCAGTAATTTCATTTTATTATGAATTTTTTTTAATGATAAATTGGATTCCTACGCATTTCCTACCGATAATTAAAATGAAAACGGATTCCGTAGGAGATCGGTCGGAATTTTCCTACACTTTTCCTACGCATAACAATTCCTACGAATTTCCGACTAATGGTTAAAATGAAAACGGATTTCGTCGGAGATCGGTCTGAATTTTCCTACACTTTTCCTACGCAAACCAATTTGTCGTTCTTTTGTCGCTTTTTTTGTCACAAAACTAAGATCCTTTTTAATACGTCGGAATTTCATAGGAAATGTGTCGCCATTTTCGTTCGTAGGAAATGCGTAGGAAATTTTGGTAGGAATAATAGCAGTTTTCTAGTAGTGATATGATGTTTATCTAGTGGGCTGCACATGCTAAATATCAACAATAGTCAACAAGGGTTTACCTCAAGTAATCGATTGGAAGGAAGGGGCTACTTGCCGTCGCACTAGAGATGTGGGAGTAGGGTTTTGTGATTAAACTCTAATCGTATAGATTATAAGAGAATGCTATATTTGTTCGCTACTGGGCCGAAGCCCATCTCCTGTTTTTCACCGGCCCACATTCAGACGAAAACACCAAGTGGTTTTCGTGTGGGGGGGGGGAAGTGTTTTCGGGTGGGAAGTTTTCGACAAGGCTCCACCATTTTGTTTTCAATTACATAATCTAATAATCCATACTATATATATATATCACATCTATACACACCTCATGTATACTACAATCAACAAACCACACATGTATTGCACATCAAGAAATTATAAAAACAAACACACTCAACAGTAAGTACAAGATTAAGTCGAATAGAGACCCTGAAAACCCGGTTGTCACATTATCCCCAAGTTGAAAGAAATTTCGTCCCGAAATTTAGCACGTACTCACTGAGGAAGCTAGTTAAGTTGCATGGTTTTCCTGGTTTTCCTGGTTTTCCTGGGGTGTCACATCCTCCCCCCGTTGATCTGGAATTTCGTCCCGAAATTCCGTAGCTTCAGCCTCAGTAGTGGTTGTACTGATGCGTGTGAAGTGTCGTATATTTTAGGTGTATATTTTAAGCCCTTTTTAACACTTATTTTAGCCAAGTTTTAAATTTATAAAACACGATATTTCACTAACACTAAACACACATATGGGCAAGTGCACCCATCGTTGAGTGTAGTATAGCGTTGGTAAGATACCGAGGTCGTCCAAGGACACAAGAGCTTTTAATACCGGTTTATCCTCAACGTCTAACCAAAATAAAAGTTTAGAAAAATGTTTTAAACTAATAAAAATAAAAACTAACTAAAATGCTGAAAATAAAAACAAAATAAAAACAGATAGACAAGATGAATCACTTGGTTCCGACTCGTATTTAGTATAACCTTTGATTATTTCCGCACTTTTGCACATAATTAAGAGATTATCTTAGTTATTGTAGTAGGCCCCTCTTTTGAAGGTGACGTTACCCTCACCCCAGTAGTTTGAGTCAGCAGGGATACAATCCTAAAGGGGTGGATTATTGGAAGATAATGAATTAAGTTATTAATGCAGTATTGTGGTAGGCCCCGCTTTTGGCGGTGACGTTACCCTCGACTAAGTAGTCTGAGTCAGCAGGGATACAGTCCTAAATAGCCGGGTTATAGTATTAATAGTAGTTAACTTATGAGGGGATCAAAGAGTTTGGACCCCCGCCATCCAATACCGTGAAGTATTGAAGGAGGTCCTACTAAATTTGATCCAGGTCCATTGCAGGACCTCTAAACGCTGAACAATGGCAAGACCTTTACCAAACCGTTCCCTTAACCCCCTACCAGGTAGCCAACATACCTCCATATAGACCGTGGAGATATGAATGGTGAAAATCCTTTATTTTATATAGACAGTAAAATAATGCCAAGACACCACGGACAAACGATAAGGAAAGATCACCTTCAACATAAGTAACTAGTTATTAAAGTCATTAATACAAAACCAAATAAAAAGTGCAAAAGATTAGAAATAAAAAGTATTATACTAGACACTTTGTCTTCACCAAGTGATGTAAGAGACTTAGGCAAACATGGCCTTGATTGTCAAGAACTCTTACGATCAATCTTGGATCCCGAGACGACTCACACACTCTATGATGGACAATGGATGATGGTGGTGGATGATGGTGTTGTGATGGTGGTGGGTGGTGGATGAAGTGTGAGAGTGGTGGTGTGCCAAGGGATGAGATGAAATGAATCCAAGCACTCCTATTTATAGGCTGAACAGAGAGCTGGACACGGCCCCGTGTCCGCTGGACACGGCCCCGTGCCCGTCTGACACTCTCTCTCCTCATTAATTGTAATTCGCAATTACAATAAATGCGCCTGCTGTACTTTCGACACGCCCCCGTGTCCGCTGAGCACGGCCCGTGGTGGGCAATAGAAGCTTCTATAGATTTGTCTTTTCTGCTGCTTCTTGGGCACGGCCCCGTGCTGGCTGAGCACGGGGCGTGTTCAGCCTTCTGTTTTCTCTATTTTGCTTTGGAAGGTGCCGTTGAGGGTTCGGGCAATCTACTAATGTTCCTTTTCTTGTATTTATGTTGGATTTAGCTGTCTTTTTGCTTCTTTTGCGTTTTTGAGCTCATTTAATCCTGAAAATACAAAAGGAAGACAAAAACACTCTTTTTCCAATATTAGTACTAAAAAAGGGTTAGTTTTATGCCTCATTTGATGTAATTTATAAGTTGCATTTTACACACATCAAATACCCCCACACTTGAACTTTTGCTTGTCCTCAAGCAAAACTCTTTAATATTTGGCTTACACTCCCAAATGGAATAGGTAGAAGAGAAGGTTTAGGGCTTGTCATAGAGTGTCGGGATTTCCAAGATCTTTTTGGGGTTTTATTTTTATTTATTTACACTCCTATTCGTAATGATTTATTTAGAACTGTTCATAAAAGAAATTACTTAATTGGGCATAACATAATTTTTTAAAATTCTATTTATATACAAGTTCACATACCTCGCGGGGAAATCACTCACACTCGGCCGAAGGTGTATTTTTAGTGAATCACTCGAGAGCGGCACGGAACTTATTCCTACCATAGGCTTGCCAAGAAATCAATCCTCCTCCTTTTTAACTTTTATACCTTTGTAGATATCAAGAGGACTTTTGTGGGTTAAGGGTTGGCTAGGGTTAAAGGTAGGTGGTTGGGTTAGTGGTTAGTAGAAAAAGGGCTAAAAAGCGTAACAAGTGTCGGTTTTCGTATTTTTGCAACTTTTTATTTTTGATGAAGCTTTTATTCAAACAAAGTTATTTTTGATTACTTTGTTTGTTTATTTTCTTTTTGCTTCATTTTTTTTTTTTTCACGAAGAACCGAACTTGTTACTAAAATAAAGGGTTAAAAATGAAAAAGGTTTTGGTGGGTGAAAGGGTTTTTGTTTTGGGTGATGAAACGAAAAGGCTTAGGCTCAAAGGGGCTAACTAGGGGGATTTTTGGGTAGGTGGTAAAAGAAAAAGAAAAATAATGGTGTAAAAAAAAAATGTTAGTCCTAATGCCTCCTTCATTTACTTACTCGGGTTTAAGTTGATAAGGACCGGGAATGTATTGTTATGGCAAGTTCTAGAGTCGTAAGAACCAAGCGGCTATTCACACAAGAAACGAAAAAATGAGCATTTAGTCAAATGATATGGAATTGTGTGCTCAATAAAGGCTCAAAACTCACTTTTGTGGGAATGGGTTTTTATGTGATCAAGTATATATAATCAAATTTTAAATAAGTTTGTCATGCCTTTTCATAATTTTCTTATGTTGGTTCTTTTTATCACTACGCTATCGGTTGTAAATTTGTAAAAATATAACCTTTTTGAGAGCTTGAATTTCCCGAGTTAAACCTAGACAAGTAAAAAGAAATTGAAATTTTTGAAAAAATTTGGGGTGATTAGCGGTTCCAATAGAGTTTTGTGTAAGGCTTGTATTTAGGACTTGCAAAATTCAAGGTTTTAGCATCCCCCCCACACTTAAATTACACATTGTCCTCAATGTGTCCCAAAAATAAATTTTTAGGTTGATTAGATGTGTAAAATAGTGTTTAAAAAGCAAAAATTTGTGTTACTGGGCACTGAACACGGCCCCGTGTTATCCGGGCACGGCCCGTGTTCAAGTGCCAGTAACAAAATTGAAATAAGAGAAAAAGAAGTCTGGACACGGGGGCGTGTTGGGTGAACACGGCCCGTGTCCAGTTACCTGTACTGGGCGTTTTCTGCAGGTGGTTCAACACGGGGCCGTGTTGGTTGGACACGGCCCGTGTTAAACCTTCTGAGAGGGAGAAAATTTGTCGGGTTGCCTCGTTCTTGTGCATGGGATCATTTTTCTCGTTCCCCTTTTCATCCTTTACCACCATGAGTGTGTTTTATTCCTGAAAATTAAACTAACTAGAAAACATAAAAACTAATCTAAATTAAACTAAGGATAGTTCCGTGGAATGCCTCCATGGTGCGCCATGTTTATAAGGGTCCTTGGCTAGACCCAATGCCTGGTCATATGTTACCCAAGTGGGATGTGTTGCATCCCATGTTACACCGTCGGAGAGCGTCATCCAAGCTTGAGTCTATGACCTTCATGTAGTTGACCGGATCTTCTTCCTCTACTCTCTTTCCACATTCAAATTTCACTTCCTCATCCCCAAACTTCAATGTTAGAGTTCCGTCATTCATATCCACCACTGCTTGAGCGGTGGCTAAGAATGGTCTCCCGAGGATGAGGGGGACCTCGGTGTCTTCCTCCATGTCTAGGATAACAAAGTCGGTTGGAAAAACGAATTTGTCGACCTTGACTAGCAAATTTTCGATAACCCCATGTGGGAACTTGACGGACCTGTCGGCGAGTTGTATGCTCATCTTTGTAGGGCTTGTTGCTCCTAGGCCGAGTCGTTTGAACATTGAGGTGGGCATGAGGTTGATGCTAGCCCCAAGATCGGCTAAAGCATTTCGGACGGGGGACTTCCCAATCGAACAAGGGATTGTGAAGCTCCCGGGGTCGATTTTCTTTTGTGGAAGTTTGTTGAGTACTAGAGCTGAGCATTCTTCGCCTAGGTTAACTAATTGCAACGATTCAATTTTTTTTTTGTGAGTGAGGAAATCCCTCATGAATTTTGCATATTTAGGCATTTGGGTTAGGACCTCAATAAAAGGAATATTAACATGCAATTGTTTTAGTAAACTTTCGAACTTTGCGAATTGCTCATCGGTCTTTTGACGATTTAACCTACCGGGGTACGGGATTGGAGGATTCTTGGTGGGCTCTTGATTCGGTGTAGAAGCCTTTTCTGGCGCAGGAGGAGTCACAGGCTGGCCAGAATGACTTCTTCCATTTGGCGGCAATGGAGCATCCTCGGGACCCACGGTTCGATTTCGTAATGTGATGAGATGGACTTGTGCCTTTGGGTTTGGTTCGGTATTACTGGGTAATGCGCCTTGTGGTCTCTCGGAGAAATTTTGAGCTAGTTGATTTAATTGTTTTTCAACGTTTTGAATACTAGCTTGTTGGTTTCTGAAATTCGATTCCATTTGTTGAAATCGATCCGAGTTCTTCTTTCCAGTGTCAGAGATGAGGCGAGATATGGTATCTTCAAGCCTTTCTCTTCCACCTTGTTGTTGAGGAAAATTTTGTGGTTGTTGAAAATTAGTTCGTTGGTTTTGTTGGTTACTACTGTTTCCGGGATCTCTCCAACCAAGATTTGGGTGGTTACGCCATCCTTGGTTGTAGGTACCCGTTGGAGGACCCGACGGCCTAGGTCTATTATCCATGTAGTTTACCGTTTCAGTTTGTTCATCTAAATCTTTCATACAACTCCAATTTTCATGTGACCCACCACACCCTTCACAAGCCATAACCGAGGCCGTTTTTGTCATTTCTAGCCTTTTGATTTTTGAAGAGAGGGCCTCGATTTGGGCTTGTAAAGAGGTGCTTTCATCAACCTTATGGGCGCCCGGGGCAATAGATTTATTACCTCGGGGAGTGTGCCATTGAAAATTGGTTTGGGCAATTTCCTCAATTTGGTTATATATTTCATTTGGGCGACGATTACCTAAGAGTCCCCCGGAGCTTGAATCAAGTGTTTGTCTTGTGTGTGGCAACAATCCATTATAGAAAGTGGATACTTGTTGCCATATCGCTAGACCATGGTGAGGACACTTTCTTAGAAGCTCCTTGAACCTTTCCCAAGTTTCATATAAGGATTCCCCATCCTCTTGTGAGTATGTATTAATTTCTGTCATTAATTTAGCCGTTTTAGCAGGAGGGAAATACTTATATAAAAACTTTTGGGCGAGTTCATCCCAGGTGGTTACCGACCCAGCTGGGAGGGTATTAAGCCAAGCCTTAGCTCGGTCTTTTAATGAAAAAGGAAACATTCGAAGGCGGATGGCGTCATTTGATGCTCCATTGATCCGGAAGGTATCACATATTTCTAAGAAGTTAGTAATATGTAGATGGGGATCCTCGTCCGCAAGCCCGTGGAAGGTTGCGGAGTTTTGGAGCATTTGTATCAAATGCGGCCGAAGTTCGAAGTTGTTGGCCTCGACATTCGGGGCATTGATAGCGGCGCCAAGATTGCCTACGGTAGGCCGTAGGTAATCCATGAGGGTACGTTGGTCCGCCATTGGAAGTGGTTCCCCCGAAACTTTCTCTTGATTTTTAGCTTTTAGCCTTTTTCTGAGAAAGCGCTCGGGTTCTTCTAGGGGTTCTTTTATGTCTCTACTAGAACTGGAGCTCATGCACTACTTAGGAGGTTCAAATGTGGCGCCTGGGTTCCAAATCCTGCAATAAAAACAGAAAAGAACGCTGGTCAGAATGTTCACCACGGCCCCGTGCTCAATGAACACGGCCCGTGTTCAGAGTTGCAGTAATTGATTTCTGGATCCCTGTTACTGGGAGTTGGACACGACCCCGTGTTGCACCGACACGACCCCGTGTTCAGCTCTCTATAACTCAGAAAACAAAAATTGCCAGTGATGGTTGCTGGGCACGGCCCGTGTCTGACCGGGCACGGCCCGTGCTGAGCGCTGCAGAGCTGAAAAACTAAGAAAATCCTAAAAAATAAAAAAGAAAAATAAAAGATGATTAGGCCGTTGATTCCTAACTTTCTTAAAATCCTTGTGTCCCCGGCAACGGCGCCAAAAACTTGATGCGTGTGAAGTGTCGTATATTTTAGGTGTATATTTTAAGCCCTTTTTAACACTTATTTTAGCCAAGTTTTAAATTTATAAAACACGATATTTCACTAACACTAAACACACATATGGGCAAGTGCACCCATCGTTGAGTGTAGTATAGCGTTGGTAAGATACCGAGGTCGTCCAAGGACACAAGAGCTTTTAATACCGGTTTATCCTCAACGTCTAACCAAAATAAAAGTTTAGAAAAATGTTTTAAACTAATAAAAATAAAAACTAACTAAAATGCTGAAAATAAAAACAAAATAAAAACAGATAGACAAGATGAATCACTTGGTTCCGACTCGTATTTAGTATAACCTTTGATTATTTCCGCACTTTTGCACATAATTAAGAGATTATCTTAGTTATTGTAGTAGGCCCCTCTTTTGAAGGTGACGTTACCCTCACCCCAGTAGTTTGAGTCAGCAGGGATACAATCCTAAAGGGGTGGATTATTGGAAGATAATGAATTAAGTTATTAATGCAGTATTGTGGTAGGCCCCGCTTTTGGCGGTGACGTTACCCTCGACTAAGTAGTCTGAGTCAGCAGGGATACAGTCCTAAATAGCCGGGTTATAGTATTAATAGTAGTTAACTTATGAGGGGATCAAAGAGTTTGGACCCCCGCCATCCAATACCGTGAAGTATTGAAGGAGGTCCTACTAAATTTGATCCAGGTCCATTGCAGGACCTCTAAACGCTGAACAATGGCAAGACCTTTACCAAACCGTTCCCTTAACCCCCTACCAGGTAGCCAACATACCTCCATATAGACCGTGGAGATATGAATGGTGAAAATCCTTTATTTTATATAGACAGTAAAATAATGCCAAGACACCACGGACAAACGATAAGGAAAGATCACCTTCAACATAAGTAACTAGTTATTAAAGTCATTAATACAAAACCAAATAAAAAGTGCAAAAGATTAGAAATAAAAAGTATTATACTAGACACTTTGTCTTCACCAAGTGATGTAAGAGACTTAGGCAAACATGGCCTTGATTGTCAAGAACTCTTACGATCAATCTTGGATCCCGAGACGACTCACACACTCTATGATGGACAATGGATGATGGTGGTGGATGATGGTGTTGTGATGGTGGTGGGTGGTGGATGAAGTGTGAGAGAGGTGGTGTGCCAAGGGATGAGATGAAATGAATCCAAGCACTCCTATTTATAGGCTGAACAGAGAGCTGGACACGGCCCCGTGTCCGCTGGACACGGCCCCGTGCCCGTCTGACACTCTCTCTCCTCATTAATTGTAATTCGCAATTACAATAAATGCGCCTGCTGTACTTTCGACACGCCCCCGTGTCCGCTGAGCACGGCCCGTGGTGGGCAATAGAAGCTTCTATAGATTTGTCTTTTCTGCTGCTTCTTGGGCACGGCCCCGTGCTGGCTGAGCACGGGGCGTGTTCAGCCTTCTGTTTTCTCTATTTTGCTTTGGAAGGTGCCGTTGAGGGTTCGGGCAATCTACTAATGTTCCTTTTCTTGTATTTATGTTGGATTTAGCTGTCTTTTTGCTTCTTTTGCGTTTTTGAGCTCATTTAATCCTGAAAATACAAAAGGAAGACAAAAACACTCTTTTTCCAATATTAGTACTAAAAAAGGGTTAGTTTTATGCCTCATTTGATGTAATTTATATGTTGCATTTTACACACATCATGTACCGTGTGCGAATAGTTGGGGATACTTTTGTTTCATCTGATCTTCGCGTTCCCAGGTGAACTCTGGGCCGCGACGTGAGTTCCAACGAACTCGAACGAGAGGTATTCTGGTATGTTTGAGGACCTTCACATCCCGGTCCGTGATCTCCACAGGTTCCTCGACGAATCGTAACTGCTCGTCGATCGTGAGCTCCTTCAAAGGAACTATGTGGGTCTCATCTGACAGACATTTCTTCAGATTCGACACGTGGAAAACATCGTGAACTGCACTGAGTTCTGCTGGTAAGTTCAGTCTGTAGGCCACCTTGCCTATTTTCTCAATGACTTCGAAGGGTCCAACGTATCGTGGGTTGAGTTTGCCGCGTTTGCCAAAACGAACCACACCCTTCCAGGGTGAAACTTTGAGTAGCGCTCGATCCCCAACTTGGAATTCGAGTAGTTTCCTGTCTTTATCGGCGTAGACTTTCTGACGCTCACGAGCTGCCGCCATTCGTTGTCGTATCTGAGCAATTTTCTCTGTTGTGTCAACTACATATTCTGGACCAATAATCTGACCATCCCCCACCTCTGCCCAACAAAGAGGTGACCGGCATTTACGCCCGTACAATGCCTCAAACGGAGCAGCTTTAATGCTGGTGTGGTAACTATTGTTGTACGAAAATTCTACAAGTGGCAGATGCTTTTCCCAGCCGTTGCCAAAGTCAATCACACATGCCCTAAGCATGTCTTCGAGAGTCTGGATGGTACGTTCCGACTGCCCATCCGTTTGCGGGTGATAAGCTGTGCTCATGTCTAACCTTGAGCCAAAGGACTTGTGCATTGCTTGCCACAATTCTGATGTAAAACGTGCATCTCGATCCGAGATAATAGAGATGGGCACCCCGTGCCTCGAGACAACTTTCTTGAGATATACTTCTGCTAGGGTGAAGAACTTATCTGTTTCCTTGATAGCCAAGAAGTGAGCAGACTTCGTGAGTCGATCCACGATCACCCAAATAGTATCGTTACCACGTTGTGATCTAGGCAGGCCAGTAACAAAATCCATGGAAATTTGCTCCTATTTCCATTGTGGTATATCTGGTTGTTGAAGTGGGCATGAAGGTTTCTGGTATTCCGCCTTGACTCTCGCACAAGTCAAGCACTTGCTAACGTAAGTTGCTATGTGGGCCTTCATGCTAGGCCACCAATATGTGGTTTTGATATCGTGGTACATTTTGTCCGAACCAGGGTGCACTGAGTAGCGAGACTTGTGTGCCTCATCCATCACAAGCTCTCGTAGGTTGCCATAAAGTGGGACCCAAATGCGTCCTGTTACGTAGTAAGCACCGTCTTCCTTTTGTTCTAAGCGTTGCCTTGAGCCGCGTAGGGCTTTAGCCCTGACGTTTTCTGGTTTCAATGCTTCTACCTGAGCATTTCGTATCTGAGAAGGAAGATTAGACTGTATAGTGAGTTGTAAAGCTCGTACGCGCTTAGGCGCAGTGTCCTTTCGACTGAGGGCATCAGCCACAACATTGGCTTTGCCCGGGTGATACCTGATCGAGCATTCGTAATCGTTCAGCAGTTCGACCCATCGTCGCTGTCGCATGTTGAGTTCCTTCTGTTTGAAGATGTGCTCGAGACTTCTGTGGTCAGTGTAGATAGCACACTTGGTGCCATATAAGTAGTGTCGCCATATCTTAAGTGCAAAAACAACCGCTCCCAGCTCTAGATCGTGTGTAGTGTAGTTCTTTTCATGAATTTTAAGCTGGCGTGAGGCGTAGGCTATAACTTTATCCCGTTGCATCAACACACATCCAAGACCCTGGATAGATGCGTCGCAGTAGACTACAAAATCGTCCATGCCTTCAGGCAATGAGAGGATAGGTGCGCTACAAAGTCTATCCTTTAAGTACTGAAATGCTAATTCCTGTGCATTTCCCCATCGATAAACAACGCCTTTCTGCGTTAGTGAGGTGAGAGGTTGCGCAATCTTGGAGAAATCCTTGATATACCTTCTATAGTAGCCTGCCAAACCCAAAGATTGACGGATTTCTGTTGGTGTACGTGGTGCAGGCCAGTTCTTGATCGAGTCTACCTTGGATGGATCAACATGTATCCCATCCTTGTTTACCACATGGCCTAGGAAATGGACTTCACAAAGCCAGAAGTCGTATTTTGAAAACTCAGCATAAAGTTGTTCTGTTCGAAGGAGTTTCCAAAATGAGTCGTAGATGGTGCTCATGTTCCTCCTGACTCTTCGAATAGATCAGGATGCCGTCGATGAAAACTATAACGAACTTGTCCAGGTAAGGCTTGCACACTCGATTCATCAAGTCCATGAAGACCGCAGGTGCGTTTGTCAGCCCAAAAGGCATGACCAAAAGCTCATAGTGTCCATAACGGGTTCTAAAGGCGGTTTTGGAGACGTCCTCTTCTCGGACTCTTAGTTGGTGATATCCTGATCTCAAATCAATCTTCGAGTAGAAGCTCGACCCTTGCAACTGGTCGAATAGGTCGTCGATGCGTGGAAGAGGATAGCGATTCTTCACAGTCACCTTGTTAAGTTCACGGTAGTCGATGCACATCCTGAAAGTACCGTCTTTCTTCTTCACGAATAGCACTAGAGCTCCCCAGGGCGAAGAGCTAGGACGAATAAAACCCTTATCCAAGAGTTCTTGTAGTTGCGTAGAGAGTTCTTCCAACTCTGATGGAGCTAGGCGATAAGGTGCACGAGCTATAGGTGCTGCTCCAAGAGCTTGTTACTATGAATTACCAAAAGTTCTTAACCAGCACGAGGAATGCGGACGTTCTTTTCTTTACAAAAAAAAAAAAAAATCTCTGCTCGATGTTGAGGTGGCCAATCCGTACAAATATCGATGTCAAAACCATCACAACGTTGGGGTCATTCCTAGTATCATCCTGACCAATCACGAAAACTTGACCCCTGGCACCATTGCCGTCGTTATTACCCTCGTTGTTATTCCCGTTGCCCTGATTATTGTTGTCGTTGGTTCTGATTCTGATTCTGGTTCAGCTGTGGGCAGTGTCTCTTGATGTGACCTTAAACATCACCCTGATAGCATCCCTTGTTACCCTGTTATTACTGCTGATTCTGTGGAGCTTGTGCCTGCTGTTGACGGTTTTGATTTGCAGGACGTGAGATTCTAAAATCCTTGGCTCCATGACCAAGCTTGTTGCATTTCTGACAACGATCTTTGTTGCATTGCCCGCTGTGGTGCAAATTACATCGATTCCACTTAGGGTGATTTCCCCTGTATCCACCCTGACTTCGATTACCAAAAGACTGCTGACTGAGGCTCCTGTGCTGCGACTGAGACTGAACCGAAGTGGGACCTTTGCTCGAATTTCCATTCCACTTGCGTTTGTTGTCACTGGGAGCATCCGAAGTAGTTGTAGCAGCATTAATACGCTTCGGCAGTTTGTTCTGTCCTATCGCCTGATCTGAGAGACGTTGAGCAAGACGAGTAATATCCTGAATGGTTGCAAGGTTGGCCTATGTCACATGACTTTGAATCTCTGGTACTAAGCCTTTGAGGTACAGCTCAATGCGCTTGATGAGAGGATCCACCATTGTTGGACATAACACTGTCAGTTCGTTGGATCGTTTCGTGTACGCTTCTATCTCTGACCTTGTCGTCTTGAGGTTTAAGAACTCCACTTCCAGTTTGCGGATGTCATCTCGACTATGGCATTCACGTTTGGATCAGTTCCTTAAGAATCCTTCCATGGGGTGGCATTAGCAGCCGCCAGCCCCAGCATCTGAACTTGCGCGCTCCACCAAGTTAGCGTAGTGCCTTCGAGAGTACCAATGGCATATTTCACCCCACGAGTCTCGGGGCATTCACATATCTCTAGGACAGAATTGAGCTTTTCAAACCAATGGAGGAGTCCAGCAGCTCCTTTAGTGCCACAGAAAGTATTAGGACGACAGTCCATGAACGTCCTGAATGTGCATACAGGCGGCTGAGCGTTCTGACCTTATTGTGCGAGGAAGAAACGACAGGGTTAAGCGCGAGAGTTGGGTCATGAGAGTAGGATCTATCATCCTAGGTTAAGTTCGGAATAGTAGGTTATACCTCCTGCCTGAGCGGCTGCGAGTGCTGCCGTAACTTGTTCGTTGATAAGAGCCGTCAGCTGGCTTGAGTTAGGTTCACACGTTCCCTCATGATCTGTCATCGAAGGAAACACAAATAGGAAAGGTGTCGCGAATGTGTGTAAGTGTGTGGTGACAGTAGGGGGCAAGCACAAACATGTTTTCAAACTATAGTTGCTACGTTTATCTAAGCATACCATGAGCAAAGTTCTATGCAATCTAGCAAGTAGGCAATGTAAACATAAACCGTATCACCTAGAATGTCGAGCCTTGCACGTGGGGTGAAGCGTCGTTGTGGATCGTAGAGCACTGTACAGGTTATAGTCTGGTTTTAATAAAAATCATTTTCCCTTATTAAAACCAAGTTCTCTATAACCAATGGCTCTGATACCAATCTGTCACACCCCCAAAATCCACATGCGGAGTATCACCGCTTGGAGGCGTGACTGACCAGGATCAAACCACTAATCATATTGAACAAGTAAATAATTAAATGTAAAAGTCCAAAACAAACATAGTTAAGTTATGAGCGGAAGCATAATGTTTAAAACCAAATCAAAAGTTCAATTAACCAAATGTTTAACATGGCACACAGTTGTCCATATCCCACAACGACTCTTCCTTGTGCAAGCTCCAGCTAAGTACCTATAGACCTGCAAAGCATGTAGTAACGAGTCAACAACTAGTTGAGTGAGTTCACGTTTGGTTGTCCAGTTTATAGTTATTCCGAAAACACAGTTTGTTCTTTACCAGCTATCCAGCCGTGGGGGTTACCCCATAGTTCGAAAAACGTATATTAGTTACCCGTTCTTACGTTGGCTATTCCAGCCCGGCTCTATGGCCGTGGGGGCTACCCCATGTTTAATTCACCAGACTCGTTACCATATCGACTACTAACGTTCGTCATGTTTAAGTGCCCTAACGTCTGTGTCTATCATCACTGACGTGCCATAGTCCATTAGTCCACGCCCGTCCTCTGCGGCACGGTGTGAGGTTTGTTAAACCTAATAGCGCTATTTAACTAATGACCCGTTCGCCATTGGCCTCGGCGATTAAGTCGATATAAAAGGAGGGACTTCGTTGATAGAGTTCTAGTCTAGTATAGTTAAATCCGTCTCATACTGGACGAGGAATCTATGTTCCTGATTACGTCTCAACAAGACGAGGAATCCCTATTCCTTAACCCATTCCCAACCCCTGGGAATCCCATGCTTTGTAACGAAGTGTGAACTCACCTTGGTTTGCTCGGCAGATTACACAGAAAGGTCAAGTCTAGTAGCTAGTGGTCAATCACGTCCTAACATGGTTATCATACAAGTCAGGTTTTGGTATCAAGTAGCGCACACAAGTATCACATTGATAGCATACAAGAAACACATACGAAACATAGCAAACAAGCAACATCACGTTAGCCCATTCATTTTGTGCGACCCGAAAGGTTAAGCCCAATAATCAAAACAGTCCAACAAGTAAGCGGCCCAATAATTAATTAATTAAACAGCTTGTGCGATAGAACTAATCCGGCCCAACACATACCCGGCCCAACAGTTAATCAATAAAAATCAACTTGTGCGACCCAGCAGTCTTGTGCGACTGGGGTCCCCTTGTGCGACTGGGCTTGTGTGTTCGGCCTTGTGCGACTTGTTTTGAATTTCCAAAATTTATGGAACGCAGTTACATTACTTTTATCTTGCAAATCAATTTATCAGGTTTCCATTATTGCATAAACAATCAATTAACAGTTTCTAAACCCAACCATAATCGATCAACAAAGGCTGTTATTATCAATTTCCTATGAATCCTAGACATGTTCAAGCATAAACAATAATCACAATATTAACCCGGCTCATGTTTTTTTTTCTCTAGCATCCATCAAATCATTCGAACAATACATGTATATATATATCAGCCGATTTTCATTAACATTACACAATTACCAATCATAATTTATTCAAGACACATATGAATCGATTTCATGAACATCAACATTAACAGTTACGACAAGAAACCCTAATGATTGTCTAATAATCATAACAGTTGCAACAAGCCTGAACTCGATCAGATCTATTCGTACCTTCATCATGCTACTTAAAATCATTGTTTATATTTTATTAACAACAGCCAACAATCGTGCACACATAATTCTCCGATCTGTACTTCGACATCGTCGCACATCATGACATATTTAATATACTCAGTGTTGTAACCCAAACAAACCAATTCATTAGTTCGATCCAATGATTATTTCAGATTTACATTCTAGTTTAATTATCACAAAGAACTAACAAAACCCTATTGCATACACTTTCCATGTCATCGATTTATTAGCATAACCAGTTTCTAGGTTTTGTGTTATTATTATAACATATTTTATACTAGCAATCATTAAACGTGATTCCCAATGGAAACCTCAAATCAAATACAATTCAATAGGCATGCACATAATCAATCACATGATACTGACAAACTCACATGCATGTATCAACCTAGTAGCCGACCATATGATGTTTATCTAGTGGGCTGCACATGCTAAATATCAACAATAGTCAACAAGGGTTTACCTCAAGTAATCGATTGGAAGGAAGGGGCTACTTGCCGTCGCACTAGAGATGTGGGAGTAGGGTTTTGTGATTAAACTCTAATCGTATAGATTATAAGAGAATGCTATAGTTGTTCGCTACTGGGCCGAAGCACATCTCCTGTTTTTCACCGGCCCACATTCAGACGAAAACACCAAGTGGTTTTCGTGTGGGGGGGGGGGGAAAGTGTTTTCGGGTGGGAAGTTTTCGACAAGGCTCCACCATTTTGTTTTCAATTACATAATCTAATAATCCATACTATATATATATATCACATCTATACACACCTCATGTATACTACAATCAACAAACCACACATGTATTGCACATCAAGAAATTATAAAAACAAACACACTCAACAGTAAGTACAAGATTAAGTCGAATAGAGACCCTGAAAACCCGGTTGTCACAGAAAATGTATTAAAAAGGCAGTGTTCAAGAGGTTGAAATGAGTCCGAAAATCCAAACTGCTTTTAGTGCTGGAAATTCATTTGGAAATGTTGATCAAAGTTTAAGCAGTAGCAGTGGTTTCTCTTTATATCCGAATGTTAATCCAAAGAGTTCAACTTCAAGCTTTCATTCTCAAAGCTCAAAAGGTGGAAATGGTTGTGTGATACAATGCAACATTACATTGAATTTTCCAGATGGTCAAAGCTTTTTTGAAGAAATTGCAAAAGATCACATGGCGTTACTTGCAACTGTGTTACAGTCCTATGAAGGTTTGGTTGCAGGGAGGATCGGAAATCCTATGCTGACGAAAGAGGATTACGATCAGATAGACGCTGAAGAAATGGAACTCATGGACATCAAATGGTGCTTAGCTAGTGTCTTGAGAAGAGCTGAAAAATTCAAAATGATTACAGGAAGAAATGATTTCTTGGATGCACATGGTTCTACTTTAGGTTTTAATAAATCTAAAGTTACTTGTTTTCGATGCAGGTAGAAGGGTCATTTCAAGAGAGAATGAAAAAATCAAGAGGCTAGTGGAGCAAAGAATCCATTTGGAAAAGACGATTACTATCGGAAAGCCATATATCAACAAGTTGCTCATCAACCATATCAACAAAAAGATTCACAAACTGCTCATAGGAAAATGATCGAAGATGCAAACAAGAAAGCATATTATGGTATCATTGATCAAGACGATGAGAAAATGGCTCCAGGATTTAGCTGGGATAAGTTTGTGGATGAGAATGGGGAGTTTAAAGCTTTCATTGCAAAAATAGTTCAAGAACCTGATTTGTTTACAGAATGGATGAAAGCGATTGGTGTTCATGAGAAGAATCAAGAAGAAGAATTTGTTTCATCCGATGAAAGTTCAGAAGAAGCAACTGTTTTTTATCAAACATCATCTGATTCTGGTTCTTCAAATGATAGTTCTGAAAAAATAATAAATTTTGATCAAACACAAACTGATGACAGTGGTGATGATGAGGAAGAAAGACATATTAATGTTGCAAAAACTCATCTATCTCCTGAAAGCTTTCAATTTTATTTTGCAGATCGCTTGGAGAAGTTGAAGAAGAAACGAGCAGCAAAAGAACAAAAGAAAATGAAGTGTGAAAGTGTTGATAAAAACGAAGAGACTGTTCAAAATGAAGAAGTTGAAGCTGAGAAGGTGATTGAAGCTGAACCAGTGATTGAGGTTGAGAAGGTCGTTGAAATTGAAAAGATTGTGGAAGTCATCAAGCCTTGCTTAAAGTGTTTAGAATCTTGCAAGCAATGTGCAGAAAAAGATGAGAAGTTGAATGAACAAGAAAAGATGAAAGAACAATTACTGTTCAATATCAATTATGTGAAAGAGTCGTATGATGTGTTGAATAGAACAGTAACTGGCCTACAAAAGACAAATTCTGAGAGAGAAGATGCATTAACCATGATGAATGCTGTAATGATGACAAAGCAGAAGGCCATTAATCATTACATTGAAGAATGTGCAAAGTTGCAGCGGGAGTTGGAAAATGAAAAGATAGAAAATGAGAGAATCAGACGTTTATTACAGAGTTATTCTAGTTCTGATTATCTCATTGATCGAATTTATCCAACTGTTGCAGGTCTTGAAGCATTTAAAGATGAGAAGCCAAAGAAGAAGGATACTGGTAAGAAACAGAGTGTTAGTTATAACAAGTTTTCGCCTCCAAATTGGGAAGGGTATTCTCCTAGAAAACCGAATGAGGAGCAAGTCGAAAAAGCAGTCAATATAAAGTTAAAGTCCGATATAACCGATGAATTACCAGAAAACATTGACGTCGTTTTTACATCGTCTGACATTGATCATGAGTTTGAGTTAATAAAAAAGGTGGTCGATCAGGTGTTGGATACAGATGAGGAGTCGGAGTTAAAGTCTTAGTCAAAGTACGAGTCTGGGTGTTCAAGTTCATTCTTCAAAAGTTCAAGTTCGTCGGTCAACAGTTCAAAGTCATCGGTTAAACGGGTTTACAATAAAGAATTCCTGTTATCAAAATCTAATTTGAATGACGAATCAGTCAAAGTGGCATATACTTTGAAGGATTCAGACAAATTATATTCTGATGAGGAATTTCCAATAAGAAGTGTTAATTTTGAAAAGATCAAAAAGATTTTCAAAATGACAGAAATTAATATTTCTGAAATAAAAGATGTAAATCTTACTGAAAAACCTAAAAAATACACTTCAAGAGTTCAACAACGTTTAAACAAGAAAAAAGGTTACGGTTCTGGTTTTGGTTTTCAAAAGAAACCAAACCATAACGGCATGGTTGTAAAAATCCCGACTAGTCTCCGATTAGTCGCCGATTAATCACTAATCGGTGGTTCACCGATTAATGGCCGATTAATAGCTAGGCAGTCAATGACGGTCCTATTCTGGCCAAATTTTGGCAAGATGCCAGCCAAATTTTGACCAAACCATATAAATTCCTTCCAGTTACTTAAAAAAAGGGTTAATGAGGGGTTAAAACATGTCTACTTTAAAAAACTACATATAAAAATGTGTGTGTGTATATGTAACTAAAAATTACATATAAAAATCTCAATCCGATTAATTCTGATTAATCCCTATTAATCCCGATTAATCCCTAGGCGGTACCCCACCGCCCGACTAGCGCCTAGCGATTCTTACAACACCGGTAATTTAAAAAAGAAAGGTCTTGGATTTATTCCACCAGAAAACTATAAAAATGAAAAATATGTTCGAGATTTTAAATCAAAAATGAAATTTATTTCAGGAACAAGCTGTGAAGAAGAATCAAAAAGCTCATTTTGGAAGCAATCAAACAGAGAATTCCTGAAGCAAGAGAATGTGAAGAATGGAGCTAATCAAAGAAAGGAGACAAGAACCTGTTACAAATGCAATGAAGCTGGTCACATTGCATGGAACTGTTCTCAAACTACAAAAACAAAACAGGAAGTCTCTAAAAAACTCAAAGGAATTGTTGTTGATAAAACTGAACCTTCAACTGAAAAATTCAAAATTTTTGAAAATTCAACATATGAAGTTGGTGAGTGTTCAAAGAGATTTTACAGAAGAAGTGTGAATCCTGACAAACACAAGTGGGTTGTTAGGAAATCTGAGGTAAAATCTGGTGATGAATCTAACTACACAAAGTTAGACGAGCCACAGGTTGAGGTTAAAGAAGAAAACTCAGTATCTCCAATGGATGATGTTCATTTTCCACCATTGAGGGCTGAAATTTTTAAATCAAAAGTTGGGAAAGTTGAGATCTCAAATCAATTCTATTCTGAGAAGAAAGAATTTGATGTTGAGAAAGCGTTTAATGGAAATGTTAAAAAGATTTTTGGAAAAATGGTCGAGGGAAAGGTTAAAGGGGTAAAGGACTTTTATGAAACAAAGAAAGCAACATTTTACCCAGGTGAAGTTGAGGAGGAAACATCCAAGTTTGGTGAAACTTGGATGTCTGTTTTTCACAAGTAAAATCCTGACTTGCCAGAGCCCCCAAGTTGGTAATCGTGGAGCAGGAATCGGCATCATTCTTATTAAAAAATTGTTTTTGTGAAAGTTTCTTAGAAAATTGTGAAATTTTTACAGGTTATGGAATAGCCGGAACTCCCAGGTTGGTAAGTGAGGAGTAGGTATCGGCATATTTCTTGGTATTTGAGTTTGTGAAAGTTCTTACAAGTGGTAAATCAGGGACATTAATTTGTAATTGATTTTCTACAAGTGATATTAATGAAAACAATGTGATGAACCAAACCCTAATCTTCATGTGGTAAAATCAACAAAACTTATTTTCCGGAAAAATCATTTTGGTTAAAACAAACTTAAGTGTTTTGAAATCATAATGAGAAAATAGTTTGTTGTAAGGGGGAGTTCTGATTGTTTATGTCAAGTGGATGGCGATTTGAAGTGATTTGATATCAGTTGTCAATTTACTTGTACAGTTTGTTTTCAAATTTATTTATATGTGTTTGAATTTTAGGGGG
Source organism: Helianthus tuberosus (assembly GCA_030545235.1). Classification (NCBI taxonomy): domain Eukaryota; kingdom Viridiplantae; phylum Streptophyta; class Magnoliopsida; order Asterales; family Asteraceae; genus Helianthus; species Helianthus tuberosus. The sequence goes on from CM060352.1 coordinate 150,315,224, forward strand.
AGTAAATTTTTTTTCAGAAAATCAAAAAACATTTGAAAATTTGAAAAAGACAAAAACATGATAAAATTCAAAATGAGTTTTGTTTTTAGAAAAGAGGAAATGATAGTACATCAGCGGACAGTTACAGTATGCTAAAGAAATGTAATGTTTAAATAGCATTAAACGGTCTCACTGATGATATGCTGATAGGTTTTTACACATTTAGTAAGCCTTTTCGGGATATAAACTTAAATTCAAACTTGCTTGTTTCGTGGGGAACACTACTTGGATATATAGGTAACCCCTGAAATTTCGTTTGAAGGATCCCTCTTTCTAAGATACTAGGTCTTTATACTCAGTGATATCTGGGGTATTATCCCGGGACTTCTGATTTTGCGGAAGCAATGGCCTAGTCCCCGGAGAATACTTTATGCTTGCTTGAAATAAAAGCCTACCCTCAGCGTAAAAAGTGATGAAACATTGCAAAATGCAAATCATGTGCTGTTGTAAAAAAATCCTCTAAAGGGGACCCACCAAAAGTCGAGCCGTCATCTCTCTGCTGAATGAAAGTTCTGACCTGAGCTCTCACGGTTTTCGCATTTAACCCCTTACAGATATCATCCTTGGTATACTCACCTGTAAGACTGAATATTGGGATCTGGATACGGGAGTATATTCAAGAGGTGGGACACATGAATGAGTTTAAGTTCTTAATACATCTAATTTGTATCCTGAATCAGTTGAAATTTGTGTAAGAATTTAAGTGGATCAGTATATCGGCAATCTAAGGGAATTGTTTAATTCTTAATGTGTAACTAAGCTCAACGGTACTTGTGACTTGTCAAAAACTGATATCCTCTTACACAAACTCACAAAAATAGTGTCTGTATATATTTCTTTACTGCATTTCATTTCATTCCATTCAAAAATCCAAAAAGATTTTCATTGTGTTTTAGCATAAAATTTTGAAAAATTCCAAAAAGATTTTCGACAACTGATGTTGGAGAGCTGATTTTCAAAATTCCAAGTGCTAAACATGACGAGCATGTGGCGAGGGGGAATTTTGAGTTTAAATGAAAAAGATTTTGAATAATTGTCTACAAGTGGTCATCAGAAATTATTATTGATATATCATTATGTTTTAATTTGAGGGGGAGTCTGGATAGATAAAATTGTAGATTGTTAAATTTGTGAAATTTATTTCTGGGTTAAGAATGTGCAGATTTAGCCAGGTTTTGATTCTGAATCTGAAGAAAAAGCACAGAGCCAGGTTACAATTTTGGAAGAAAGAGAAAGAAGATTGAGGATGCTTAAAGTCAGATACTTCAGAGAGCGATCAGACTGATAAAGACTGAAGACGTTGAAGACTCGACACTTAAGACTCATCAACATTCGAGGGGGAGTCTGAGTGTCGTCTTGCTGTAAAACTGTTCCAGATCAATATAAACGACAGTTAAAAGTGATATCTTGCTGAATTCAACTCATTATGTCTGTTTCGCCTTTCATTCTGAGTAGAACGCCTCTGATCGACTCGTCTCGGGTCCGACAACGATCCTACAGTTAATTTATTTGACGGCAGGGGGTAATATTGCGACATAACATCATATGTTTGGGGGGGGGGGGTAAATTGCAATTATTTCCTGGGAAAGGCTAACAGTGCCAATTGACTCTAACCCCAGGGGGTAAAATTGCAGTTTACTCAATCTTTAATTTTCAATTACAAATTGTAGTTTTTATTAAATCATATTCATGGCCGTTGGCCAGTCCAAATTTGTTAATAAACTTAACCCTCAAATCACTGCCAGTCTGCCACTACAACTGCCGCCTATGTAGCCTCTAGCTTCCACCCTCACCACTACAATTTTTAACCCCTTAAAACTATACGGTGTGAAAGGGCTTGAAAATGGGGCGTTATGCGACATATGGATGACACGCAAGCACACGTCAGAAGAGGGACGTGGTGCAAAAACAGGGGTGTGTGACGGGGCGTGGAAGAGTGATGTTATTCAACACGCGACACACACTTTTTGTTATTATTTTATATATAAATTAAAAAAAATCTATTTAAAAAACTAAAAAGTTACATAAAATTAAAATAAAATCAAATAATTTAAAATAAAATTACATAAACATTAATCATCGTCTTCGTCTTCATCAAGGTCGTTTCATTAAGAACTTGAGCCTTCCATTTTTAAAAATTTTGTTAAAAATGGGAGAGAATACTTAGTTGGGAAGAGATAAATGGATGATTTGGTGTGGTTTTTGGGTGAAACATGTGATTATATATAGGGTTTTTTTTTTCAAAAAGTTTTTTTTTTTAGTCAAGCTAGCCGCTCAACGGCTGGTTTAAACCCACCAATACCAAATGTCCACATCGTCTAGCCGTTTACCATCAACGCCGGTGGAAAATCACTCGCCCAACAATGCTGTTCACAACGCGGGGCACGGGGTGGTTTGGTGGGCGTGGACCAGCAACAACTCCATGTTTCGACATCCACACCGTGTGGTCTTAACTATTTTATTATATGTTAATTTTTATATATTAATAAAGCAAATGAAATGAATAGGGTTTTAATATATTTTAATAATATATTTTTAATATCTTTATTATTTTAATATAATAATAATTATTATTATTTTCTATACTTTCTAAGTTGGATAACCTTGATGTCAACCAACCAATACTGGTATTGAAAACACCGGTACGGTCCGGTTTATTATCGGTACATGAAGGTAAAATTCGGCACCAGCCTGATACAGAAAACGCCAAAAGTCGGTACGGATTGAGTTTGAAAATCTTTTAGTTCGGGAAATTCGGTACTGCTACATGGTACCATTTGCTCATCCCTGATCACGGGTGTCGTACAAAAAACAACGGTGGGTAGGGATGAGCTCGGTGGCAACCGATACCGAAAATACCGGTTACGGTACCGGTATATGAAGGTAAAAATTGGTAGCGAACCTGTACCAGGAACGCCAAAAGTCGGTACCGAATTGGTACTTAGGATCCTTCGGTTTGGGAAATTCGGTACCGGTACCCAGTATTATTTGCTCATCTCTGACCACGGGTTTCATACGAACAACATCATTAACATAGAACTTTTTTGATTGATTTTCTTTTGATTATTTTTTACATTTTCTTTTTATTCTTGTTAGTGGTTCCATATGCAACGCGCTCGTAGTGATTTCAAAACACATGTAAGCACAGACTAAATAATAAAAGAAGTTCGCCGCAACACGGCTAGGGTAATAAACCTAGTTAACAGTTTATAAGTGAATTAATGAAATTTAAACATCTAAATGTTACCAATATTGAAACTAAATCTTTTTATATTCGGCTTTTTAAGAATTCGACAGCATGTGTAAAGGCCCGTCTTAGTTCAGTTGTTACAACTTACATCACATTTTTATTAAATTTTGCGATGTATCTCGTAAGTAGCTGTTCAGATAATCAGTCGCGGAGCCACACTTTAAACAACGGTGTCGCCCGACACCATTGAATTTTGTGTAGCAAATACAACGTATAATAAGAAAAAATCGAGCGGTACCATTGTTTTGTTTTCTTCTAAAAGAATTAGATAATAAACAAATTTATAGTTCAAAAATTAAGCCCCGTTATTTGAATTTAATTAGTATACTTTAAATCATTAGAGGTCCATCCTTAATTTTTTTTTTCTAATCTTGTAAGCATTATGGGCTCATGTTTAATTGGTTTTGTTTCAATTATTTAGTAAGCATTATAGGCCCTTGTCTAATTGGTTTTGTTTCAATTGTTTAACCTAACCGGAACCAGATTTGATGATCATCGAATGATGCTTGTATTTGTTTGTTATAATGAAATAAGGTTTTTTTTTTTTGTTTTTTTTTTTTTTTTGCAAGTTGCCATTCTACACTATAACGATTCAAAACGTGAATAGTAATAAATCTATGTTTGGTCATTTAATAGTTTAATTCATAATTATAAGGCTATAATATTATTGTCTTTTTTATAATTAATTTACATTTCTAACCCTGAACATTAATACAGTTATCACACGACCTCTAAACTATAATAATTTTTTAATAAACAATTTACTTATACCCTTAAACTTTAATAGATTTACCATAGGTAAGTTTAATAATAATTATATTTTTTATAAGCGATTTATGTTTCGACCCCCAAACTTTAATAGAGTTATTATACAGTCCTTAAAGTTTAATAAAGTTATATAAACTTATTTTTTTTTCTTTTTTAACAAATATCTGTTCTTTTATCCTTTTTATAGGTTTAGTTTTTTTTTTCTTATTATAATTAAGGCAAATTGGAAATAAATAATCCCAACTTTCTCAATTTGGCCGGTAATAATCCCAAGTCAGTTATTAGCCGACAATAATCCAAACTGGTCAATTTTTTTTTTTGTAAAATAGTCCACCGTTAAAATAGCTTAACGGAGTAAAATTTTTTTCCGAATTACAAACCGATGTTTTAGGGCTTTTGATCGGAACGAGGATACGAGTCGATTGATGTAAAACTTACCTCAAAATACTGCCCTCAACCCACGAAAATGGTGCTTCAATTCGGGTGTTTAAATTCCAGTTAATAAAAATCAAGCCATTTCGAGCACAATTTCGAGGTAAGTTTTATATCAATTGACTCGTATCCTTATTCTAAACAAAAGCCCTAAAACATCGATTTGTAATTCAGAAAAACTTTACTCCGTTAAGCTATTTTAACGGAGGACTATTTTACAAGAAAAAATTGATCAGTTCAGATTATTATCGGCTAATAACTGACTTGGGGTTATTATCGGCCAAAGTTAAAAAGGTGGGATTATTTATTTCCAATTTACCTATATTTAAAGCTAACTTTTAACTCTAGACATGCTTATTTAATCATGTTGCTTTTTAACCCTTCAATATAAAATATACAAGATAACAAATATTATCATTTTTTATTTACCTTATTATAGTTAAATGGAACTTCTAACTCTAAATTGTTTACTTAATTGTGTTTATTGCTTAATTTTACCGTCATGAAATATATACATCCTCGCCATCCTCTACGACCTTGCCGCGAAGCGTGTGCTCTAATCTTCACCATCAACCTCCTACGACCCGCCGCGAAGCGCATGCTCGAATACTAGTTGAAAACATTATGAATCGTTTTGAAAACATGCAAATGCGTACAGAGCAACTATTAAATGAAAATTTTTATATATTTCAAATGACTTTATAGTTTTATTATGTGTTTTTATTCATTGACATTGTACTTTTACTGTGATTTTATTATGTGATTCGACCCGACTAGATCCGAACCAATCCAAAAAGTTTGACTCTGGGTTACTATAAACTGGGGTATCCATAAAAAATGACACCATAAGAAAAGGTTTCTGGCTCCGCCACTGCAGATGATTAAATTTTATATGATACAAATAATTTGAATTAAATTTTATATGATACAAATAACTTGAAATAAGAATAATGGATTTAATAATTTTAACAATTGTTAATTGGCTGCCACCGGTTCCAACAACAAAAATCATCACTAGCAGTTCCGACTAATAATATATTGGCCTCCAATAAACCCTGACTAACATAACCCTAATGCCGTTAGTTGCAGGTCACCGAAAAAACGTTTTTGGCCGGAAAATTCAACATATTTGTCCCAAACCTCTTTGTAACCTTAGATCGAACATTTAGCAACCTTTTTCTAGTAAAAACTCTAATTATTGAGGTCACCGGAAAACTCTTTTTTGACCAGAAAACTCCTTTTTGGTCGGAAACTCAACATTTTCGTCCCAAACCTCTTTTTATCTTTAGATCGGACCTTTAGGAACCTTTTTTCCGGTCAAAAACGTTTTTCGACGATTAACGACGTTAGGTTTCTGTTAATCATGATCCATTGGAGGCCAATATGTGAATAATTGGTACTACATTGATGATTTTTATAGTCATGACTGATGACACAGCTAATTAACAATAGTTTAAATTATTGAAATTCATTATTCCATTAAAATATGATATACAAATATAATAATAGTGTATGAATTATTAAGAAATTAATTAAAAAATTGAAGAAAGGGAATGAGGTTGCTGTTGGGTATTAATGAAAAAGAATTGAGGCCAGCGATTCAGCATGGACTTAGGGGACTGATGTGACCACCCCCACGATCAACAACTCATTTTGTTACATCTTTTTTGTTACCAAATAATTGGTTAAATACAAAAGCTAAAAACAATTTAAGTTGGGGAATTTTATTGGCACACCAGCTAATCCATTCTTATACTTTGCTTTTTTAATACGGGTCGTATAGGCCTATACGAGTCGTATAGGTTCAAAAGTCAAATCTGCATGTGTCAGTGCATGTCTGGCGGCTGGCTGGACCTATACGGGTCGTATTGCTTTTTTTTTTTTTACAAATTGTTGTATACATTTAATCATAGTTTTAACAAAATTTAATAAAAGAATTCTTTTATTTTTTAAACAAAAAACATTTTTAAAACTTAATCATGTAGACCCTCTTGTTAGGACCTGAGTTTGACTTGATTGTGTTGTTTTAATAAGATGTAATGAAAGTAGATAAAACAGGGAATAATTTGCAGCGGAATGATGTAAAACTTTATAACACAATCAAGGAAAGATTTACGTTTATCATACAATGCTTTCATTAGTCATAAGATTGAATACATAATGATTGACTTATGCATGCATGAACACTAACTCCCCCTTAGCCCGAACTCACTATGGTTGTTCGTACAAGATGAGTGTGTGTGCAAAAGAGCTAATAGAACAGTACAGGTACTGTTCTATATATAGTACAAATCCTAACCACTGAGCATCTTTGCTGACGTCACCTAGACAGTGACAGCTAACAGTTATAACAACCTCTAAACACTGATGCTACATAAACACTGTTACATTGATAAATGAATAATAAAACACTGATGAAGCAATCCACTGATGAAGCTTAAACTCTGATGAGGCTGAGAAGTGATTTCCTCTATGGTTGATTAGGCCTTTGATTCCAGCAGTTCTTTGACAATCAACAGTACTTTGACATCAGTAGTTCTTTGGTCTTCAACAGTCTTTGCAACCTACAGTCTTTACAAAGCAACAGCCTTTAGAGTCATCAGTTGTTAAGTACCACTGCCATTGGAGGGAATTATGTTCAAACATCGCTTATTGTGGATCAACTGTAGAGAACCAGTTTTGGATTTTCTATCATCTGTTCTTCAAGAAAGGATTACATGGGCCAACAATCCCCCTAGAACAAATGATGCCAAAACACTTCCTTATTTTGATCTTTATTCTCTCATTAACCTTTCCCTGATTTGCCCTTTAAACTGGAGCTCAAAATTCAAGGAGCCGGTATCATCTTCATCCCTATGAAGCTGAAGGTTCAAAAGATCTTGGAGGTCAACTGCATTCAGACCAAGTGCATCCTCCCTTGATATCTTTTCAGCTCTACCATCAGACCTGAGCAAAGTCAATACGTGGGTTTGTTTGTCAGACTTCCACTTTAGTATTTTTGGGTCTGATGGGTTTCTTAGGTGAAGTTTTATTTGAGAGGAGTTAGGGGATTGAGGTCTGCTTGCTAACCTTTGAAGTGTTTGAGCAAATTGAGCTCGAAGTTGCACAGAAGCCTCATCCAATCCAAATTGCAATTGATTCTTGATAGCCGCTTTTCTAAATTCAACATCTCTCTTTTCATCTTCCACATCAATCTGCTGCTGTCTTTTTCTTTGGTTTAAGACATTGATGGATACATTAGATGGTGTGAACAACTTTTTAAGAGAGTCGGTCTGCTGAGGCCTATCAGTGGTTTCATCTTTGTATACTGGCTTCTTTGGAAGAGAAGGATCTGTTTCTCTCAGCTTTTCCAACTTATCATAAATTTGATCAACATACTGCTTAGACCATCTTGCAATGGCCCTAGCAGTCCCATACTTAGCTGCTACAAGCTCTGCTCTCTTCCATTTGTACCCAAATGCATCATCTACACCAGCTTTTTTAAATTTGTTCAAGTTGGGAGCAAATTTCTTCATATGAGGATCATTTTTCATATTTTCAACTCTGTTTGCTTCTTCTTTGAGAGCTGCAAGAGGCCAGTCTTTGAATTGATACTTGTAGGCTTGGTAGGTTTGTCTCTCATGATAAGAGCTATGAAATCTTCCCTCAATTCCTTTTGAAGAACAACATTTGGTGGCAGATTTGACATCTTCTTACTTAGGTCTCTAGCAAAGTCTTCCAGTATCCTGACTTTACTTAGCCCATGTTGCATTCGACCTTGTAAGTTGTTGTCTCCTAGCCCTTTACTCTCTTCTTTTGCCTGATATTCTGCTTGTTTGGATTTCAACTTCAGATACTCATTAATGTTATTTGGAGTTCTGAATCCATGAAGAGATGGGAATGTTCTTTTGGATGGGTCATCCGCTGTATAAAATTGTATCATTTCCTTTTGAACTACAAGCAGTTCCAGAGGGTATTGAGCTGCCAATGGAATGTCTCTTGGGAGGTAACCAGTGGGTGGATGATCAATTGGGTTGGATGTTGGTGATGAAGTTGGAATGAATGGTTTGGGTGAAGTTTGAATGAATGGAGCAGATGATAATGGAATTGGTACAGGTATATCCTTTTCTTCCTTTTCTTCTTCATGCACCATGAATTTTCTTTTTCTTTTGTAAACAGATTTTGGAGGAGGAGGAATTTGTGAAGGAGAATGTGCTATAGGTGTAAGGGTTGATTGTGAGGGAAATTGAAATTTGGTGGAATCAGTGGATTGACTAACAACTGTTGAAACAACTGGTGTCTCAACCGCTGTTGTCTTAACATATGTTGAAGCATTTGTTGCATCAACATTTGTTGCAATGGAGGTTGGTAGTGGTGATGAGGGTTTTGTTTTTTGCCTTTTGAGAGGTGGTTTTTGTGGTGAGCGTTTTGGTTTGGTTGTGTCAGTGTTTGGCTTTTTGGTTCAGCAGTGGTTTGTTTTTGTGGTGGTGAAGGTGGTTTAGGAAATATGGCAATGGGAGGTTTGTTATGTTTGTGTGATTGTCTTCTATTTGAGCTTCCAATGTTCAGCAATTTGTTTTCTTTCTTCACCTTTTTCTCTAACTCATGCCTCAACACATCTTTTCTACTTTCTTTAGTATCTTTTCTCTTCTGCTTTTTTTCAATCTCCTTATTTGTCTGCTTGTTAAGGGTATCATCAACTCCCTTTTTCTTGCCTGTTTCAGATTTTTCAGAAGATTTTGCAGAAGATTTCTTAGCAGGCTCTGGCTTTTGTTTTGGCTGATTCCTTGGTGTAGGTTTGCCAAAGTTTTTCATTGAATCATCTTTCTCCCCCGTTTTGGTATCATCATCATCATCATCATCTATCACACCCCCGATCTCCGGTGGGCCCGGATGGGTACAGTCGTGATGGTCGGATAACAATTATCACAATTTAATAATATGCAGCGGAAGTATTGGATTAAAATTAATAAAATAAAGCTTGAATGTATAAAAGTATTACAAGCGTTTGACACAAGCCCACATGCAGGATCCAAATAAACAAGCTTGAATGTATAAAAGTATTACAAGCGTTCGATACAAGCCCACATGCAGGATCCAAATAAACAGAGCTTTAGACATCATAGGCCTTAAGCATCAGGATGTGCAAATTCCTTAGCCTTCATTCTAGCCGGCCCGCCTATCATAAGGTTCAGTACCTGCTGTTCAATCTTTTGAAAATACGTCAGCCAAAGCTGGTAAATACAATTAACTGACTCTTTGGAAAATAGTTTTTCGAAAAGAGTTTTAAACATATAGAAAACTCGTAAGTGATCTTTTCAACATATCTTGGAATTTATTCTTGTTACGAGATTATATACTTGATTAACCATTGGGTTTTCCGGACATGGTATCATTAACCCCCCAATTATGATAATTATCAACTAAACGGATTAAACCGTATTCTTACATTTTTGCGCAATCATAGGCGACTTACTTATGTAATAACCGTCCCAAGAGGCATATTTTCCATTCCCAAGTTTACACTACAATAAGTCAAGAGTATTTACCTTTTTGCTGGTTAAACCCTTCTCGGTAAACTTATGTAAACTAGTTACGTAAGTCTAACCGTACGCGTATAATCGATGACAGGTAACCGGATGAGTCATGAACAAGTTCCATATGCCAATACACTTTAAACAAGTTATAATATCAGTAGGATATTAACTTGTATGCCCGTTAAGGTTTTAAAATCAAACTATGCCTCATAAGGGCATTTTGGTAAATTTACAACTTATAAAAGGAGCTTGCAAGTAAACTGATGTCATGGTTATAAACATTCTGTAAAAATGTTTAAATTATGATATCATATCAGTAAGATATCAAATATATGTGTGGTTTATGCTTTATGACCAAACTATGCACTGTAGGGGCATTTTGGTCATTTCACACATAGTTTTGAGACTTTATTTGGGATTTTGAGTTCATGAATTATACCTAGTGTAAAAGCATTTAAAATAGTTTATAAAATCAGTAGGTAACAAGTCTTGGTTCATACATATGGTTTAAAACCATACTATGCGCTTAACCGGCTTAATGTCGTTAAATGATGATTTACGCGAAGATTTATGAAATCTAATGTTAAGACCAGCTTTGAATAGTTAAAATATTTTATTTGTCATAACATATCAGTAAGAAAAAGGTTTGGTTTGAATATTAGGCTTAAAACGCATTTTGTGTGCCACAAGGGCATTATCGTCATTTATCGGCATTATATACGAAACTGAAATTAAACTCGGTTTACAACCTGACTTAGCATCCCAAATAATCCTAATTATCATATCATATCAGCAGGTAATGAGTTTTATGCTAGCATTATGTTTAAAACTCATTTTAGACTTAAAAGGGTATTTTTAGTCCTTTTAAGGGCATAGTTTACGCTTATATGCCTAAACTCAGTTTATGACCAGTTTATAAAAACCAAAATATTCTAAACATGTTTACATATCAGTACATAACTCATTTACATGCTCATTTATAACTAAAACCTTATTTTAAAACAAAAGGGCATTATAGTCAAAGTACGACATAATAACGGAACATGCGCATAAACTCAGATTCCTAGTCCGATCGTGTAATATAACCTTATGGGGTTATACTACATTATATTACGATCATAACGGAACCTAAAATCAGTAGCATACTATTCTAATTCGGTTTATAACCAAAAGTCAACGTAGAAGTCAAACTACGCGACTTTCGGTTGTGAACCGACCCTTAAACAGGAATTGAGGAGCCGAACATGTTTACACATGTTCTAATAATTATTACCGAGTTTTTTAAGTGATAAAACGTATTTTATAATACTTCTAAACTCATATCGTAATTATTTTTAAAACTGACCCGTTGACTTTTTAAATTAATATTATGTTGACTCGTCAGTTGACCAAACAAACGTGATTCCTAGGAGGTGCCCTTTTGAGGGATTAACACGTACCTAATTACGATCATGTAGCCATGTTCATTGTGAAAAATGGCTTAACCGTTTAAGGTCTAACTAAAAGTCAAAGCGTTTATTGTAAACGCTTGACTTTTCGGGTTTAAGAGCCAAATAAAATAACTAGCCATGAAAGGATCACTTACAAGTGGTCCTAGGGACTGAAGAACACTCAAAGGTATGCTCCCAATGTTCAGGAGCTCCCAAAAGAGAATGATAGAAAGAATTCAAGAATTGGTGCAAATGAAAATGTATGATTCATGGCCTTTATATAGATTTCAAGAATTCTTAGGATTGTGCCAAGTGTTTAGGGCTATCATAAGATCATTACATGTGTTATACTAGGTTTTTAAAACCATTAACAAACCCATGGTTTTGATTAAAATAGTTTTGGATTGGCAGAAATGGCCCTTGTTACTTTTAAATGTATTTTATACTTTCAAAGTTTATATTTTAAGCACAAAGTTTATAATTCTCACTTGAAAGGTTAATATAAGTCATGGAGGCCCTTAGTGGCCTGTAATACACACACACAAGAGTACAACCGAGTATCATGGAGTTACTGGTTCGTTTAAAGTAGTCACTCAAAGGCGTAGTTTCGTACGTTGACGCTTTTAGTCCTTTTGACGCACAATGTTGTGCGTATTATCGTTTGAAAACATCAAAACCTTACGTAGCTCATATCAGGCTTTCCCGTGAGTATTATGGAACATCACGATGCTCTGGGTTCATTAAAAGGTCATTCAGAGGTAAGAATTAACATGTTGACACTTTTAACCGTTTCAACGCACAAACTTGTGCGTATTTTCGTTTAACGACATCAAAGCCCAAAACGGCCAATATTAGGTATTCCCAAGAGTGTGATCAAATATCATAGCTCTCTGGATTCGTTAAAAGGTCACTCAGAGGTAAGAATTAACATGTTGACGCTTTTAACCCTTCGTAACGCAAACTTTAGAGTTTATCGCTAACGGTTTCGATCATCCAACATGTGGCTTAATATGAGAATACGAATACTGTATAATGTCACTCAGAGGCTTAGTTTAAGCATGTTGACACTTTCAGTCCTTTCATATTCAAAGTTTTAACTGTTTGGCGATGATAGTCCTTCCTAGTCAGCGTTTGACATAATTAGGATTAGGGACACGTGTCGATACATTATTGAACATGATTTTACGAGCTGTTACATCCTCACCCCCTTAAAAGAAATCTCGACCTCGAGATTTGTTTGGAGTAATACGGTCTGTTCCATATAGTAGGAGGTTTCAATTTCTCAAAAGTATCCTAGGCCACAAAGGGAATCCCATTTCTCATTTCGAGGTCAACTTGGAACTTTTAAATTCCAAGGTCCATAATGGACGAGGTTTATCAATAAACCTTAAAGCTCACGCTTAATTGTCATGGCGAAGCATGAAGAGTGCTTATCAGCTTGAGCATTTCGCTGAAATTTCCAAAGATAAAAAATATATTTAATATAAAAACCCGATACTTTAGACAACGGTGTTCCTTAAGGAGACTTGATGTTGTCGTTTATATATCTCAGCTTGTCGGAATTATAAATTTCCCTTAATTGACAAGAAGCGTCGACTTAGTAAGTTTGTCAACTGTAATTTTACATCGTGTCATTATCGTGGCTTATCCTAGGTAACTTGGAGGTTAGACCTATTGTTACCATTTTCCCAAATCTAATTGGCATTTCCTATACAAAGATGGAGACTAAGAACAGTCTACAATGTTTGACTCACTGGCGAATATACTAACATTATGCTTCCTGGGTGGCTATGGACTTATCATGTCCATCCACACAAAGTTCTCCAGCTTTCGATTTTAATTCATCAAAAGTTACTTGTGTCATGTAGATGACACATCCTTCCTGCAATCACTTGGATGCCTCAAGCATAAAAGCTTTTTCGGGCAATCCATAGTGCTGATCTTCCACGGATGGTGAATATATCACCAGATGGGAATTTAAATTTCGATAAGTTTCATACTGCAGACACTGTGGATTTGGTTTTTCAACTAACCAATCCATGTCTAAAAACATATCGATTTCATTAAGATTTATAGATAAAATATTATCAAAGACAAATTAATTTGTGAAGGATATAACATATGTGAAACCATCTAGATTGGCCACTTGATTTTATAAATAATATTTTTGTTTTGAAATGGCGGAATTAAAATTTTATTAAATTTACAATCGATGAAGCTTTAACTGGCTCCAGAGTTTAAAATAAGTTTCTAATAATAAAACATTTACGAGAAATAGGTACGTAAAGATATTTCTTGAACTGCTTCTGCTGTAGAAGATTGGAAGGCTCATACATTGCCTTTCTTGACATTAATGGCCTTGTTCTTCCCGTCAGTCGCCCTCTTTGGGCAACGGGTCTTTATATGCCCTTTTTCACCACATCCATAGCAGGTGGCATCTTTCAAGTCTTTGCATTCATGGGACTTGTGGTCCATCTCCTTACAGATGCCACATCCTTTGGTCTGCTCACGGAAACATTTTCCGAAGTGTTGCTTCCCGCTGGTTTTGCATTTGGGTTTTGCCTCCCTCGGCTTGGACTGGTTATAATTCGAATCAGTCTTACCCTTTTTGTAATCCATACTTGGGGTATCATCGCGCTTTCGCTTGTGATCCTCTTCAGCTTTAGTCGCCCTTGTTCTTATTTCATCTTCAGTGAGAGAAAGAGCCAGATCCACAGCGGATCTATAAGTAACAGTTTTGGAGGATTTAACCATTCCTTTTATTTCTGGAGCGAGTCCTCTGATAAACCCGCACAATGCGCTTAGACTCGGGGGTAATTAAATAAGGCACGAGTCTTGATAAAGAGTTGTATTCAGATACATAGGCTCGACACTCGAGGCCTTTCATGGTTAGCCTTAGAAAGTCAGATTCAACTTTCTCCACCTCGTGAGGTGGACAGTAAGTCTCACGAATCAATTCCACAAACTTAGACCAACTCAGGTTATACATTGCAACCTTTCCAGTGGATTGGATTAGTGTCTTCCACCATGTTAGTGCATCCTCCTTGAAGGATTGGGACACGTATTTAACAGTGTCCTTGGCGGCACAACCGCTTATATCAACAACGGTTTCCATTTCATCCAGCCACTTTAGAGCATCAATAGCTCCAACCTCACCCGTAAAGTCACGGGGTTTACAAGAAACAAAGTATTTATATGTACACCCCTTCTTAGAGTCGTGAGATTCAGCTTTCTTGATACTCTTGATACTCTGCTCACTTTTAGTTGAGGAGAAATGAGACTTTTCGGTCTTATAAGTATTAGAACGAGGTTTAGTAATGGAGCTCTCTTTTTGTACTGATGGTTCTGGCCCTTTAAATGTGGCCATAAATCCAGCCAGGGCTTTACCGACTTCATCGACAACTATGGATCGAAGACGATTCTCTTCGTCATTACGGTTCTGGTGCTCTAAATCGTCACCACCATTTTTCTTTCTTACTTCGCCAATACTCAGGCTCGCCATAAGTTTATCTAAAAGATAATAAAGCCATCAGTAATACTTCGAGAACTAAATATCAAATCAATTTATTAGCATTAAATCTTACAGATCTATTTGTTTATATATATCAATTTCGCTAGCCCTGCTTACCGCCATATAATTCATTGGCTTGTCACAAAGGACGTTTAAATATAGCACATTGGCTTGTCTCGAAAGATGTGAAAGACACGGCACAAGGGCTTGTCACAAGATTGTGAAGAATATGGCACAAAGGCCTCGTCACGAAGGACATTGAATGATAGGGCACAAAAGCCTTGTCACGAAGGATAATTAAGATATATATAAATCGCGATCTTATTTGATCAAAGGGCTTTAAGGTTTGAACATAGTTTATTACCTTTGGATAAGGGGTCCTAGATCATTTCTGTCGTTGCAATTGACAATATTATATGGCCCGTAGGCGATTCGATTGACTTCACAAAGGATGTGAAACTAATGGTCATCGTACTGATGATATTAGTCATGATCGCATTTGATCATATAGATTACGAAACTTGGGCATAGATTTCCACTTTGGACAGGGAACCATAATGGTCACAACTGTCATTGTCTCAAATGGACGATATAATATAGTATGTAAACGAAACATCACAAGGAACGTTAAGTATGATTATCATGTTGATGATATTAATCATGATCGCATTGATCATATAGACTATTTAGGCTTGGGTATAACCCATCACTTTGAACAGGGGACCATAAAGGTCACCCACTCTCATTGTCTCATCAATAATAGAGTAAAGTATAGCCCGTAGGCACTTCATCACTAGAGATGTTAATATTATTGATGTGTGTCGGTGTGTATATATTTTTATGTATATTTTTAGCCCTTTTTAACACTTTAGTCAAGTTTTAAATTTATAAAACACGACATTTTATTAACACTAAACACACATATGGGCAAGTGCACCCATCGTGAGCGTAGTATAGCGTTGGTAAGATACCGAGGTCGTCCAAGGACACAAGAGCTTTTAGTACCGGTTTATCCTCAACGTCTAATCAAATCAAAATTTTAGAAAAAGGTTTTAAACATGAAAATAAAAACTAAAAATGCTGAAAAATAAAATAAAATAAAAACAGATAGACAAGATGAATCACTTGGATCCGACTCGCCTTTAGTGTAACCTTTAATGTTTTCCGCACTTTTGCACTTTTTAAGAGATTATCTTAGTTATAGTAGTAGACCCCTCTTTTGAATATGACGTTACCCTCAACCCAGTAGTTTGAGTCAACAAGGATACAATCCTAAAGGGTTGGATTATTGAAAGATAATTAATTAAGTTATTAGTGCGTAATGTGGTAGGCCCCTCTTTTGAAGGTGACGTTACCCTCGGCTAAGTGGTTTGAGTCAGCAGGGATACAATCCCAAGTAGCCGGGTTAATGTATTAATAGTAGTTTGCATATGAGGGGATCAAGCTATTCGCACCCCCGCCATCCAATACCAGTGGGTATTGAAGGAGGTTCTAGTAAGCTTGACCCAGGTCCTTGTAGGATCTATACACTGAACAAGGCAAGAACCTTACCAAACCATTCCCTTAACCCTCGACCAGGTAGCCAACATATCTCCACATAGACCGTGGAGATATGAATGGTGTAAATCTTTTATTTTATATAGACAGTAAAATAACGCCAAGACACCACGGAAAAATGATAAGGAAGTTTCACCTTCAACATAAGAAACTTGTTATTAAAGTCGTTAATACAAAACCAAATAAAAAGCACGAAAAGATTAAAAAACAAAAGTATTACACTAAATGCTTGTCTTCACCAAGTGATGTAAGGGACTTAGGCAAACATGGCCTTTGATTGTCAAGAACTCTTACTATCAATCTTGGATCCCGAGACTACTACACACACTCTATGATGGATGATGGATGATGGATGATGGTGGTGGATGTGGGTGTTGTGATGGTGGTGGATTGTGGGTGAAGTGGGAGAGAGGTGGTTTGTCAAGGATGCTTTTGAAGTGAACCAAGCACCTCTATTTATAGCCTGCACAGAAGCCCGGACACGGCCCCGTGTCCACTAGGCACGGCCCCGTGTCCATCTACTTTCTCTTTCTCCATTAATTGCAGTTTGTCTGCATTAGTTGACCACGCCCCTGTGTCCGCTGGGCACGGCCCCGTGTGCAGAAGCGTATCTGTACTATCAAGATTTGCTTGGATTCTGCGAATCTTAGCGTTGACCACGGCCGTGTGGAGCTGGGCACGCCCCCGTGTTGGGGAATAGAAGCTTCTACGCTTTTGTCTTTTCTACAGACACTTGGGCACACCCCCGTGTCCGTTGGGCACGGGGCGTGTTCAGCCTTCTGATATCTTGTTTTTGCTTGGGAAGATGCTGTCGAGGGGTCGGGCATGCCACGTTTATTCCTTTTCTTGTATTTGTGTTAGATTTAGCTGCATTTTTGCTTCTTTTGTTCATTTGCGCTCATTTAATCCTGAAAATACAAAAGGAAGACAAAAGTACACTTTTTCCAACATTAGTACTAAAAAGGGTTAGTTTTATGCCTCATTTGATGTAATTTATATGTTTCATTTTACACACATCAATTATGATCATCATACTGATGATATTAGTCAGGATCGCACTGATCATATTGACTATAAGATTTGAGCATAGCTCACCCCCTTGGGCAAGGAATCATAAAAGATTACAACTTCCTTTGTCACAATTGGACAATATGATATAGCCTGCAAGCAAAATATCTCCGAGGATGTTAAATATGATCATCATATTGATGATTTTAGTCATGATCGGATTGATCATATAGACTATTTTGGCTTGAGCATAGCTCACTACCTTGGATAGGGAATCATAAAGATCACAATGTCAATGTCTCAAAAGGACAACATGTTATAGCCCGTAGGCAAAACATCACTAAGTATGTTAAATAATATGATCATCGTATTGGATGATATTAGTCATGATCGCATTGATCATATAGACTTTGTGGCTTAGGTATAACCCACCACCTTAGACAGGGAACCTTAAAGGTCACAGCTGTCATAGTTTTAACTGATAATGCGGTAATATGATTCCTATTCTTCCACATAGTTGGGAATTGTTGGAGATTTGGAACGAGTATCGTTACAAAGTTGACGAAGATCTTTTCCTTAATTGGAGATGCGTCTCAGTTGACGTTGAAAATATAAGTCCCTTTCCGTATTGGGAGATTTGGGAATACGTCGCAGTTGACGTTTAAGTATAAGTCCCTACCCAGATTGGGAGATTTGGGAATATGCCTCAATACAGTCGGCGTATTTGATACAGCTTAATACATTCACCGTTTAAATATATGCCTTTCTCCTTATTGGGAGATTCAGGAATACACCTCAATATAGTACGGCGTATATGATACAGCTCAATAAAGTACACTGTATATGGTACGACTCAATAATGTACACCGTTTAAATGCATATTCTTCTCCACATTAGGAGATTTCGGGGATGATTAGCATCACATAGATGGATGAAATTTCTATCTCCTTTCCACACATTCGGAAATTAGTTGGAGATCTTAGATAAGTGTTGTCCTATAGTTGGACGAAAATCACTTAAAGATTTTTAAGATTATATTGGTGTGAGGGAATCAGTTTTCCACTACTATCACCCTTTCGACCACTACCATTGGTGGGAAGTATATAGTTAAGACAGAGTCTTTTATCAAGGTCTTCTTTACTAGTCTTAATTTCGTAAGAACTAGTAGGCCGAGTAAATTCAAAAGGGATTTATTTGCTTGATTGCTAGCGGCCCTTCGACTAATTTGTCTTCACCCAATAGAGTTGGCACTTTTAGTCCTTCTCCTTAATTGGAGTTTCCAGGACACGTCTCATTTGACGTTTTTATTATATGCACTTCTCCTTATTCGGAGGTTTGGTATACGCCTCAATATAGAACAACGTATATGTTACGGTTCAATATAGTACACCGTTTTATTATATACCCTTTCTCCTTATGGGGAGATTCGGGAATACGCCTCAATATAGTACAGCCTATATGATACAGCTCAATAAAGTACACTGTATATGGTACGGCTCAATAAAGTATACCATTTATAAATATACCCCTCTCCTTTTCGGGAGAATTAGGGATACGCCTCAATAAAGTACAACGTATATGATACAGCTCAATAAAGTACACTGTATATGGTACGACTAAATAAAGTACACCGTTTAAATATATACCCCTCTCCCTATCAGGAGAATTGGGGATACGCCTCAATAAAGTACAGCGTATATGATACAGCTCAATAAAGTACACTGTATATGGTACGACTCAATAAAGTACACCGTTTATAAATAAGCCCCTCTCCTTATCAGGAGAATTGGGGATACGCCTTAATAAAGTAAAGCGTATATGATACAGCTCAATAAAGTACACTGTATATGGTACGGCTCAATAATGTACACCGTTTAAATTTATACCCCTCTCCCTATCAGGAGAATTGGGGATACGCCTCAATAAAGTACAGCGTATATGATACAACTCAATAAAGTACACTATATATGGTATGGCTCAATAAAGTACACCATTTAAATATATACCCCTCTCCCTAGCAGGAGAATTGGGGATACGTCGTCTTATATTTGGACGAAAATTTTGCACTTTTCAACCACTTATTGGTGGGAACATGTGCTTTTGGCCTTCTTCTATCGTGCAATCAAGAGATCTGTTTGACAAGGTAGGAGCAATAAATGCGATCTTCATATCATTAGAAGGAAAAATCGTAAAATGGGCTCCATAAAATCAATGATTCTTCTTATGGCAGTAATATCGCCAAAATATGTTAGATGCTTACTATTAGCCGATATCAGTACAATATGACCGTTGGGAGTTCTTAGTGGTTCCATGCATTAAACCGTCATACTGGCCAGACATGAAAGCAATCTATGGGACACACTAAGATACTGCCAAGTATCATATGGCGCTTCTATCAAACTAAATTTGGCATTCGTAGTTGCTAAAAATCAATGAAATAAAAATCATTGTCGTACTCCAGTTGGAGAAATTTGCTGGCGAGAGTTGTCGAATTTTATACAATGTATATATATATATATACCCAGACGGGTTTGAATTAATCGAGCTCAAAGACTCGAAATTATATGCCTTAAGCATGAATCAGAGGAAGTAATTCCTTTTTCTGCTTAATCTCTAGAATAAGAGAATTTTTGAATCAAAGAATAGAAATTTGGTGCAAAGTGCACTTATATTATTGCCATGATACGGCTTTCTATAATCGTTGCTATTTCAATCAGCTGGTGAGATATCACCGGAATGTCTATCAAATATGATAGACTTCAGATACATGATATTAGGATATCACAAGAATACCAAAAGATCTATCATCAGGTGACGAGGTTTATCATCCTCGTATCAGAGTCATCGTCTCCAAAACATATGTAGTTCACCATATGGAACTTCAAGCTACTCAATAGTAGAGATCCTCGAGTCCGTTCCCCATTATAGTTTCTTCATCTGATCCGCGACATCTTGGCGGTATAAAATCAATAACTACTATATATATTAAGAGTAGTCTTATATTCAGGTCTAGACTCGGAGTTTTTAAAGGAATCTGCATTTGTGATATTTGAGATTAGACACTAAGGGCTAGTGTCTAATTCACTCAAACTGTAGCTCTGATACCAACCTGTCACACCCCAATCTCCGGTGGGCCCGGATGGGTACAGTCGTGACGGTCGGATAACAGTTATCACAATTTAATAATATGCAGCGAAAGTATTGGATTAAAATTAATAAAATAAAGCTTGAATGTATAAAAGTATTACAAGCGTTCGATACAAGCCCACATGCAGGATCCAAATAAACAGAGCTTTAGACATCGTAGGCCTTAAGCATCAGGATGTGCAAATTCCTTAGCCTTCATTCTAGCCGACCCGTATTCCCAGCCTATCATAAGGTTCAGTGCCTGTAGTTCAATCTTTTGAAAATACGTCAGCCAAAGCTGGTAAATACAATTAACTGACTCTTTGGAAAATAGTTTTTCGAAAAGAGTTTTATACATATAGAAAACCCGTAAGTGATCTTTTAAACATATCTTGGAATTTATTCTTGTTACGAGATTATATACTTGATTAACCCATTGGGTTGTCTGGACATGGTATCATTAACCCCCATATGATAATTATCCAGTAAACGGATTAAACCTTATTCTTACATTTTTGCACAATCATAGGCGACTTACTTATGTAATAACCATCCCAAGAGGCATATTTGCCATTCCCAAGTTTACAATAAAATAAGTCAAGAGTATTTACCTTTTTGCTAGCTTCCAATCAACAAGACTATATTTGGAAAAAGCCGCAAGTCTAAGTATTATTGACCCAAGTCCCATTATCTGGGGATACTATAGTCTGGAATGAACAGATTTATTATCTGTTAGAATGTACACGGGCCAAAGGTAGTTCCTTTAGACATGACCCGATACTTAAGAATAGGTTCGCTAGATTAAACGTATACCGAATAGAATGTGGTTTAAACCCAAGAAGTACTAAGACTTGTATAATATGGGTAAACATTATACATTCTGGATTTTGAGATCAAAACGCTAAGGTTTTACCCTTCTCGGTAAACTTATGTAAACCAGTTACGTAAGTCTAACCGTACGCGTATAAGCGATGACGGGTAACTGGATGAGTCATGAACAATTTCCATATGCCAATACACTTTAAACAAGTTATAATATCAGTAGGATATTAACTTGTAAGCCCGTTAAGGTTTTAAAATCAAACTATGCCTCATAAGGGCATTTTGGTAAATTTACAACTTATAAAAGGAGATTGCAAGTAAACTGTTGTCATGGTCATAAACATTCTATAAAAATGTTTAAATTACGATATCATATCAGTAGGATATCAAATATATGTGTGGTTTATGCTTTATGACCAAACTATGCACTATAGGGGCATTTTGGTCATTTCACACATAGTTTTGAGACTTTATTTGGGATTCTGAGTTCATGACTTATACCTACTGTAAAAACATTTAAAATAGTTTATAAAATTAGTAGGTAACAAGTCTTGGATCATACATATGGTTTAAAACCATACTACGTGCCTAACCGGCTTTAATGTCGTTAAATGACGATTTAGGCGAAGATTTATGAAATATAATGTTAAGACCAGCTTTGAATAGTTAAAATATTTTATTTGTCTTAACATATCAGTAAGCAAAATGTTTGGTTTAAATATTAGGCTTAAAACGCATTTTATGTGCCATAAGGGCATTATCGTCATTTATCGGCATTATATACGAAACTGAAGTTAAACTCGGTTTACAACCTGACTTAGCAACCCAAATAATCCTAATTATCATATCATATCAGCAGGTAATGAGTTTTATGCTAAAATTATGTTTAAAACTCATTTTAGACTTAAAAGGGTATTTTTAGTCCTTTTAAGGGGATAGTTTACGCTTATATTGCCTAAACTCAGTTTATGACCAGTTTATAAACACCAAAATATTCTAAACATGTTTACTTATCAGTACATAACTCATTTACATGCTCATTTATAACTAAAACCTTATTTTAAAACAAAAGGGCATTATAGTCAAAGTACGACATAATAACGGAACATGCGCATAAACTCAGATTCCTAGTCCGATCATGTAATATAACCTTATGGGGTTATACTACATTATATTATGATCGTAACGGAACCTAAAATCAGTAGCATACTATTCTAATTCGGTTTATAACCAAAAGTCAACGTAGAAGTCAAACTACGCGACTTTCGGTTGCGAACCGACCCTTACACTGGAATTGACGAGCCGAACATGTTTACACATGTTTTGATAATTATTACCGAGTTGTTTAAGTGATAATACATATTTTAGAATACTTCTAAACTCATATCGTAATTATTTTTAAAACTGACCCGTTGACTTTTTAAATTAATATTATGTTGACTCGTCAATTGACCAAACAAACGTGATTCGTAGGAGGTGCCCTTTTGAGGGATTAACACCTACCTAATTACGATCACGTAGCCATGTTCGTTGCGAACAATGGCTTGACCATTTAAGGTCTAACTAAAAGTCAAAGCGTTTATCGTAAACGCTTGACTTTTCGACGCTTGACTTTTCGGCTTTAAGAGCCAAATAAAATAACTAGTCATGAAAGGATCACTTGCAAGTGGTCCTAGGGACTGAAGAACACTCAAAGGTATGCTCCCAATGTTCAGGAGCTCCCAAAAGAGAATGATAGAAAGAATTCAAGAATTGGTGCAAATGAAAATGTATGATTCATGGCCTTTATATAGATTTCAAGAATTGCTAGGATTGTGCCAAGTGTTTAGGGCTATCATAAGATCATTACATATATTATACTAGGTTTTTAAAACCATTAACAAGCCCATGGTTTTTATTAAAATAGTTTTGGATTGGCAGAAATGGCCCTTGTTACTTTTAAATGTATTTTATACTTTCAAAGTTTATATTTTAAGCACAAAGTTTATAATTCTCACTTGAAAGGTTAATATTTAAGCACAAAGTTTATAATTCTCACTTGAAAGGTTAATATAAGTCATGGAGGCCCTTAGTGGCTCGTAATACACACACACACACAGGAGTACAACCGAGTATCATGGAGTTCCTGGTTCGTTTAAAATAGTCACTCAAAGGCGTAGTTTCGTACGTTGACACTTTTAGTCCTTTTAACGCACAATGTTGTGCGTATTATCGTTTGACAACATCAAAACCTTACGTAGCTCATATCAGGTATTCCCGTGAGTATTATGGAACATCACGATGCTCCGGTTTTGTTAAAAGGTCATTCAAAGGTAAGAATTAACATGTTGACACTTTTAACCGTTTCAACGTACAAACTTGTGCGTATTTTCGTTTAATGGCTTCAAAGCCCTAAACGGCCAATATTAGGTATTCCCAAGAGTGTGATCAAATATCATAACGCTTTGGATTCGTTAAAAGGTCACTCAGAGGTAAGAATTAACATGTTGATGCTTTTAACCCTTCGTAACGCAAACTTTAGAGTTTATCGTTAACGGTTTCGATTATCCAACATGTGGCTTAATATGAGAATACGAATACCGTATAATGTCACTTAGAGGCTTAGTTTAAGCATGTTGACACTTTCAGTCCTTTCATATCCAAAATTTTAACTGTTTGGCGATGATAGTCCCTCCTAGTCAAC
Source organism: Helianthus tuberosus (assembly GCA_030545235.1). NCBI lineage: Eukaryota > Viridiplantae > Streptophyta > Magnoliopsida > Asterales > Asteraceae > Helianthus > Helianthus tuberosus. The sequence goes on from CM060352.1 coordinate 150,339,366, forward strand.
GTTTGACATAATTAGGATTAGGGACACGTGTCGATACATTATTGAACATGATTTTACGAGCTGTTACATCATCCTTTTCTAAGATAGGTGCAGGGGTAGTGCAGTCATTTTTGCAAGGGCTTCTTTAATGCCCCTGATATTCGCTAATTTACACATATTTTAGCCCCCCATTTTATCCCCATTTTATGCGTTTTCGGCCGTAAAACCGTCATTCGGATGCTTAATCATCTACACTTTTGTTTACAGGCCTAAAAAAACATACCAGACAAGATGTTAGCGAAAACGAGGACTTTCCGGACAAAACGACGAAGCTGCGAACATTCTGTTAGAAAACTGACCTGGGCGTGTGGAACGGTCCTGCGACCTAATGCACGACCGTGCATCTCCGACAAATGAAAGCCAGTCCAGCATTGAACGCACGTGTAACTCCCGGTGATGCACGGGCGTTCCATATCTTGCACCCCGTGTGGATCCGATGATCACCCAAAACCCCGGAACTGAACGACCAGTGCAACTAGGCGTGCAACAAGAACCCGGAAACGGACGACCGTACCATCTGAAGAACGGTCGTGCGAGACCGAAGACCAGTCAAGATCTGTGACGTCATGCAGTATGGTGAACCATACCTACAATAATTGCTTAAAGTGAACGGTCGTGTAACAGGACGCACGACCGTGCGAAACCGAAAAAATATAAAAACCTGCAGAAACATTCTGCTCGGAACTCTGGACATTTTGGAAGCGATTCTGGCGATTTTCAGGCTCCGGAGGCTTCTGCTTTCACTCGGATTCAAGCCACATTGTGCCGATTAGCTTCGTTATCTTCCAGATTCTTAATCTTATGCTTGTTTATGGTTTGGTTTTCTAATCTTTCCATGATTTTGTTAATCTTTCAAGCATTTAGATTAATGTTTATGTATTATTGTAGCCTTTGGGCAAAAACACAACAATCCATTGCTTGATTATAACCATTAGTGTGTTAATCTTTGTTTGTAATGACATTTGGAAGTATTTTCTATGTTAATCTTTGATGATTAGTTTGCAACCTTGTTATTGATATTGATTTCTTGATTATAAGTAATTGTGTTGGATGATTGGTATTTGGTTAGTTAAGATAGTTGAAAAATGAAGCTTAATTAATCTTGTATTAGTAAACTTTGAACTTGGTTAACTAGTTTAGCTTGGTTTAAATGTGTGCATCATGATACTAGAAATGGTTAGTGATTTAATAAAATGTAATTATTGTTAATCAATAAAGCTTGCCGTCACGTAAGGACCTAAACGGGTTAAATGGTGTCGTTATGAATTCTTGCCATGATTTGTTAACTTAGTTAGTAGTTTAGGCCAAAATTGCTATCTTGGTGAATTTATGTGTAAGATTTGTAAAATGAACTCGGTTGTGATTTAATCTAGTTTATGCTTGTCTCGGTGGTTACATTGTGTTTATCGGTGTCGCTTTCCTTGATTAAGTGCAGTTAGAAAACTCCTAACGGATGACTAACTTATTTTTAAGAGATTTTTATAGACATTTATCAATTGCACGTTAAAGAACAGTTTTAGGTAGTTAAAGTGTGTTTATCGTTTTAGCTTTCCGAATGATTGTCATGTTAGGATTCCCGAAAGGGATACCAATTGTCTTAAAATGGAAAATTGATCAAATGCTTCTAGTGCCAAAACCGACTTAGTTGACATGCTTTTGTTGTGTATTAAGCAAGGCTTTTTATCTATTTTCATATTTGAAATCTATTATGTTTTTATTAGAAGTTGTTTATGGTTACTTTAGTTTATTAAAAATCAAACAACTTATGTTTTTACCGGTAGTTTAGTGACAAAGGTCTAGTATTATTTCTCCGCCCATTTCCTTGGATCGATACTTGGTTCTTACCGATACTTTACTACATATATGACGGGGTACACTTACCTCTTTTGTGAGTGTTTTGATGTAAAAGTAATAATCACTTTTATAAATTTAAAACCGAATCGTGTGTAATTTCATTGCAAAATTATGTATATATACGCACACGTCAGCCCCTGATGTCAACCTGTGTATCTTTATATCTTGCTTCAACCATAACCCTTATTAATTCCATTTGTGTGTTATGTTGAGCAACAGTCGGTTCCCTTTGAACAGCAAGAATGGGTTGTACATAATTCCAAAGCTCTTGGGATAACTGTTGAGGAGTTGGTTGACTTTTGGAAGCATCCACCAACTGCTTTATTCAATCATTCATTTCAGTAACAGTGGTTTGAATGGTGGATATCTGTAGGATCGTTTTCTGACCCAAACGAGTCGATCAGAAGAGAACTCATTCAATATGAGAGGCGGAAACAAACATATCGGAGTTATTTCAGCTGGAATGCACAAGAAATCACTTTAACAGTCTCGTTTATTGAAAACGCAACGTTTTACAGCCTGGAGACACTTCGGTAGCACTTCGTTGCCGGAATCAGATCCTTATAAATGACAAGACACATCAGGTATTTATAGGCCACTCTATTTCGCACGAAACCATTCAAGCGAAATCAGTTTCACACGAAATAGTCATTTCGTGCGAAATGACCAAGTGATTTCATACGAAATGACTTGCATGTCATTTCGTGCGAAATGCCCATAAACATACATTTCTCGTTTTCTCGTTCTACGTGCCCTGATCTATCTGAACAAATACAAGACTCGATACAAGACGAAGTCGACAGACGTATGCACCAACAGACTCCCCCTCGGATGTTGACGAAGTCTTCGGTGTCGAGTCTTCGGTTGTCAATCTTTCAGTCTTTATCAGTCTTCACGCTCTCTCCAAAGTTTCTCCATTGTAAGTATCTTCAATCTCTTTCTCTTCTCTCTCACATCTTCTCCTTGAAAGTTAATCTGGCTTTTGAATCTTTTTCTCAGAATCGTAATCCTGGCTCTTATCCTGTTTCAGCATCAGCGACTTCAGACTCCCCCTTTCGATAAACTGGGATCGCAGTCTGGAATAGTTATTTCATGAGTCGAAACTTTGCTGCTACTGCCTGCACAATCTCTACCTAAAACATAAGATTCACATATTTTAAGTTTTAACAATTTTAAAATCCTGCTTATCACTTTCAAACTCAAACAATCTCATGCAAATATCATCCAAAATGATTTATCATTTGTATTTTTAGATGATCACTTGTAAACATATTATTATTTTTTTTTCAAACACATTCTCCCAAACCTGTTGTTCATCATGCTTAGCACTCGGAATTTTGAAAATCAGCTCTTCAACATCAGTTGTCGAAAATCTTTTTAGATTTTTCAAAATTTTATGTTAAAACACACTGAAAATCTTTTTGGATTTACGAAAATAAAGAAATGCACTAAAAAATATTTACAAACAATATTTTTGCGAGTTTGTCTAAGAGGATCATATCAGTTTTTGAGACAAATCACCAACACCGTTAAGCTATAAACATTTTAAGTTCTAAACGATTCACTTAGATTGTCAGTATACTGATCGACTTAAATTTTCACACAAAGTTCAATTGTTTCGAGATACGAGATTAATGTTTTAGAGACTTAAACTTATATGCGTGTCCCACCTCAGAATATACTCCCGTATCCAGATCCCAATATTCAGTCTTACAGGTGAGTATACCTAGATGATATCTGTAAAGGGTTAAATGCGAGGGCTATGAGAGCTCAGGCTATTGCTTCTGCAAAATCAGAGAGATGATGGCTTCGACTTTAGGTGTGTTCCCTTTAGAGAATCTTTTCTTCAACAACACATGATTAGCATTTTGCAATGTTTCATCATTTTTTATGCTGAGGGGGGGGGGGGGTGCTATTTTTCAAGCAAGCGAAAAGTATTATACAGAGACTAGGCCATTGCTTTTGCAAAATCAGAAGTCCCGGGATAATACCCCAGATATCACTAAGCATAAAGACCTAGTATCTCAGAAAGAGGGGTCTTTCAAACAAGATTTCGGGGGTTACCCATATATCCGAGAGATGTTCCCCACGAGATAAGCAAGTAAGATATTTAGGTTTATATCTCGAACACAATCTACTAAGCGTGTAAAAACCTACTGGCATATCATCAGTGAGACCGTTTATCACATTTTGACTCTCCAATTCGTTAGCATGCTGTGATAGTCTACTGATGTACTATCATTTCCTCCTTTTCACATTTTGAATTTTTCAATGTTTTTGGATTTTTCAAATTTTTGAATTTTTACTCCCCCTAAAATCAAAATTATCAAAATATGTTTCAATTTTGATTTTCTGGGAAAATTTGAAAACAAACTGTACAAACAAATGACAATTGTTGTGAATTGCTTCAATTCTCCATCCACTTGGCATAAACAATCAAAACTCCCCCTTACAACAAACTATTTTCCCATTAAGATTTCAAAACAGTTAAGTTTGTTTTAATCAAAATGGTTTTTCCGGAAAATTAGTTTTGTTTTCATCATAACCACTTGTAGGTTAGGGGATATGATCATCACTTTGTATTTCAATCATTTGTATGAAAGTTAAATCAAGTTCAACTTAATGACCTTGATTAACCACTTGTCTATGAAAACCTCTTTTTCATCCACTTGTAGGTTCACCCATCAACCAATACCATTTGTACAATTGAAATATGACAATTTTAAAAAATACTACCACTTGAAGGTTTACCAAACAAACATTTTCAAGAATGATGCCGATTCCTGCTCCACGATTACCAACCTGGGAGCTCCGGCAAGTCCAGAATTTAATCATAATAGGTTCTATCCCAGTTACCAACCTGGGATGACCCATCTTCACCTGGTTTCTTCGTTTTCTTCTCATAGAATTCCTTTACCCCTTTTACCTTCCCGTCAACCATTTTTCCAAAAATATTTTGAACTTTGGGGCTAAAGGCTTTTTCCACATCAAATTCTTTCTTTTCAGAAAAAAATTGATTTGAAATCTCAACTTTTCCAAATTTTGATTTAAAATTTTCAGCTCGCAATGGTGGAAAATTTGCATCATCCATTGGCGGAACCGAATTTTCACTCTTTTTCTCAAACTGTGGCTCCTCTGACTTTATGGAATCAGATTCATCACCAGAACTATTATCTGAATTTTTAACAACCCACTTTTGGTTGTTAAGGTTCACCTTTCTTCTGTAAAAACTTTTTGAACATTCACCAACCTCAAACTTTGAATTTTTGAAAACTTTAAATTGTTTGGTTGGTGGTTCATTCTCAACCATCTTTCCTTTCAATTTTTCAGAGGCTCCCTGTTTTGTTTGGATTGCCTTTGGGCAATTCCTGGCAATATGACCAACTGTTTTGCATTGAAAACAAGTTCTTGTCTCCTTCTTTTGTTGAGCAACATCTTTTTTCATTTCTTCTTGCTTCTTAGCAAGGAATTCCTTGTTCGTCTGCTTTCTGAACAATTGCTCCTTTTCTTCTTCAGATGATATTCCTGAAACAAATATAGTTTTTGGTTTATAAGTTTTTTTTATTTTTATGATTTTTCGGTGGAATAAATCCAAGACCTTTCCTTTTGAAATTACCATTATGGTTTGGTTTCTTTTGAAAACCAGAACCAGAATTGTAACTTTTTTTCTTGTTTAATTTTTGTTTATCTCTTGAGGTATACTTTTTAGGTTTTTCAGCAAGATTTACATCTTTTATTTCAGAAATATTAATTTCTGTTAGTTTGAAAACCTTTTTTTTTTATTTCAGTTTTAACACCTCTTATTGGAAATTCTTCATCAGAATATAATTTGTCTGAATTATTCAAAGTATATGCTACTTTGAATGTTTCGTCATTCAAATTAGATTTTGATAACAGAAAATCTTTATTATAAACCCGTTTCTCCTTTTTGACTTTTGAGCTTGACGTGTCGGATTCAAACTTTGACTCTGATTTGGAATCCGACTTTGACTTCTCTGACTCATCTTTATCCAACACCTGATCGACCACTTTCTTTATTAATTCGGACTCATGATCAGTGTCGGATGATGTAAAAGTGATATCAATGTTTTCTGGCAAGTTAACTGATAGCTTAGACTCCCACTGTAAGTTTGTTGCCTTTTTTACTCTTTCTGAATTTGGATTTTTAGGAGAATATCCATTTTCAAGCGGGGGTGGACATTTGTTGTAACCGACACTTTGTTTCTTACCAGAACTCTTCATTTCAGAATCCTTCTTCTTTTCAGAACTCTTGTCTTCAGATACTTCCTCTTCATCAAATGCCTTCATGCCTTCAACGGTTGGATAAATCCTGTCAATAACATAAGAAGTACATGAGTAACTTTTTAACAACCTGTTTACTCTCTCTGTTTCAATCCTCTGGGTTTCCAGTTTCTGTTCCAGTACAGCACACTTCTCAATGTAATTGTTGACAATTTTTTGCTTTGTTATGAAAGCTCCTTGAAGAGTCTTCATAGCTGTTGCTTGTTCACTGCTTGATTGATTGTACTGATTCATTGCTTTGTTTAGAACATCATATGATTCTTTCAATCTGTTCATGTTATGAATCAAAGTACTGTTTTGCTTCTTCACTGTTTCACAGTTTTCACATTTCTCATGAATTTTTCGTGCATCAGCTTCTGCTTCAACTGTGAAAGCTGGAACTTCTTTTGCCTTTTTCTTTACCACGTGAACTTCTTCATCATCACTGCTAACTTGCCTTTTAACTTTCTTCTTTTTCTTTCGAATTTTTCCATCATCACTGTCACTCTCTTCTAGCATTTTTAAGTGCTCTTTCATTCTTTTTGCATAATAATCATCATTATCACTATCTTTTGCAACTCGAGCAACAAAAGCTTTTGCCAAGAATTCTTTATCCGGACAGTAATTGTCCCAACTAAAACCTTCTGAAAGCCTTTCATTATCTTGATTTATCATTTTGTTCATCAAATATGCTTCACTTTCTGCTGAAATATATTTATCCAAACTGAATCCTTTAGTCGAACTTCCATTATCTTGATTCACCATATAAGCTTTCTTTGATTCTTCAATTTCCTTCCTAGCATGAGCAGTTTGTGGTTGTTGTTGACTTGTTTGTTGAGCCACTTGATGATAGATCGCCTTTTGATGATAATCATTATTGTTGAAAGGATTTTGAGCTCCACTTGCTTCGTGGTTTGTACATTCTCGCTTGAAATGCCCCTTTTCCCTGCAAACGAAAACAAGTAACTTTAGATTTATCAAAACCTAAAGTAGAAACATTTGCATCACGAAAATCATCTCTTCCTGTAATTTGTTTAAACTTTTCAGCTCTTCTCAACACACTCGCCATACATCACTTTATATCCATTAACTCCATCTCCTCAGCATCAATCTGATCGTAATCCTCTTTTGTCAACATTGGATTCCCGATCCTTCTTGCAACTAAGCTCCCATATGACTCTAATACAGTCACCAATAAAGACATATGACTTTTTGCAACTTCTTCTGAGTAATTTTGATCATTTTCAAGGTTTAGTGCAATGTTGCATTGTAGAACTTTGCCACTCTTTGTCTTTGAGAAATTTGGATCAAACGATGGATATGAAGAAAATTCAATTTTGCTACTAGATCCTTGAGACGACCCTCCAGATGAATTTTTAGCATTGAATGCAGTTTCAATCTTTGGTGACATGTTGGTCTTATCATTGATACCTCCTTTGTAATAAAGACCAATATCTTGTTCACCATCAAAATCCTTCATTCTTGAGATCTTCCGTTGTTCCATTTCTTGAGCTTCAAGTTTTTCAATAAATTTACTCAATGTTAGATTGTTAAACCCTTTCTTATTCCTTAACATCATAAGGTACGTGCCCCAAACCTCATATGGCAACGCATCAGCCAACTTTTCAGTCAATTCTTCATTATCTTTTGTGATGCTCAATCTCTTCATATTCATTACTAAATTGCAATATCTTTCGATAATCTGCTTGGTGTTTTCAGTTTTTAAACCACGAAATAGATCAAACTCCTTTTTCAAAAGCGATTTTTTGTTCTTAATCATCTCTTGACTTCCAACAAACTTAGATTTTAATGCTTTCCAAATTGAATAGGCACTTCCATTGTGTTGCAATAAAACCAAGATATCTTCTTTAACAGCTTGTTGCAGTAAACTGATCATCATCTTTTCATTTTTGTATTTCTTTTTCTCATCAACACTTAGGTCTTTAATAGCAATCTCCTCTTCATCATCATTTAACGGTCTAATATATTTCGTTTCAACACATTCCCAAGCATCCAAATAATTTGCTTGAACCCAATTTTCAAAACGCTCCTCCCATCCTTTATACTCCTCAATATTCATGAGCTTTGGCGGTTTTTGCATGGTCCCCGTTTCGTATTCTAACATAGTGCTCTGAGCAATAGTAATCGGAGTAGCAAAGGCGTTATAAAATTCCTCTTCCATGTTTCGGCAACAAGTTTCACAAATTCATAACTTTCAAATGAAATAACCTCTTCACACGGAATAACCTTTGGTGCGAAAGGACCTTTACAAACGAAATGACCTGCAAAACAACTTCAAACGAAATGAGTTCACACGAAATAAAGATTTTCACACGAAATGACTGATTTCGTGTGAAATAGTCAAACAAAATACCAATTTGGTGCAAAATGAAGTAATTTCGTGCGAAATAACTGGTTTCGTACGAAATACCAGAACTTTCAAACGAAATGAGTTAGCTGTTTCGTACGAAATGAACTTTTGATGCAGATTCAAACGAAATAACGTTTTCGTACGAAAACAAAACAAGACAAGCTATTTCGTGCGAAATGAATATGTAATTTCGTACGAAATAGATGAATCTGAGTGATTTCGTGCGAAATCAAATCCTCAATTCGTGCGAAATGCTGCTGATGTCATCATCTCGGCCATGTTTTTGTCAAATTGATCTGGTTTTAGTCCGATTTTAGATCTAATTCTTTCAAGGCTTTGTTAAAACACAATTTCGCATATAATGTGAGAAATTTAAGTTATTTTGACCGTGAAATCAAGTTTAATTTTGAAAATAAGGTGTAGAAATCAGATTTTTGCAGCTGAAATGGTAAGAACTCTTCCTCCTGAGCTCTGATACCACTTGTAGGATCGTTTTCTGACCCAAACAAGTCGATCAGAAGAGAACTCATTCAATATGAGAGGCGGAAACAAACATATCGGAGTTATTTCAGCTGGAATACACAAGAAATCACTTTAACTGTCTCGTTTATTGAAAACACAATGTTTTACAGCCTGGAGACACTTCGGCAGCACTTCGTTGCCGGAATCAGATCCTTACAAATGACAAGACACATCAGGTATTTATAGGCCACTCTATTTCGCACGAAACCATTCAAGCGAAATCAGTTTCACACGAAATAGTCATTTCATGCGAAATGACCAAGTGATTTCATACGAAATGACTTACATGTCATTTCGTGCGAAATGCCCATAAACATACATTTCTTGTTTTCTCGTTCTACGTGCCAAATACATGACTCGATACAAGACGAAGTCGATATGTGGGATTATACTGGGTATGGTTGTTGTTGTTGTTGTTGATACAAGACGAAGTCGACAGACGTATGCACCAACAATATCCTCTCCGTCAAATCCTGATATTTCAATCCATCACCCAACTTAATGGGATTATCTGAATTCCCACCAGAGGTGGTTGTATCAAATTTTAAGATACGAGGAGTCTCCAAATTCTCATTAGTTGATGCCCCTTTTTCTTGGTATTGGGGACTTCCCTCTGCATTTGTAGTTACCTTGGTACTCACATCAATGGTTACCTTGGTTGACTCAGTAGTGGTTGCCTTTAAGCGAGTGTTACTTATGAAACTACTGTCCAGATGTAGATCAGTGGATCCAACATCTGTAGTAGCTGCTCCACTTAACCTACCAACAAGAATTTCTTGAAATTCAAGTGGTGTAGCCTCTTCAGCTGTTTGTGGGTTAGCCAATTGAATTGGTTCAGACATAGCCAATGTAGAAGTTGTACTCTCAGTAATGTGTTGGTAAGAGGGGCTGTTTTGTGTCTGAATTTCAATGGCCTCAAACAGTGGTATTATTGAAGGTGGAATGGGAGTTGTGGGGAGTGGTGTTGAAAGAGAATTTGCCCTGGGAGGAGGGCTGTTAAGCATACTCTCAAGTGAGGGTAATACTTTATATTGTGGGGTCCCTGTGCTTACAACATGTTCCTTTTGAGAGGAATCATGAGGAGTTGTGGTTTCTTGTTGAGATCTTTCCATCTGTTGTAAGGAAGTAGAAACTGTGGTTTCTAGTGACATTGGTGTTGTCACAGGGTTACCATATGGGATCTCATCTTCCAGAGGACCCTTATTGATGGGTTTGGTGGGATTGGTGGTTTTCTTTTTGGTCTTTTTGGGTTTGGATGGTGGGGGTTGCACAATAGTAGTTTCGGTGCTATGTTCACCATGAGCAGTGGGCTTAGCAACAGAGGTTTGAGGAGAAGATGTGAACTCATCTAAAATTTGCTCAGACCTCTTTGCCTGTGTTTTAGAAACTTTTGACTCTTTTGCCATAAGGCGAGTAAATGTTTCAGAAGTAAAACTGTTTATGTTGAAGGGTATTCCTTGTTCAAAAGCTTTTGCAGGAATTTTTTGTTTTAAATAATAGCTTAAGAACCTTGGGAACAATAGAAAAGCTGAGTTTTTCCCTTCTTTAACATTTTTCACCTTGTTGAACAAAGTAGTAAACAATGCCCGAGAGTAGTTAAAATCTGATTTTGACATAATTGCATACCCAAAGTTTTGAATTTTCAAAGGAATTTCATTAAAAGCAATTGTTTTGTTTGATAAGAAAATGAGCAGGGTATGGAACAAAAATTTCATAGGTGGTGGAAAATTTCTTTTGAACATTGTTGCTTTTTTTAACTGTCCATCATACCCTCTTTCGATCAAATCATTTTGATACTCATTTTTAGGAAAAGAAGTGCTACCTTTTAGATCATTCTTCTAAAAAACCTCTGAAATGGTTTCTGAGGTTATTGGTACCAAAACACCTCCTACTTTTGAAATGATTCCCCCATGCCTTTTTATATGTTTCTTGCAGTTCAGCACTTTTCCAGAAATCACGTAGGGTATCTTGATAAATGGGTGCATCACAAGTAAGCTAAGTTTTGTACTTTGAGGATGACAGGGTGTCGAGTATGGAGTGAAACTCTATATTTTTATCCGTCTTTTCGAATGTACAGAGGTAATTGTGGGGGTGTTTGATGATAAGAGCCATGGTCGGAATGAGAAATCGCGAAGGATTGAAAGAGAAATGAAGAAGAAGATGGTAACCACTTTGGAGAATTTTTGAATTCGATAAGGCAGTGAAAGCTCTGTTTAGGGGTTTTATCAGGGTTTTATAAAAGGGAAAAGTGAATGCTGATGTGGCAGCGGTTTCAAATATCTGACGGTTAACATCTGCCCACATGGAAACCTCTGATGAACAAAATGGATGACAGTTGTTTGGAAACCACTGTTGGGCAACAACAGTGGTTGGGAACAGTGTATGAATTATCAGTGGCTGATTTTTATCTATCAGTAGATAGACATCAGTGGTTGAAACAACTGAGGTTTAGCCATCAGTGGCCAACAAGGAAATGGAGAAAACAGAGGTTGTCTTTCAGCAGTGGATAGAATATTAACCAAACAGAGGTTTAAAACATCAGTGGTTATGAACAGACTTTTAAGGATTTATGAAAAATTTTCACTTTAGTTATTTTAAGAATGAATTTTTGATTTTCTGAAAACATTTTAATGCTTTTTATTCAAGGAAAAGAAGTTTTTACCTTCTAGTCCAAGTTAAGCATGCCAATCCTTAAGATCAGACTTTCAAAGGTGGATGTGTCTAATGCTTTTGTTAGCACATCTGCCAGCTAATCCTTAGTTGGAACATGTTGCAGAGAAATCAAACCTTTTTCATAGCAATCCCTCACAAAGTGATGTCTGATATCAATGTGCTTGGTGGTTGAATGGGATACAACTGGTTTTGAAGCCACAACAGTTGGGCTGTACAGCTTGCAGCAGCAATATATTCTGCCTCAGCAGTGGATGTGGAAACAGCTGCTTGCTTTTTGCTTTTTGCTTTGCCAAGACATTAAGCAATTGCCTAGGAATTGACACCCTTCTGATGTAGACTTCCTGGTGGTGTTGCATCTAGCAAAATCACTGTCTGAATATCCTAAAAGCTTAACATTCTCATTAGAAGGATACCAGATACCAAGTGTGGGAGCACCTTTTATGTATCTGAATATCCTTTTCACAACAATGAGGTTAGACTTCCTAGGTACTGACTGGGATCTGGCACAAACACATGTTGCAAACATGATGTCTGGCCTTGATGCAGTTAGGTACAATAAAGAACCAATCATGCTTCTATATAAGGCCTAATCAACCAAGTCATCTTTTTCATCAGACAAGACCAGCTTTGTGGTTGCCATGGGTGTACTACATGGTTTACAATCATTCATCTCAAATTTGTTTAAAAGATCTTTTACATATTTGCTTTGATGAATGAAAGTTCCATTTTGTAATTGCTTAACTTGGAGACCAAGAAAGCATTGTAGTTCACCCCTTGCACTCATTTCAAACTCTACTATCATGAGTTGTCTGAACTCTTCACACATTGCATTGCATGTGCTTCCAAAAATGATGTTATCCACATAAATTTGGACAATCATCAAATATTTTCCTCTACATTTTAAAAACAATGTTTTATCAATTTTACCTCTTGTGAATCCAATATAGATGAGAAAAGTGGAAAGAGTTTCATACCAGGCCCTTGGTGCTTGTTTCAAGCCATACAAAGCTTTATTGAGCTTGTAGCCATGATTAGGATAAAAAGGATCTTCAAAACCAGGAGGTTGGCAAACATATACCTCTTCCTGAATTTTGCCATAGAGAAATGCACACTTGATATCCATTTGATACACCTTGATGTTGTGGTTGATAGCAAAGGCTAAGAACAATCTGATGGCTTCAAGTCTTTCTACAGGAGCAAATGTCTCATCATAATTAATGCCTTCTTCTTGTCTATAACCTTGAACCACAAGCCTAGCTTTATTCTTGAAAACAATGCCCCTTTCATCTGTCTTGTTCTTGAAAAACCACTTTGTGCCAATTGGACTTACATCCTCTGGAAGTGGTACAAGTTCCCATACTTGTTGTCTTTTGAATTGTTGGAGCTCTTCTTGCATAGCTTCTACCCAACTATTGTCTTTCAGTGCCTCTTGGTACTTGACTAGTTGATGTTGTGATAGAAAGCCAACAAAAAGACAAATATTTTGGGAATGACTTCTTGTGAGAACCCCTTCATTGATGTTGCCAATCACTTGATCGGGTGGATGAGATTTAAGGAAGATTAGATCCCCCTTGTATGGAACAATGGCATTTAGAGGTGAGGGCTGCAGATGTGAATCATTTGATCTAACATTTGTTGGTGACTTTGATGATCCAACATCTATTTGAAATGGAGGTGGAGGAATGGATGGAATGGGTGTGGCACAATTTTGATTTTAATCCATTGTTGTTGGATTTTTATCAACAGTGGTTAGAGATGATGAGATGGCGAAGGTTAGAGGACTACTTTGGTCAACAGCTGTTGATGCAACAGTGGATGAGCTTTGAGAGCTGTTTTGAACATCTGCTGCTCTGATGGTGGATGTGATTTTGTATTGTGGTATCACAACATCATATCCATAGTCTTGTGATGGAGATTGTTGATGTATTGCAAAATACATCCATTTATCGTGTTAAGTTTGTATATATTTCGTATTCGTTTTGTTTAGATTTAGGTAGAATTTCATTACTTTGATTAGTTTTTGTTTTCTAGGTCATTGGTGCTGAAAGTGTCGAAAAACGAGGAGTAAATGGCTGGAAATTAAGTTGCAAAGGAGTTCGGTTCATTGAGTTGCTGAAACTGGACTTAAATCGAAAGAGTCTGAGAAAAATGACCCGTCGCGTAGCGCGGCGACTCAAGAAGTTCATGGTGGCGTTCGACGACGGTTAAAATAATAATATTGGGTTATTCGTGCTCTGTCGCTGCGCAACATCAGTTAGGTTCACCCGTCGCACGACGCGATGGGGCTATCTGGCGGCAATTCTTGCTTATGTGATAAGGATCGCATATAAATTCATCATAAACCTCAAAACCCTACAACTTACGAATCTAGAAGCTTTTGGATGAATTTTAGATAAATTTTGGAGCATTTTCGAGTTCGTGAAGCTACCGGTTGAAGATGCAAAGCTTGGGAATCATCCTGGTTGCATATTTGCCATTCGGGTGTCTTTATTTTCATCTCTCTCTCATCGTCATGTTTCGTGTTCTTGATTATACTTCGTTTTTGATGTTTTCAAAGACTTTGATTGGCTAGACTTATTTAACTACCTAGATTGGATGAATGATTGCTAAAGTTTTGATTTTTATTATGGATTTATGAATTCTATGGATTATTTATGAATTGTAAGTGATTTGTTCTATCGGTTAGATGTGTTTGCGTACTTGATATTGTTTGAATATTGTTTATTGCTTCGTATGATTCTTGGTGACGGTCTTTATCACATAATAGAGTCGTGCTAGGGTTTTAGATTTTAGTGAGTGTCTATATCACATAATAAATCTTTACTCTTTAGGGTGAAATTGCGCAACTAACATTAGAAGTAATATTCGGTAATCTTATAAAATCAAGTGTTCTACTAATCGTCATTAGCTGAAAGGTGCGAGGTTATTCCTAGGTCCAAGTCATTAAACTAAAAGGTAGGATCTTCGTTAGGAGTAACCCTATTGGCTAATGTCTAGCTAGTCTTATTGAGAAAACAAGTCTATCCTTGGTTTAGATCTCGATAGGGAGTGAGCCTCGTAGGATACTTTCATAAATCCATTAGGTGTCTTGAAAAAGAGTCTAATAACCGGTAATCTAAACAACCTCTAGGGTGTCATAACGTGCTCTTGAGAAGGGTTAGGAGTCCTTTAGATTTCCCGAAAGGTGAGAACTTTATGATCCCGGTTCCATAGTAAACAACTTCCAAATAAAATCATAATTAAAAGCAATCAGGATTCTAGTCTAGGTAGTGTTTCCACCATCTGAGTAAAGTCCAAAGTAATTCGTTTAGTTAATTTAGTTAATTAATTTAGTTTAATTGCATTCTTAGGATTTTTAGACCCCCCCCCCAAAACAGATAAATAGTTAAGTATCGTGTCAGAGTCAAACTAGATAAGGTCATTAGCGTAATTAATTAGAGTCTCGTGGGTTCGATATCCGGACTTACATTAGCTATACTAGAGTCGATCGGTACACTTGCCGGTTAGTAGTTTAGTGTGTCTTAGTGTGTCTAGAGTATTACTTAGAGTCTAGAATTTGGTTAATTTAGTTACTTTTATTAAACTACTTTTTAGTACATCAAGTTTTTGGCGCCGTTGCCGGGGACTCTTGGCAATTGCGTTGATTACTTTGTTTGGACTATATCTGATATCATTACGTGCTATTTGTGTGTTCTTGAGTCGTAGGAGTCTTAATAATTCTAGTGTATTTTTATTTTTATTTTAGAGTCTTTTGTTAGAGTCGTCTTACTTGTTTATTTTCGGTTTTGTAGTTAATGCCCCATACACGTTCTCAGGGACTCCCGAAGCCGCCGATTGACAAGTCTGCCTTCTCATCTTCTAGTTTAAAGGTTAGTAAATCTTCCACTTCATCTTGCGCCACTTCTGACTCTACTCTCCAATCTAAATCACCAGCCTTTGACTTCACCCCGAAGTCGTCACCCCATAATTCCCCACCACCTTCCCGTTCCCGTACCCCTAGTGCAACACCTATTACCCAAATGGCCAATAACCGCACCTTTTACGAACAAGCCACCACCGGTTTAACCGGTGCTACTTCACCCATCACCCTTCCGAACATCAACAATGATAGGTCCTGGCAAATCCCATCCTACATCATGACGACCATCACTAATTCGTGCCAATTTCATGGCCGCGATGATGAGGATGCCCCCGCCTATATTAATTGCATTACCCACCTTTGTAGCACCTTCTCTATTGAAGGTGTTAATCTTGATGCCCGATACCTTCAGGTTTTCCCATTTTCTCTCGCTGGCTGCACAGCCGTTTGGTTCGATTCGCAGCCAGCGGGTACTTTCACCACCTGGGCAGGTTTACGAGATGCTTTCTTAGCTAAATATTTCCTACCCGACAAAGCATCTTATCTTCGTGATCAGATCCATTCGTTCCGGATGGATCCTGATGAGCCTTACCACGTGGCCTGGGACAGATTTCAAACCTTGATTTCTCGTTGTTCTCAGTATGGCTTATCAGATTGGGCACTCGTAGAAAAGTTCTATAACGGTCTCACCCCCGAGATCAAAGCCCGGTTTGATACTTCTGCTGGAGGGCAACTCATGGTTAAAAAGTCCGTAGTTCAGTGCAATGATTTGTTTGAGAGTTTCGCTCATTCCGATATGGACTATAGCGCTACCAGCAGGAGTTCCATTCCTGTGACTATGTCACACCCCAACCGATGGCGGAATCATCGGGGCGCGGCACTAGGCGAATCAGATTGCTCAAGAGAATCCATAACAACTATATTGCGATAATATTTAATACATTCGTTATCCCATACTAACAAACAAATACAGTCACATAAGTTATCACAGATTTCTTGTCCTCTCGAACAATACAAATCCGACAACCTAGATTTTAGTTGAGTTTCTAGACTTCCTAGCTTGATTTGATATAGTCTGCGATCTAACCTGCAACATACGTTAAAATATTTGTCAATACAAAAGTATTGGCGAGTATACAGGTTTGATAAGTATAGCGTAATAGATAAAAAGTGCTGCGAATTTCCACATGCATAAACGTAACACACGCCATACATACTCACAAGACTGATACTACCAACTAAGTCCTCGATGCTCGAATATGCGATGGCAAACTAGACCCCGTCGGGCGCAATAGTACTATACTAGTCGTGGTGGGACGTCGCGAGTATAAGTCGGGCGCAATAGTACTATACTAGTCGTGCTAGATGTTTGATGTTGAAGACTTTTGCTGGAGCTGTTGTTGTTGTACTCAAGTTCGCGGTTCGATGCGGCAGTTGCGGGTGAAGTGACCGTAACGGTTGCAGTTACTGCAATAGCGACAGTCAGCCCCAACTGGATGATGGTAGGTGCATGAGTAACACTGGGGATAAGCTCCAGTGTAAGCTCGTTTTGGAAACACCGGAACTGTTTGAATAGGTTTCGGTTGCAGCAGTTCGGTTGTTGATGAGCTCGGGCTTGAAATCTTTCGTTTGCGGCTGGGTTTGTCGGTGTCTTGCGAAGAGGTGTCGTCGTTGGAGGATTCTTCAGAGGACTCACTTGCAGAACCCTTGACTGAGTTGTCGGAAGATCCGTCGGCAGACTCGTTAGAAGAGCCGGTAGTAGATTCGTCAGAGGAATCGTTAGCAGATCCGTCAGATGAATCTTCAGTTGATTCATCAGGAGAATCGTCAGCAGATTCATCAGGAGAATCGTCGACAGGATTGTCTGAAGAATTAATGGCGATGGCTTGATAAGCTTGCTTGACAGGATTCATTGAGAAAAACCCTTCCGTATGTCGTTTGTTGTTGATTTATGCGGCTAAGCGGTAGGTTTCTTCGATGGTAGCAGGTCTTGCAGCTTCGACAAAATCACCCACACACTCAGGAAAGCCGCGAATGTACTTCGAAATGGCTTTTTCTGGAGTGTTGAGTTGACTTGGGGCAGATTATGCTGAGCTGTTTGAACCTTGCGGTGTAGCCAGCGTTGTCACTTTCGACTTGCTTGATTTTCCAGAATTCGTCTTCCAGCTTCTGAGTTTCGTGAGGAGGACGGTACTCTTTCTTCATGAGCTCTTTCAGCTCATCCCAAGAGAGAGCGTAAGCTGCGGAGATCCCACGTTTGTTACGTTTGGCGGTCCACCAGTCGAGTGCTCGTGATTGAAATACTCCGGTAGCGCAAGTAGTACGGAAACTATCAGGACACCCACTTTGACGAAGGGTAACTTCGATAGAATCGAACCACTGGAGTAGTTGAGTCACACCTCCTTCACCCGTGAATTCCATCGGGTCACAGGCTTTGAAGTGTTTGTAGAGAAAAGCAGATTGCGGCGCTTCCGTCCTGGAGTCTTCCGAGGCTCGAGAGTTGCTGAGAGAGTGCACTTGAGCGGCAATTCGAGGAATGAGCTTTACCACTTCTTTGGTCACAAGTGATGCAATCCTCTTATCGGCGCTTCGTTTGGCTCTTCTCCTAGCCATTTGTCTCGAGGTAGAGTCGTTGGAAGGCATCTAGACAGGAAGAGACTTGGAATAAGATTCAATCATAA
Organism: Helianthus tuberosus; assembly: GCA_030545235.1. Classification (NCBI taxonomy): domain Eukaryota; kingdom Viridiplantae; phylum Streptophyta; class Magnoliopsida; order Asterales; family Asteraceae; genus Helianthus; species Helianthus tuberosus. Next base: position 150,357,646 of record CM060352.1, read on the forward strand.
TGATTTTTGAGTTTTGCGATGCGATTGAGCGCGTTCAAAACTTGATGCGATAGTATAATAGTAATGTGAATCACATAGGAGCCACATAGGAGACACGAAATTCCTAAGTTCTCACACCATGACTTGTTTGTTTATACGTATATATATATATATATATATATAGATGTAATTTGTAACCATACACATACAGGTCGATTTAGAATAAGAGAGGACGCGATGAGAGGTAGTGAGCGAGAGCGAAGGCGATAGATTATGCATTAGTTTTGTTGCGAACATTCGGGTTTCGTTTTAGATTGCGACGGCTGTGCGAATTTGTGCGTTTATAAAGCAGGGTGTGAAAATCGTTAAATCGAGAAATCGATAAAGCGTAAAGTTTCAAAACGTAAATAAGTTCCAACCATTTGTAAGGTCGGCGGGTCATATGATAGAGTGCCTTGGGTGTTTAGGCATCGACTACCCATGGTAACCCAACTATATTCAACAAGTTCGAGCATGCGTGTTGACCTAGAAGACTTCATGCTTCCACTGGGATGCAGCTCATGGCATTCATCTTCCTAGTCATCGCATGGCTTGAATTATCGTGATAGTCGAGTCCTAGGTGAGAGCGTTATGAAAACCAATTTATAGAGAGTGGAACGGCTCATTAAGGTACGGGTTTCACCCCTGACTTAACAGCTCTGTTCCTAATTGTGGTTATGCCCTTCGAATAAATTCGTGAGTTCCACTAGATTTCGAAATGGAGACTTTCGTCGAGATGTGGATGTCACTCCTAACTCGATGAAAGGTTCTCGTGCTAGAAAAATGCGCTGAGTGAGCGATCTCATCGAGAGTTCTTGGTTTTCACACCCGGTCTCGACAGGATCACTCGGTTTCGTCATGCGAGTATTTTCAAAAACACGTGTATTGTGTCAGCCTTAGGAAAGGCTAACTAGTATTCCGGCCTTAGGGAAGGCTTCTTCGTGTGAAGCTGTAGTACGCGGTGTTCACACAAAGTTGTAGCTTTTAGTAATTTCGATCGAGAGTATCAAGTAGGCCCGATACAAACCTTACTGGTTCGTACGAGTCGGCCTGTTGGTACTTAGACTATAGACTAGGTCAATTTCTAAGACGTCGACCCGGACTAGGTCGAGTCTTGCCTAATTCCCTATAGTTATGGCTCTGATACCAATCTGTCACACCCCAACCGATGGCGGAATCATCGGGGCGCGGCACTAGGCGAATCAGATTGCTCAAGAGAATCCATAACAACTATATTGCGATAATATTTAATACATTCGTTATCCCATACTAACAAACAAATACAGTCACATAAGTTATCACAGATTTCTTGTCCTCTCGAACAATACAAATCCGACAACCTAGATTTCAGTTGAGTTTCTAGACTTCCTAGCTTGATTTGATATAGTCTGTGATCTAACCTGCAACATACGTTAAAATATTTGTCAATACAAAAGTATTGGCGAGTATACAGGTTTGATAAGTATAGCGTAATAGATAAAAAGTGTTGCGAATTTCCACATGCATAAACGTAACACATGACATACATACTCACAAGACTGATACTACCAACTAAGTCCTCGATGCTCGAATATGCGATGGCAAACTAGACCCCGTCGGGCGCAATAGTACTATACTAGTCGTGGTGGGACGTCGTGAGTATAAGCCCTAGCACATATGCAACTAGCATCACGTATATCTATGCCCACGTATATCTATGCATAACAGTTATTCGCAAGTGATAATTCGATTGATTGAATAATTCGATTAATAAGTTCGATTTGTTGGAAACGTATGTTACACCCAAAATGCGATTAAAAAGGGTTCAAGTATACTCACAGTGCGTATTTAGCGAGAACACAACTTGATTGGGTCGGTTGCGAGTACGTATGCGCTAATCATTGAAGGATATAGTAAACGATGCACGGTTAAGCGAGAATAGCATCGAAAAGTCAGTTATCCGGTCGATTGGTGCTCATCCGTTTGGATGGGCTCATCCGATCGGATGACACATGGATCGGATGACAATATGGATCGGATGACAATATGGATCGGATGACCATTCTGGGTCAGATGGACTGGTCCGGTCGGATGACAGTCATCCGGTCGGGTGACATGCTATCCGATCGGATGACATGTTATCCAGTCGGATGACACGTCTGTTTTATCGTCCCGATCAGTCGTTTTTGAGTGTTTTAGGTAGCAATACGTGCGGCTTTACTGGAATAGTGTAATTTCGTATTAGCAACTGAAATTCCATCAGTTCCGACCCGTTCTAACGGCCGGGAATCACCCCGTTCCATCAGATCTGGCCGTTCTTGAAGGTTTCTCACGTTTAATCTCGAAATCGTTCAGTTATTGGTTAAATACATATACTCTTAGGTGAGATTGTTATAAAAACAAGTGGAAATCACCCAGATCTGAGTCGTTTATGGTGGGATGAGGTCACACTTTGAAGTTCATATGAACTCTTGATGATATCACCTTAAAACACCTCAAATCAATAGATTTCACGGTTAGAAATTGAGTTTTGAAAGACAGAATGATGTAGAATTGAGTGTAGATCATAGAAGTATAAGTTTTTAGGTTGAAATCTTACCGGAATTGCGAGGAATCGAGAGAAAAGGGTCTTGAAGCGTTTCTGGTCGAGTGGGAGCTGTCACATCACTTGAACAGTGGTGTGACATGCTATTTATAGGCACAGAGAAGGCTGAAGGGGGTTTTGGGTCGGATGGCCCATCCGTTCGGATTAGGTTGTCCATCCGGATGGCCATCCCGGCGCGGGGATTTTCTTCGTTTTTGATCGTTTCGATAGTTTTTGGAGTACGCGCTTTTTATATTATTATTATATGTGTATATATGTAACACTAAGGGTCGTATTCACGTATCCATACATCAAAGTTTTGATATAACAACCGGTTTCCGTTTCGAGTGCGCGATTATTAGCGACGTTTCACGGCCATCAAGGAGGGTAGTATAGGTCCTTTCTTGATGTCATCGTGAATGTTATTGTGAGTTGTGCCACAATGACTGACGGGGTACCATTCACTCGTATTGTCATCATCGTCAGTTTAATGGTGGAGGGTCAAATCAAGATGGTCAGATTAGCGATAAAGGTTTAGGGGGTAGTCTAGGTAGGATTGAGGAGCTTCTCGCTCAATTAGTAGTTAAGGATCAGGTTACCCAGAAAACCCTAACTGAATTTGGTAATTTTGCTAAAAATCAAGAGCAGATAAATAAAAATCAAGAGCTTCATATTAAAAATCAACAATCCGTGCTCTTAGATCTTCAGAGGACAGTAGGTGGTATAGCTAAGCAATTACAAGAATACCCTCCTGGTCAGTTTTCGGGTAACACTCACACTAACCCGGCTAACCATTCTGCAAAAGCAATCACCACCCGTAGTGGAAAGAGTTTAGGAGAGGTAGTTCGAGAGAGGGTTGAAGTAGAGGAAGAGGAAGAATTAGATGAGGAGATAGAGATGGAAACTCTCGGTAAGGTGCACATTAGGCTAGATCCAGCAAGTACCACAAAACGTCCCATAGGGGTTAGGCCGTCACCATTAGTTGATTATTCACGAGTCCCGTACCCGCCCGCCTTAAGCATCAAAAATATGCTAAGGAATATGGGCAATTCCTAGAAATGTTCAAGAAATTAAAGATCAACCTTCCTAGAAATGTCCAAGCAATTAAGGAATATGGCTAATGTCTAGTAAGTGTAATTGAGAAAATAAGTCTATCCTTGGTTTAGATCTCGACAGGGAATGAGCCTCGTAGGATACTTTCATAAATCCATTAGGTGTCTTGAAAAAGAGTCTAATAACCGGTAATCTAAACAACCTCTAGGGTGTCATAGTGTGCTCTTGAGAAGGGTTAGGAGTCCTTTAGATTTCCCGAAAGGTGAGAACTATATGATCCCGGTTCCATAGTAAACAACTTCCAAATAAAATTATAACTAAAAGCAATCAGGATTCTAGTCTAGGTAGTGTTTCCACCATCTGAGTAAAGTCCAAAGTAATTCGTTTAGTTAATTTAGTTAATTAATTTAGTTTAATTGCATTCTTAGGATTTTTAGAAACACCCCCCCCCTTAAAACATAAAAATAGTTAAGTATCGTGTCAGAGTCAGTCTAGATAAGGTCATTAGCGTAATTAATTAGAGTCTCGTGGGTTCGATATCCGGACTTACATTAGCTATACTAGAGTCGATCAATACACTTGCCGGTTAGTAGTTTAGCGTGTCTTAGTGAGTCTAGAGTATTACTTGGAGTCTAGAATTAGGATAATTTAGTTACTTTTATTAAACTACTTTTTAGCACATCAATTGTAGAGTACCTGCAGGGTTAGTCTTGACAGACACATCTTCAAATGTAAATTTATCAAGGTCAAACAGTTCAGCAGGGTTTGCGGGGAGTTTTAATGATGAAAGTTCGGTGAACTTCACATTCAAAGTCTCTTCCACACACCTAGTCCTTGTGTTAAACACTTTATAGGCCTTGGCAGTGGTTGAGTATCCTAGATGGTAACCACAATCTACTTTGGCTGCAAATTTTGAAATGGAATCTTTTAAGTTTAAAATGAAACATGGGCAACCAAAGATTTTGAAAAATGAGATCAGTGGTTTGATTTTGAACAGAGTTTCACAGGCAGTCTTTTGATGCCTGAGGTTGATCAAAACTTTGTTCTACACATAGCAAGCAGTGTTTACAGCCTCTGCCCAAAAGGTTAAGGGAAACCTGAGTCTGCAAGCATGGTTCAAGCAGCTTCAATCAAAGTTCTGTTTTTCCTTTCAACCACCCCATTTTGTTCTGGTGTTCTTGGAATGCTGTACTGCCTTACAATCCCTTTTGACACACAGAAATCATCCAACTCCTTGTTTCTAAACTCTGTTCCATTGTCACTTCTAAAGATTTTTACTGGCAAGTCAAATTGTTTTTCAACTTGTTTGACAAAGTCTTGCAAAATACCCGCAGTCTCATCGTTAGAGTGTAAAAAGTAAGTCCATGTAAACCTAGAAAAATCATCTACAATGACCAAACAGTATCTTTTCTTTTTCAAGCTCATGATTTTTACTGGGCCAAACAAATCCATGTGCAGCATTTGCAAACACTTGGTTGTTTTGGATTCTTCAATGAACTTGTATGAGCTTTTGTGTTGTTTAACTTTTAGACAGGAAACACAATGCTCATAACAAGTAAAAAAGTTTTTGTGGAAGACCTCTTACAAGGTCTTGTTTAGAGAGTGTAGTGATAGTCTTAAGATTTGTGTGCCCAAGTCTCCTGTGCCATAATTCTGTCTCTTTGTTATAGGCAGCTGAGAACAGACAAGCATCAGCCATTGGGTTATCTTTTGACATATCAACTACATACACATTGCCACTCCTTTGAGCAACAAGCTGTGTTTTACCCCCGGCTATGATTTCTTCAATCTTTTTCACCATTTCTGGCCCAACAATCTTACAGCTATCCTTAGTGAAGAATGACCCATAGCCATTGTCACTCATTTGCAGAACACTAAGGAGATTACACTTCAGATTGTCAATAAAATTGACATTCTCAAACTTGAGCTTCCCAGCCTGAACTGTCCCTGACCCCAACACTTTTCCTTTTGAATTGTTACCAAAGGATATATCACCACCTCCATGTTTTTTTGAAATCTTTAAGTAGGGCTGTGCATCCTGTCATGTGCTTGGAGCCTCCACTATCTACATACCATAAACTATTTAAGCATGCAGAAGCTCCCTGCACATCAAGTAAGCAATTAGTTCAGGTGGGTCTCCAAAGCTAATATGGCTTTGGATGGGGTCTCAGATAGGTCAGCCTCAAGTCTATGAGAATGGACAGTGGTTAGGTCAGGGTTTTGAACAGATTTTTGAGCTTTTTTCTCTAACCACTATTGTGGACCATTTCCTGTCAGATGTTGAAAACCAAAAGGATGCCTATTCACTTTGGGCTTAGAGGGCTTTTTGTAAGCTTAATAAGCATGTGGGACCCTTTGATATGGTGGTTGACCATGTCCTCTTGGGAACTGGTTTGATGGTGGTGCATCTATCACTTGCACCTCTCTGGGAGCAGAGGTTTTGTTCAACTGTTTTGTAACAGCTGTTTGGATAGGCACAAAAGTCTGTTTGTTCTTGATGGAAGGTTTTGATGGACTCTTAAGTGTTTTAGAAGTGTACTCTTTTCTTTTAACCTCAAAAGTTTTGAGGTACACACACTCTTGAGTGAGATGATTGGTTTTTCCACAAATTGTGCACTTAGGTGCAGGCTCAATGACACTTGTTTTGTTGATATCAAATGCTTTTAAATGAAAACAATCTTTTGTAGAATGATTACTTTTTTCACAAAAGTCACAAAACAGGTGTTTAATCTTTTCTCTTCTCTTCCTCTTTTCAGTTTCCTTTTCAACAGAGTTTTTAACCTCTGTTGGGATGTCTTTCAGATGAATGACCTTAGCCTTGGGTGCTTTCACACCCTCAATAGTGGAAAAATCCATTGGTTTGAAGTTTTCAAGGATGTCACATTCATCAGATCAGGTGGGTTTGAATTGATATTTTTCTATCTCTTCAAGGGTTGATAACCCCTCTGGTTTTTCTAAGATGATTTTGTTACCATTTTTATCAGTGATTTTTATTTCTTGACCATCCTTGTTTGTTGGAATTATTTCAACTAATCTAAAATCAATTTTAGAAGTGTTTTCAGTTTGGTTATTTTTTCTAAAGCCTATACCAAAGTTTACATTGCTTTTGACCTGCTTCTCTAACATCAGCTCATAACCTTTACAAGACTCCACCCATTTTTCACAAGTGATTTGGGTGGATTCAAGCTCCTTTTTACAAACTTGGTATTTTTCTACCATAGTTTGGAGTTGGTCTTTGGTTATGATGTGTTCATGTTTCAGACTACTGATTTCATTTTCCTTTTCATACAATTTGTTTTTCAACTCTTTGAAAGTTTTCTCAAATAGCACTTCATCTTTTAAAATCTTATCTCTAAGGTTTTCATTCACCTCTTTTATGTTTGCAAAGGCAATGATGCATTTATCTGAACATAAGGTTTTCAAGACATGAGGTGATACCTTAGCAACAACCATCATGGCAGAGTCACATTCATCCTCACACACGCTAGCATTCCATGGATCAGCAAGAGGTTCCAACAACGGTTCAGGTTCTTTCTTCTCTAACATCTGTTCACCAACAACAACAGTAACCACTGCTTCAGCAACTTCATCCACTGTTTCAGATCTGGATTCCACTTCGTCAGATTCCCGCCCTTCTGGTATTGACTCTAATGCCACAAAACAAAATTCATCACTAGAAACATCAGAATTCGTAAATAGAGCAAAATTTTCATCAGTCAAATCATGAGGCAAACTGCTCCAATCAACAAAGCCATGAGTAAAGAAACTCTGTTGACTCTGCTGGGGCAGATGTTTGTGCAGTTTATTGTGGTGCAGGTTGTTGCACTTGAACCTGCGAGACAGGGGCTTGGACATACTTGATTTGTGGAACAGTGGTTTGAACATATTCCACTGGAACAGTGTTTACAGGATGTGCAAAATGAGCAGTGTTTTGCATATGAGGAGCAGGGGTATATTGGGAATAGTGCACAGTGCTTTGTGTGTTTTGAGGTCTTGGGCTAGGGTGAGTAATGATTGGACCACTGTTTTGACTTTTACATTCCCTAGCAAAGTGACCAAGACTGTTACACTTGTAGCACTTAATTTTGGACTTATCCAACCCCACTTTTAAATTCCCATGCAATCCTAGAAACTTTCTACCTGTTCTTTTGTAAAACTTGCTGGTTCTTACACTCAACAAGGCCAATTGGTGCAAAATGCCCATCTCTTCTAGTGCAGTGGGATCAAAATGTTGGAGGTCATTGAGTTCAAAGGATAAGTTGTCAGAGATCTGGTTTTCCCCATTAGTTGTGAATGCATAATTGGGTGAGTAAGGCTCAGAGTTGAAAGCTCCACCTGCGGTTATTTCAATATAATGATCATAACTTTGGTCCCTACTACCACCGGACTCTTCTTGACCCAAAAGTGCTGTGTTACCAAAAGTGTAATCATCAGCAACTTTTCCAGATTCCTGCAACTTCTTTTTCTGGTTCTGCTCTCTTTCATAGGTGAGAAGCCTACCATGAAGTTGGGTCAGACTTAACTCCTTGAATCCCACCGAATTTCTGGTCACAAAAGCTATAGTGTCCCACTTGTATGGTAATGATCTAAGAAACCTACTATTTAAAGTGGACTTTGCAAATTCAACATTAACCAGTTTAAGTTCACTAATAAGACAACTAAATCTTTCAAATTGTTGGGTCAGTGACTCTCCTTTAACATGACAGAACGTTTCGTATTGTTGGTTTAGAACCTCCCTGTTGTTTTCTATGACCTCTTCTGTCCCACCAAACTGCTCTTTCAGTGCATCTCAAAGCTCTTTAGCACTGCTATAATGTAACAGGCCAGCGTATATGGCATTTGGTAGAGCTAAGGCCACAATACTAAAAGCCTTTGCATCTAATTCAATTTTTTGAAAATCCTGATCTGAGTAATTTTCAAGGCTTTTAGGTACTTGGACCTTGGGATCTTGTTGGGATTGAACCCTATCAGAGGAACATATAATTAAAAGCCAAAACTGGATCAGAGCAGTGGATCCAGAATAAGCAATGAATGTATACAAGTCTCTCCCCTTGAAAGTGGTTTCAACATCTGATGACCTCCATCCACTGATCCTTTACAACATCTGCTGATTACAACTGCTGACCAAGTTAAATGCTGATGAAGACTAAAGCCCTGTTTGATCAATCTACTGCTATGGGTTAAGCACTGCTAAAGTTATCAAGTACTGCTGGAGTCACAACAGTGGAAGGATAAAGCAGTAGTTTAGTTTTCTTATGTAATGTATTGTAAATAGTAGATAGCATAGCAGTGTTTGTATTAGATCAGTTGTTAGAGTTTGTTAGGAGGTTAGATGTCACTTTCATGGTGACGTCAGCCAAGATGCTTCAGTAGTTTGGGCGTGCCTATAAATAGAACAGTACCCTGTACTATTCTATGGGGTCTTCACCACTTTTCTTCCTGTACGAACAAAACACTGTGAGCTCAGGCTGAGGGGGAGTTTGTTACATGCATGCATTGTAATCGTAGTTGAAATAAATTCAATCTTTCGGTTCCATGTGAAAATGTGTGTTAAAAGCAATTCTCCTGTTTGATTGTGTGCAAAGTTTAATTCCATTAATATTCCGTTGTATTACTTGTTCATTGTTCATCTTAATTCAAACATAAAACACAATCAATCCAAACTCAGATCCTAACAATTTGTATCAGAGCCCGGACAGTCAAATTTGATTTAACAATCATTTTGACATAAATAGTTCAGCTCAAAATCGTTGATACTGATAGTTGTTCGTTTTGTTGAAAAATAGAGTAAGGTTTAATCACCATCAAAGTTGATTAATCAGTACCTGTGAAACAACCAGGATGACGTCACAATCACAAGATGATAATAATAACATCGGCTCACTAGTCAAACCACCCATGCTAAAACGTAATGAATACAACATTTGGGAGAGAAGGATGGGTTACATCCTTGCTCAACAAAATACCGGATGTTGGAGATCTGTTGTTTTTGGGCCACATGTTCCTATGGTGCCAAGTGCTGAGGATTCAAAGAAATCCGAACCTAAAAAACCTGAAAACTATACTGAAACCGATTTTCAAAAGTTCGAATTGGATGCCAAAGCATTTAGCATCATTGCATCTGCATTACCCAACGAAATCTATGCTGGGTTGTTACATTGTAACAGTGCTAAAGAGTTATGGGATGCACTTAAGGAACAATTCGGGGGAACAGAAGAAGTACTTGAAAATAATAGGGAAATTCTGAATCAGCAGTATGAAACCTTTTGTCACATCAAGGGTGAATCATTGACTCAACAGTTTGAGCGATTCAGTTGTCTCATTAGTGAGCTAAGACTTGTTAAGGTTGTATTTTCTAATTCTACACAAAATAGCAGGTTTCTTAGATCACTACCTGAAAAATGGGATACAATTGCATTTGTTACTAGAAACTCTGTTGAGTTCAAAGATCTGACACTGACCCAACTTCATGGTAGACTCCTGACCTATGAAAGGGAGTTAAACCAAAAAAAGAGGTTGCAAGAGTCTGGCAAAGTTGCAGATGATTATTCATTTGGCAACACAGCTCTTCTGGGTTAGGAAGAGACTAGCAGCAGTAAGGATCAGAGTTATGATCATTTTATTGACATAACTGCTGGTGCAAACTTCAACTCTGATCCTCACTCATCCAACTTTGCTTTCACGGCAAATGGAGAAAGCCAGATCTCTGATAATCTGTCTTTTGAACTCAATGATTTACAACACTTTGATCCCACTGACTTAGAAGAAATGGACAATTTGCATCAATTGGCATTGCTTAGTGTAAGAACAAGCAAATTCTATAAAAGAACAGGGAGAAAATTCCCAGGGTTACATGGGAATTTAAAAGTGGGGTTGGATAAGTCAAAAATCAAGTGTTATATGTGCAATATTTTGCTAGGGAATGCAGAAGTCAAACCACTGGTCCAATTATTACTTATCCTAGCTCAAATCCTAGACCACAACTTCAAAGCACTGTGCACTATACCCAATATACCCCTGCAACCCATGTTAACACTGCTCACTATGCTGCAACCCCTGTGCCTGTGCATTATGTTCAAACCACTGTTCCACAAATTCAGTATGTTCAAGCCCCTGTCCCTCAGGCACAAGTGCAACCTGTTGCACCTCAACAAGCTGCTCCAGCAGTGGTTCAACCAAATCAGTAAAGCTTTTTTACCCAAGGCTTTGTTGACTGGAGCAACATGCCTGATGAGCTTGGTGATGAAAATTTTGCACTATATGCTTCTAATGATACTTTTAATGATGAATTTTGTCTGATGGCATTAGAGTCAATACCAGAAGGGGAAGAAGCTGAAGGAGAACAACTAAGTGCTGAAATAGTGGATGAAGTGGCTGAAGCAGTGGTTACTACAGTTGCTGGTGAACTACTGCTGGGAGAAAATTCAGAAATCTTGATTGAACCACTGGTTGACCCCTGGTCCAAAGAAGATAAAGAAGATAAAGAAGAAAAAGAAGAGAAGAAAGAAGGTGAGAAAGAAGAGAGAGTTGATGAAGAAAGTGATCATCAATGTGATTGTGCCATGATGGCTACTGCCAAGGTATCACCTCAGGTCATTGAAAGTCTGTGTTCAGATAAATGCATTATTGCATTTGCTAACATTAAAGAGGTAAATGAAAACCTTAGGGATAAAGTTTTAACTGATGAAGTCAAATTTGAGAAGTCATTAAAAGAACTTAAAATCAAGTTGGCTGAAAAAGATAAGGAAATCAGCAGTTTTAAAGAAGAGCAGAGCATTACCAAAAATCAACTCCAAAATATGATAGAAAAATATCATGTGTGCAAAAAGGAGTTAGAGTCCACCCAGATCACTTGTGAAAAATGGGTGGAATCATGCAAAGGTTTTGAGATAATGCTTGAGAAACAGCTTGAAAGCAATGTGAAATTTGGCATTGGCTTTAGAAAAAATGATCAAGTTGAAAACAATGCTGCTAATCAAGCTGGTTCAGTTGAAGTCATTCCAACAAACAAGAATGACCAAGAAGTTAAGATAACTGACAAACTTGGTAACAAGATCACTCTGGAAAAATCTGTGGGGTCCTCAACTTTTGAGGAAATTGAGAAATACCAATTTAAACCCACATGGTCTGATGAGTGTGACATTCTTGAAAATTTTAAACCAATGGACTTCACAACCACTGATGGTGTAAAAGCTCCAAAAGCAAAGGTCATTCCTCTCAAAGACATCCCAACAGTAGTTCAAAACTCTGTTGCTAAGGAGTCTGAAAAGAGGAAGAAAAGAGAAAAGATAAAAAATCTGTTTTGTGATTTCTGTGAAAAGAAGAATCATCTAACAAAATACTGTTTTCATCTAAAAGCATATGATATCAACAAAACAAGTGTTATTGAACCTGCTGAGAGCTGCACCATCTGTGGTAAAACAAACCACAAAACTCAAGAATGTGTGTATTTAAAAAACATTGATGTAAAAAAGAATGAGTACACTGCAAAAACATCCTTAAGTTCATCAACATCATCTGTCAAGTTCACCAAGAACCAACCACTGTTTGTGCCAGTTCAAACAGCTGTTACAAAACAGCTGTTACAAAGCAGCTGAACCAAACATCTGTCAAAAGAGATGTTCAGGTAACTGATGCACCCCCTGCCAATCAATACAGAAGAGGTAAGGGACAACCACCATACCAAAGGATCCCATATGTTTATGAGGTTTACAAAAAGCCTTCTAAACTGTTAGTGCATTAAGTGTCTATCGCCTCCGTCAATCTAGTCTGTAGCAGAAACCGAAGAAGTCCAAGCTTTTATTGTTATATCTAGTCAAAAAGGCAAGGTGGCATTTCTGTAATAATGAGAAATCTCATTAAAAGCCTTGTGCCTATAAATAGAGCCTTAGACTTAAGAATTAGAACTTTTGCCATTTTAGAGAGTTTGGAGCTTGGTGCTTAGAGAGAGAAAGTAAAGAGAGAAAGTGCTCTAGGTGATTCACGGTTCTTGTACGATTTCAGATTTATCAAAGAATCACATTTATATTACGTCACATGTGTTAGGTCGCGTTCGTGTACGGTTTCCGCACGTTTCACGTTCGTTTCGCAATCGTTTCGGAGTCAAAACCGGTCCTACAAGTGGTATCAGAGCTAGGAGCTCGATTGCACTGATCAAACACATTGATTCGTACCAGATTTCAGCCGATTCAGATCCGATTTCATCTATTTCTTCATCTTCTACCTATTTCTTACGTTTTTCACTGGTTTTTAGTCAAATTGAACGTGTTTTCACGGTCCGTTTTGTCTGAATTTTTTATATTGTGTGCGAAATTGTTAGTTTTAAAACCCTACCATGTTTCAGATCCTAATTCCTAGCCGTTTAGGAGAAATCTGAGTTTTTGTGTCCGACATCGTTTGAAAGTGACCCTCCCGTTTGAAATTTACACATATCGTTTGAAAAATTGATCTATCGTTTGAAAACAAACTGACTGTTTGAACTATCGTTTGAAAATGTTTGTCGTTTGAACATTTGTCGTTTGAAATAATCGTCGTTTGAATTGGTCGTTTGAAATTGTTGTCGTTTGAATAGTTGATCGTTTGAAGAATCCTGAACGTTTGAAATTGAGTTGACCGTTTGAAATCCTGTCTGTTTGAAAGTGTGTCAGTTCATGTGATTAAAGTTGGTTGGTAATATCAAGTGTTGACGGCAAAATACATTGACACATCACGTGAACAACAGCATTCTTTATCAATTGACATTAAAATCAAAATTAGCCGCCCAATCATGTTAAGTGCACCAACCCACTAGATATTAGCGGCTCAATGAGAATTTAGAAACTATTAATTTTGTCGGCCATTTAAATTGAAACATTAAAAAGAGTTTGTATTGTTACTTGGTTAAATGATAAACGAGATGTCGGCCATTACTTGACATTACATGTTAAAAATTAATGTGTTTCATATGAATTGATAAAGTGTCACGTGATTTGTTTCAAGAGCTGCAGTTCATGTAATTGGTTTATAAATCGGCCCAATCATTTGAACAGTTAATTGTTAACAGTTGACAATCCACTAGTTCATCGATTCAAAATTGAGGTTGTTTGTCTAAATATTAAAGTTGAATTGTGAGGATACATGTGATCTATTTGTGTGAAAAGATTGTTGAGATCCAATCACATTGGTTTATCCTTTAGATATCCAATTAACTAGAAGAGTCCATGTGATTATATTTGAAGTTGTCGGGATAGTGATGTTTGCGGTCAAATAGAATCATTTACTTGTTGTTTGTCAGTTTGCAAGTTGTCAGGTTCTGGTTGCTCAGTTTAAATATCTCAATTTACACGGATTGAAAGTGTTCAGTATTGTTCGCACAAAGTCAACAAAATTATTCAGGTCGTTTTGTGTGGTCAACTTGTGTGATATTGTCCAGTTCGTACATTTAGGAGTTCAAAGGTTTCAAAAAGTCAAGTTACTTGAATTTGATTCGGGTTCTAGAAGTTCGTACTGTTGGTCAACGTTCAGTCCGCAAAGAAAATCATCAGTCCGAGTACCGGTCTTATTTTGTTAATCGATAAATTTTTAAACTAATTGTTGTTTGTTTGATTCAGGTAATTGAAGATGTCAAGCAACGGTGAAGAGTTCTACAATACTTTCTACAACGCGTTCAATTCCGAATCATCCGATAGAAGATCTGAGATGAAAGAATATTTGAAGGAGATTTCGGAGAATTTGAAGTTCGAGAACATGTATGGAAGCCAACAGAAGCCACCAAAGCTAATGAAAGTTGAAGATTATAATTGGTGGAAAAACAGATTTGAGGGTTGGATAAAAGCTTTTGCTACTGAAAGCTGGTTAAAATTGACACATGAATACGTTGCACCAGTAAAAGAGGGAGGAGAGTTAATAGATGCAAAAGATTTTACAGAAAAAGATATAAAAAATGTTGTGGCTGAACATAGAATGATAACATTGATCAAACAGTCAGTAAGAGAGGATATTATTTCATTACTCGAACAAGAAAAGACTTCAAAGAGTCTGTGGGAAGCGTTAGAGAGAAAATGTGTAGGAAGTAATGAAATTGTTAAAAACAAAAAGAAATTGTGGCGTAAAGAGTTTGATTTATTCAATTGTATGAAAAATGAGTCTATTTGTAAAATGATTGAGAGATTCGGACATCTGAAAATGGAGCTGATCAGACACAACATCTTACCTTCTGAAGAGGAGCTGGTGGATAAATTGTTTGATTCATTGCCAAATGATCAAGAGTGGAAATACTTCGCTTTAATGTTGAAGAACACTATCAAGCCTGAAGATTTGAAAGTGGATTTGCTGATTGAAAGACTTGAAAGCCATGAGTTGGAGATAAAGAGATCTAAAGTCAACAATCCAGCTTATCAGCAGAATGTGGAGCTTTACTACAGAGGAAATTTACCACAGGCTGGGTCTCCAAGAACAGCATTTTCTGCAGAAAGTTCAAGTTTAGTGAACAATGAAAGTCTTCATAGTGGTTTTCACAGTGGATCTTCTTCAAACACTTCGAGTCAATCTGCTTCCAAGAATTTGTTTCAGTGTAATATCGCAGTGGATCTGAAGAATGGGCAGAATTTCAGCGAAGAATCGGCAAAACAACAGATGGTTTTCTTAGCATCTGTACTTGAATCGTATGAAAGCCTTGTTGCAGGGAAGATTGGTAATACCAACTTGACGAAAGAAGATTATGATCAATTAGACCCCGAGGAGATGGAACTCATGGATATAAGATGGTGCATGGCCAGTGCGGTTCGTCGAGCACAGAGGTTCATGGAGATCACGAGGAGAAAGTCAATTGGTGGACCATCTACCAAATTGGGATTTGATAAATCCAAGGTGACATGCTTCAAATGCAAACAAAGAGGTCACTTTAAGCGCGAGTGCAGAAATGCGTATACTGCTGATGATTCTGAAAATCCATTCAATGAAGATTACTACAGGAAGGCAATTTACCATCAGAACAAGTCTGAGCCATCAAGATTAAAGCAACCAGAAGAAAAATCAAGGGCTCTTGCAGTTATATATGACGATGAAGGATATGACTGGAGTCAAGAGGTTCTACCTGAAGAAGATGCAGTTGGATATGCATTTGTTGCAAATGATGAGCATGATAATTGGTGGAGAAGAGACAGTGCGAGATGGGAGATTGGCAAATTGTATGAACCATTCAAAGAAGCCCAGAGAGCTAAAAGATGGAATGAAGAGTTAGAGTGTTACATGGATCCACAGGGTAATCCAGTAGTTGATCCATCAAAAGTGGATTTTGATGCTGTAACCAATGTGTTTCCAAGTGAGGGCACTTTCAACACAAGAAGGCTTTCTGATAAAAGCTATTTGCCAAATTTGATGAACAAGTTAAAAGAAGTTTTTGAAGCAAGTTTACCGAAGGTGGTAGAGATGAAGAAGCGAAAAGAAGAAGAATTGAAGAAGATGGTTGAAGAAGTGAAAACTGTTGCGAAAATTGATGCTGAAGAGGAACAGAAAGCTGAAGAAGAACAGAAGAATGCAGAAGCTCAGAAAGAAGAAAAGGAGGAAGATCAGAAAGTTGAATCAGAAGAACCGGTGCTGAATGAGACTGAGGTTAGAAAATCTTCTGATCTATCGAATGTTGAATTGGTTGATGAAAAAGAAAACAAGTGCAGGAATTGCATAGAAATGTGCAAAGCCTGTACTGAAAAAGATGACATAATAAAAACAAAAGATATTGAAACAAATAAACTTGAAAATGTTTTCAAAATAAAATGTAAAGAAATGATTGAAAAAGAAGAAATTTTGAAACTAAAAGTTGAAAAATTGACACAGAAATGTCAAAGTCTTGAAAAGGATAATGATGTTTATAGACAACTGTGTTCTACAAAATGTGTCGATTGTGTTGAAAAAGAATCTAAATTTCACGATTTACAAAAACAGTATGATTCTTTAAAGTGGTCGAGTCAGAGAGTACAAGAAGCTTATGATACTTTGAAGAGCCAAGTCAAAAGTTTTGATCAAAGATTGTCTGAAACTTTAACAACCAAAGAAATGTATGAGAGACAGTTTAAAGAAAAGCAAATTGAATTAAACAAATGTGTTGATGAAATTGCAAATCTTAAACAAGTCTTGGCTGAAAAAGAAAAGGTTGTTACCAAACTTCAAAGTTATCATAACTCTTCGTATATTCTCGAACGCATTTTCAACATCACACCAGATGACAAAGATACTGAAAATTGCAAAAAGGGTATTGGTTCAGAATTTCATCAGGTACCACCACCATTGAGAAACAATTATACTTTTTATGATGAGGAAAAGGTGGCAAAGGGTTTGAACATCGCTGACCAGTTACCTGAAAGTATCGATGTGACTTACTCCAAATCTGATGATGCTAATGATTCAGAGGTGGTAAGTAAGGTTGTTGAAAGCGTTTTGAAAGATGAGTCTACAAAAGGTAAGTCTGAATCACAGGATGAAAATGAAGGAAATCTTTATGATGGTTATCTGAAAAACACAAAATCCGAGAAAAATTTGAATGATGATTCAAAAGGATTGGTTTATACCATGATTGGATCGGACAAATTATTCTTAGATGTTGTATTCCCGATTCAGAATGTGATTTCAGAAAAGGTCAATCAAGTTTTCAAAATGGTTGAGATTGAGAAGTCTGAGATTCCAAAGTTTGCTGGTAAAGGTCATAAATCTTTTTATAACAAACCTGGTTTTAAGAAGAAAAACATGAAGGCTGGTTTGGGTTATAAAAAGAAACGGAATTGGAATCAAAGTGAAAAACAGGATTTGCAACAAAAGATGAATTTTGTTCAAGGGAAAAGTTTGAAAGAAGAGGAAAAACTCAAATTTGGACAACAGTCTAATGAGGAGTTTGATACTGTGAAAAAGAAACAACAACAGGCCAAGGATGTTTCAAAGAAAGTGTGTTTTAAATGTGATCAAATTGGACATGTTGCACGAAAGTGTCCAAATCCAAAGCCTGTTGATGTTGAAAAACAGAAATCTGAGGATGTGAAATCAAGGTCAACCAGATTTTATTCGAAACAAACTTGGAGGTACAATACAAACAAGTTTGCTTCAAATCAAAATTGGAAATCAAACCCGAACAGGTTCGATTCAAGACAGACCTGGAATTCTCACACACCCAGATTAAGAACAACACAGAGTTGGAGAATATCTGTTGATATGACAAAACCTCAAGAGTTTTGGAAACCTAAAAATGTTATTCAAAAACAAAAGGTTCAAAAAGAGACAAATTTTTACAAAAGAGGTACTCCGGAAGGTCAAATGTGGAGTGCTAAGAAACAAGTGACGTTGGAAAAAGATGAGAAAGTTGAAGTCAAAGTTGAACAAGTTTTAAATGACAAAGAGTATCCAAAATTGAATGAAAATTATTGTGTTGAAATGCCTAAGGTCCAACAGACCTGGGCTAAATTGTTCAAATGATTGATAAAGTTTGAAATGTGCAGGTGCTCAATGAAGCTGAAGATTGTGAGAATGGTAGTTGGAGCAGCCTGGCACAGGAAGAGGTTGCTGAACCCTTGTTTGGTTGAACAGGGATTTTAGTTTGAGTATTTTCTGTACATAAATAAACAATATTTTCAAAATCCGAAAAATTGAAAAATTAAAAACCAAAAATATGTTTTTAGTTTGTCAAAATTTGAAAAACCAAAAATATGTTGTTTTTAATTTTGTTTTGATTGTATGTTGATTGAATACGCCGAAACCCTCACGGCTGAACAAACATGATTACTTTCATCAGATTGAAAAACGGTTTTCAAACTGTTAAGATCAATGGGTTGTAAATCATGGGGGTACGTTATATTTTCTGCAAAACAGAGCACTTGAAGCAGAAAATGGATGGCGAGACAAAGCTATCAGTGTTGGTTGTCAAATTTTATTTATATGATTTTGCATTTTAGGGGGAGTAATATTGTTAGAAAATACAAAAACATTTGAAAATTTTGAAAAAGTCAAAAACATGATAAAATTAAAAATATTGAGTTTTTGCGTAAAAAGAGGAAATGATAGTACATCAGTAGACAGTTACAGTATGCTAAAGAAATGGAAAGTTTAAATGTGTTAAACGATCTCACTGTGGATGTGTCGATAGGTTTTTATACATTTAGTAAACTTTTTCGGGATATAAACCTAAATTCAAACTTACTTATTTTGTGGGGAACACTACTTGGATATATAGGTAACCCCTGAAATCTCGTTTGAAAGGTCTCATAATCTGATATACTAGGTCTTTATACTCAATGATGTCTGGGGTATTATTCCGGGACTTCTGCTGAACGGTGGTTCTGACCTAGTCCCTGGCTAATACTTGCTGCAATGCTTGAAACACAGCATTAAACCCTCAGCATGCTGAAACAATAAAATTGATAGTCGCTGCTGTTGTAAGCAAAAAGATCCTCTAAAGGGGACACACCGAAAAGTCGAAGCTGATATCTCTCTGCGTATACGGAAGTATCGACCTGAGATCCCTCGGCCCTCGCATACCTAATTTATATACAGATATCATTGTAGTATACTCACCTGTAAGACTGATTATTGGGATTCTGGATACGGGAGTATATTCAAGAGGTGGGACACATGAATGAGTTTAAGTTCTTAAAACACCTAATTCGTATCCTGAATCAGTTGAAATTTGTATGAAAATTTAAGTGGACAAGTATATCGACAATCTAAGTGAATCGTTTAATACTTACTGTGTAACTAAGCTCAACGGTACTTGTGACTTGTCATAAACTGATATGATCCTCTGACGCATACTCAAACAAAAATATTATCTGTAAATATGTTTGTACATATTTCTTTACTGCTTTATGTTTTCAGAAAATACAAAAAGATTTTGATTTATGCTTTATTTTCGACAACTGATGTCTGAGTGCTGAGTTTCAAAATCTAAGTAAGCTGATTGTGTTTCTGAAAATAAAACAAGTTCATTAATTTGAAACTTGAAGTTTTAAAATTAAAAATTCAAAAACAGTTTGTGATATCTCCAAGGTCATTAAGTTGGACTTGGATGATTAACTGTGGGGGATTTGGATGCTTATATTGTTATAGAGTTAGTTTCCGATACGATTCGATGAAACTACCAAATTCATGAGAAGTAATTTTGAGAAGATTGAATTGTCAGATTACGATATCTGGAAGACTAAAATGTTGTTACTTATAGTTGTATGAGTGATTGCAGGAAAAGTCCAGACTACGATCCCGGAAGCTGAGTCTAAGGGGGAGTCTGAAGACGAGCTCAAAGCAAGGAGGAGCTTGTACCCGGAAAGCCAGGTGTCGATCCTAAAAGCACGGAAGCTTGACGAAAGGGGGAGCCTGAAGAAAAGGAGTTTGAAGGAAAGAAAGAGCAACTGAGTCTGAAAACAGATCCATGGGGATTCTGTTCGTGAAAGAGGAAAGACAAGATGCTACGAGATTGACTACGACAATATCCAAGGGGGAGTCTGTTAGTGCATTAAGTGTCTATCGCCTCCGTCAATCTAGTCTGTAGCAGAAACCGAAGAAGTCCAAGCTTTTATTGTTATATCTAGTCAAAAAGGCAAGGTGGCATTTCTGTAATAATGAGAAATCTCATTAAAAGCCTTGTGCCTATAAATAGAGCCTTAGACTTAAGAATTAGAACTTTTGCCATTTTAGAGAGTTTGGAGCTTGGTGCTTAGAGAGAGAAAGTAGAGAGAGAAAGTGCTCTAGGTGATTCACGGTTCTTGTACGATTTCAGATTTATCAAAGAATCACATTTATATTACGTCACATGTGTTAGGTCGCGTTCGTGTACGGTTTCCGCACGTTTCACGTTCGTTTCGCAATCGTTTCGGAGTCAAAACCGGTCCTACATAAACCAAGAGTGAACAGGTATCCTTTTGGTTATCAGCATGTGATTGGTCAAGAACCCCAACAGTGGTTAGAAAAAAACATTCCCAAAAATGTTCAAACCCTTGACCTAACCACTGCCCATCCATCTGAACTTGACCTAGACACTGCTGAGACCCCATCCCAAGCCATATTGGCTTTGGAGACCCTAATGAACTAATCCTTTACTACATGTGCAGGGAGCTTCTACATGCTTAGATAGTCTTTGGTATATAGATAGTGGAGGCTCCAGGCACATGACAGGATGTAGAGCCCTTCTCAAAGATTTCAAAACTCATGGAGGGGATGACATATCCTTTGGCAATAATAGTAAAGGAAAGGTTCTGGGGTCTGGTACTGTTCAGTCTGGTAAAGTTAAGTTTGAAAATGTCAATCTAATAGACAATCTAAAATTCAACCTCCTGAGTGTCTCTCAAATGAGTGATAAGGGCTATGGCTCTTTCTTCACAAAGGATTGTTGTAGGATTGTTAAACCAAAAATGGTTGAAAAGATTAAAGCAATAATTAAAACTGGAAAAACCCAACTTGTTGCTCAAAGAAGTGGCAATGTTTATGTGGTGGATATGTCAAAAGAGAGCCCCAGGACTGATGCATGTCTGTTCTCAGCTACTTCAAACACAGAGATAGAATTATGGCACAGGAGATTAGGGCACCCAAATCTCAAGACAATCACTGCCATTTCAAAATAGGGGTTAGTAAGAGGTTTACCTCAAAAACTGTTCACCTGTTCTGAGCATTGTGTTTCCTGTTTAAAAGGAAAACAACATAAAATCTCATACAAATCAATTGAAGAGTCCAAAACAACCAAATGTTTGCAAATGCTTCATATGGATTTGTTTGGCCCAGTTAAAGTCATGAGTCTTAGGAAGAAAAGATATTGTCTGGTTATTGTTGATGACTTTTCTAGGTTTACATGGACTTACTTTTTACACTCAAAAGATGAGACTGCAGGCATTCTACAAGACTTTGTGAAACAGGTTGAAAAGCAGTTTGACCTTCCAGTAAAAATCTTCAGAAGTGATAATGGCACAGAGTTCAGGAACAAGGAGTTAGATGATTTTTGTGTGTCAAAAGGAATTGTGAGACAATACAGCATTCCAAGGACACCAGAACAAAATGGGGTTGCCGAAAGAAAGAACAGAACTGTGATTGAGGCTGCCAGAACCATGCTTGCAGATTCAGGTTTGCCTTTAACTTTTTGGGGAGAGGCAGTAAACACTGCTTGCTATGTCCAAAACAGAGTTTTAATCAACCCCAGGCACCAAAAGACTGCCTATGAACTGCTGTATAAAATAAAGCCATTGATTTCATATTTCAAAGTTTTTGGCTGCCCTTGCTTCATTTTAAACTTAAAAGACTCTATTTCTAAGTTTGCAGCCAAAATTGATTGTGGTTATCATCTGGGATACTCAACCACTGCTAAGGCCTACAAAGTGTTTAACACAAGGACCAAAACAGTGGAAGAGACTTTGAATGTGAAGTTCAATGAACTTTCATCAATGAAAATCCCAGCAAATCCTGCAGAATTGTTTAATCTTGAGAAATTTACTTTTGAAAATACTGCTGTCAAGACTAACAATGCAGGTCCATCAGAGGATTCATCATCAGACTATGGGTATGAAATCATCATTCCTCAACAAAAGTCTGTCTCAATGGGAAGAGCAGCAGTTGTTCAAAACAGTTGTCAAAGCTCAACCACTGCTACCTCAACAATTGTTGACCAAAGTAGCCCATTAACCCCTGCTTCCACATCCTCAAACACTGTTGATAGTCCTCCATCAGTGGATAAAAGTCAGCATGTTTTCACATCAGTTCCACCTATTCCTCCACCTCCATTTGAAACCACTACTGGATCATCAAAGTCACCAGCAGTGGTTAGCTCAGATGATTCACATCTGCAGCCTTCACCATTAAATGCCATTGTTCCATACCAAGGAGATCTAATCTTCTTGAAATATCATCCACCTGACCAAATCATTGGCAACATCAATGAAGGGGTGCTCACAAGAAGTCAATCCCAAAACATTTGTCTTTTTGCTGGTTTCTTATCTCTCCATCAGCCAGTCAAGTACCAAGAGGCACTGAAAGACAATAGCTGGGTAGAAGCCATGCAAGAGGAGCTCCAACAGTTTAGAAGATAAGAAGTATGGGAGCTTGTTCCACTACCAGAAAATGTTAGCCCTATTGGCACAAAGTGGGTCTTCAAAAACAAAACTGATGAAAGGGGCATTGTTGTCAAGAATAAAGCCAGGTTAGTGGTTCAAGGTTTCAGACAAGAGGAAGGCATTGACTATGATGAAACTTTTGCCCCTGTAGCAAGATTAGAAGCTATCAGACTGTTCCTGGCCTTTGCTGTCAACCACAACATCAAGGTGTATCAAATGGATATCAAGTGTGCATTCCTCTATGGTAAGATTCAAGAAGAGGTATATGTTTGTCAACCTCCAGGCTTTGAGGATCCATTTCATCCAGATCATGTCTACAAGCTAAACAAAGCTTTGTATGGACTGAAACAAGCACCTAGAGCCTGGTATGAAACTCTTTCCACCTTTCTACTTTCCATTGGTTTCACAAGAGGTAAAATAGATAAAACACTGTTTTTGAATTGGATAGGAAAGGATTTGATGATTGTCCAGATTTATGTGGATGACATCATCTTTGGAAGCACATGTAACAAAATGTGTGAAGAGTTTAGGCAACTCATGACAGCTGAGTTTAAAATGAGTGCAATGGGTGAACTCCAGTGCTTTCTTGGTCTCCAAGTAAGGAAACTGCAAAATGGCACATTTATCCATCAAGGTAAATATGCCAAAGAACTTTTAAAGAAATTTGTGATGGATGATTGTAAGCCATGCAGTACACCCATTGCAACCAATAAAATAGTCATGTCTGATGAAAAGGATGATTTGGTTGATCAAACTTTATATAGAAGCATGATTGGGTCTTTATTGTACCTAACTGCATCTAGGCCTGACATCATGTTTGCAACATGTGTGTGTGTGCAAGATCCCAGTCAGCCCCTAGAAAGTCAAACCTTATTGCTGTAAAAAGGATATTCATATACCTAAAAGGTGCTCCCACACTTGGTATCTGGTATCCAGCTGATGGTAAAATTGAGCTTTCAGGTTTCTCAGATAGTGACTTTGCTGGATGTGACAAGACAAGGAAGTCCACTTCAGGAGGGTGCCAATTCCTAGGCAATTGCTTAGTGTCTTGGCAAAGCAAAAAACAAGCAGCTGTTTCCACATCCACTGCTGAGGTAGAGTATATAGCTGCTGCAAGCTGTACAGCCCAACTGCTTTGGCTTCAAAATCAATTACTGGATTTTGGTATCACTGCCCTAAAGACACCTCTCATGTTGGACAGTCAGGCAGTAGAAAATATCATCAAAAATCCAGTCTCCCATTCAACCACCAAGCACATTGATATCAGACATCACTTTGTGAGGGATTGCTATGAAAAAGGTATTATTTCTCTGCACCATGTACTAACTAAGGATCAGCTGGCAGATGTGCTAACCAAAGCATTAGACACATCCACCTTTGAAAGCTTGATCTCTAGGATTGGCATGCTAAACATGGAATAACAAGCAAAATCTTGTTTTTCTATAAATAAAGGCATTAAAATGTTTTCAGAAAATAAAAAATCCATCCTTAAAAATAGCTAAAAATGAATTTTTCATTAAATCCTTAAAAGTCTGCCATAACCACTGTTTTGTTCAAACATCTGTTCTGCTCAAAATGTTGTCCACTGCTGCAAGTCAACCCCTGTTCTCTCATTTCCTTGGTAATCACTGTTGTTCAAAATCAGTGTTTTTATCCACTGATATGCTATCCACTGATAGTAAAAATCACTCACTACTTTCATTATTACGTTGCAACCACTGTTCTTGTTCCATCAGTGGTTTTCATAAATCACTTGTCCTTCAATTCATCAGGGGTTGGCACGTGGACAGTACATAGCTGTCAGATCTTTTGTAAACCGCTGCCACGTCAGCATTCACTTTTTCCTCTATAAAACCCCCTTCAAAACCCCCAAACAGGGTTTTACTGTCGAATCAAATTTACAAAAATTTCTTTCTCAAAGCAGTTTTCATCCATTGCTCCCAAATCATTCTTCGTTCTTCTTCATCAAAATGACAAAATCAAAGTCTTCATCTTCTAAAAAGGCCACTCAAATGGCTACCACACCCATTGAAATTCCATACAAAGCTCCTCACAACTATCTGGGTCTCCTCATAAAACCCGGTACCATCGATATCTACGATTCCATCATTAAGACTATGTCATCATCAAAGTACAAAACTTTGTTGACAGCAGATGCTCCGATTTACCTGAAAACCCAGAGAGAATCTTGGAAAAATGTTACTCTTGAAAAACAAGGTGAAGACGTCATAGCCATTAATTCCTCTCTAATGGGTAAAACAGTCAAAATCACACCACAATCCATTTCAGAAGTCTTTGAACTCGATGACCAGCAAGGTACAAATTCTTTTCCCAAAAACGAGTTAAAAACTTATTTCCTTGAAAGGGGGTATGCAGATTCAATGAAAAACGATACCTTACAAAAAGGTAGCTTTCCACCTGCAACACGATTTTTGTTCCATACCCTTTTGATGCGTGTTTCAAACAAAACAACTGCTTTTAATGAGATACCATTAAAGATTCAATACCTGGGATATGCTATTCTACAAAATGAAAATTTTAATTACTCCCAGGAAATCTTTAATGATTTGGTTAAAAATGTTGATAAAAAGCCATTCTTACTATTTCCAAGATTTCTAAGTTATTACTTTCAAAAGAAATTTGGTAAGGATGATGCTCATGTAATAAAACAAGGTGACTCTTTTCAAATAAACAGCTTAACGGCTGAAACTTTTACAAGACTATCAATACCTTGCAAAACAAAAGCAGAGGTCCCTGAGCAGAATTTAGTAGCTACCACTGCTCCTCAGGTATCTGCTGCTGAGCCCACTGCTCTAGGTGATCACAGCAGCAAAACAACTGCTGTGAAACCCACACCTAAAATCACCAAAAATCCAAGACAAAAGAAAACACAAAAGCCCCCCAAACCTACAAAAAAGGCAACTCTGGAGGATGAGATACCAGAGCAACTGCCAGTGACAGCATAAAAGTCACAAGAAACCACTGCTGCTATTTCCTCATAGCAGATGGTAGAAATATCTCAACCCATGCCTCAAACTCCTCCTGCTTCTTCTAAAAAAGAACAGGTTGTACACATAGGGATACCACAATATGATGCTCTGGAATCACTCGAATCCATCATCCACAGCCTGATGCCTGGGGTAAATTCA
Source organism: Helianthus tuberosus (assembly GCA_030545235.1). Classification (NCBI taxonomy): domain Eukaryota; kingdom Viridiplantae; phylum Streptophyta; class Magnoliopsida; order Asterales; family Asteraceae; genus Helianthus; species Helianthus tuberosus. The sequence goes on from CM060352.1 coordinate 150,383,478, forward strand.
CTTTCTACACCCAACCTCACCTCCACAATTCCCCCACAAACAAAAATATTGTTGGATGCTCTCGATTTGAACCAGGCACAAACCAGTCCTTCTCACTCACCTGTCCATGAGAACATACCTCAACAAGTGACTGGGTTTGATGTATCAATCATTGCTAACCCACCAACAAGACCTGAGATGGTTACACCCCTTGAGTTATAAGTAACTCTTGGTGGTAGTTCAAGTGAAGCAGCCACTACAAGTTCTGAACCCATTGGTTTGCACTTGGACAGTGGTTTCATCCATAAAACTTCCTTGAAGACAATTTCTTCTATGGGAACATTTGTGTATCTAGTTTTTACTGGTTCACTAAAAAGTGTTTCTCTTTTTGAAGGAAGAAGTCCCCAGTTCCAAGAGAAAAGGGCATCAGTGGATGATTTCTGGAGTACACTCCCTGAGTCAACCACTGTTACAACCACTGTAAGTGGGAAATCAGATGGTCCCATTAAATTGGGTGATGGTTTAATGTACCGCGAACTAATGGCCAGAGTTGACAAACTGGATACATCTGTTGCAGAAATTAAAGATATGCTGCAACAGTTGTTGAAAGTTCAAAAGGTACCTTCCACTGCTGCAACAACTCCAACAGCTACTCCATCATCTGTTGTTACTTCAAATGAGCTGTGGAGTTTGTTTCAACCACTGCTCCAACATCAAAGAGAATTAGCTGATCAGCAACATGAGATTCAAGTCCAAAAGATCAGAAATCTCATGGAGTCAAGGTTTAAAGATACCCAAGCTGATATCAAGGCAATAAAGGCCCACATACTAAACACCACTGGCACTGCTCCTCCCATTGTTCTCTTTGTGGATAACCCACCACCAGATAATGCCAACAAGGGGGAGAAAATCAAGCAGTGGAAGATGAAGGGATATGAAGATGGTCTGTACATTGAGCCACAAAAAGATAGTATGCTCAAAGACATCCCTTTGCCAGATGGGTCCAAAAAGATTGATGTTACCACTAATGCCATTGTTGAGGCAATAGCAGAGGTCAAAAGGGATAGAAAGGCTAAGGATAAAGCCAGGTGGGAACAGGAGAAAAGAGCTTTTATGGAGCTGAATGTGCAGGGTCCTTCTGAGCCAATGGCTGAAGAAAATCCTAAGGATAAAAAGAAGAAGCCCATTAAACAAGTGAGGCAACCCAAACACACACCATCCAGACCCACAAAGCATGCTTCCAAACCACCTTCCAAAAGCTCCAAACATCAATCTTCCACCCAAACAATTATTGTAACACCTGCTGTATCAACAACTGTTGGTACTTCAGTGGTTTCAGTAGTTGCTAAACCAAATACCACCAATTCAACAACAACAACTGCTCCCACTCCAACCACTGCCCCACCAAAAATTCCATCACCACCAAAAACCACCTCACCACCAAAAACAATCTCACCACCATCACCTCCTGCCAAAAAGCAGAAGACATCAGATGTTACATCATCTGTTGTAATGACAACAGTGATTGAAACACCAGTTGTTTCAACAACTGTTAGTCAGCCACCTTCCACCACAATAACCACTACTCAAATCATCACTTCACAACCATCCAACACACCACCAACCTCTCCTAAACTAAAAAGGAGAAGGATAACTTTACCTGATGATTCTCCATCACCACCACCAACATCTTCACAATCTCTTTCACTTGTCAATATTCCAAACCCTGTTCCTCTCTCTTCAGCCCAAGTTCAACAACCAATCACTACCATCACTCCTGCAGGTTTTCAATATCCTCTAGAACTTATAGCAGTCAGAGAAGAGATCAAATCCTTCTACTTTGAGGATGATCCTGCTAAAAGGAGCTTGCCATCAGTTGAAGGATATCCTAGGCCTAACAACATTGAAGAATATCTGAAAGTTAAGGCTCAACAAGCAGAGGATATCTCCAAAAGAAACTCACAAGGAAAATCTGACAAAGAAATTCAAAGGCATTATCAATTTCTGCTCACACAAGTCAGATCTTTGGAGCAGTTTGCAAAGAATGTATGTCAACAAATTTCAGAAAGAGCAGATGAATCATTGAGAAAAGACTACCTTGATAACATCATGGCTTATAAGAAATACAAGGGAGAAAAGTACATGTACAAAGATTGGACCATTCCTGAGCTTGAAGGTGAAGCAACCATGATTCAAGACATGATTAAAAACAAGGTTAGACATACACCTCCTGATTGGTCAAAGTACAAGAAGAATGTACCTGATAAGGTATTGGAGCTGAAGAGAATGAAAGAGGAATTAATCACTGCTGATTATGGGTCTAGAAACCAAGTGTTGAGGTGGAGAGAAAACAAAGTCAGGGCCACTTACAAGAGTTTGGAGGAACTAAGGAAGAAAGATCCAAAGGCTCCACAAAAACCTAACTACCCTGAAGCAGAGGTTTCAAAAGGACCACCAAAGCTGCAAGTCAGGAAAGCCACTGCTCCACCTGGTGCCATTCTTTATCAAAGAAGAAGGCAAAAAACAGATGGATGCAGAAAAAGCAGAGGAAATAGCTGCTGGAAATGAAGTTATAAAAATGGTTTACAAACAAATGATGGCTGATCTTCCTGAACTTGCTCTAGCTCAAAGCACTGCTTAGTCAGTCATCACTAGGCCACCATCTCCCAACTCCTCTTCCAATAAAAATCTCCCAAGAAACCCACCAGACTCAAAAGTACTAAAATAGAAAACTGATAAACAGACCCATGTACTAACTGTGATCAAGTCTAGTGGAGAAGTGAAGAAAATATCAAGGGAACAAGCACTTGGCCTAAGTGTTGAAGATCTGCAGGATCTCCTTAATCTTCTACTTTGCAGGGATGAAGATGATACAGAAGCCATAGATTTTGAATTACAACTTAAAGGTTAGATAAGGGAACTTCTGATGAGGCAATAAAGATCTATAATAATGAAGGGTTTTGGCATTATCTGTTCCAGGGGGAGATTGTGGGGATTGAACCCTATCAAAGGAACAGATAATTAAAGCCAAAACTTGATTAGAGGAGTGGATCCAGAATAAGCAATGAATGTATACAAGTCTCTCCCCTTGAAAGTGGTTTCAACATCTGATGACCTCCATCCACTAATCCTTTACAACATCTGCTGATTACAACTGCTGACCAAGTTAAATGCTGATGAAGACTAAAGCCCTGTTTGATCAATCTACTGCTATGGGTCAAGCACTGCTGAAGTTATCAAGTACTGCTGGAGTCACAACAGTGGAAGGATAAAGCAGTAGTTTAGTTTTCTTATGTAATGTATTGTAAACAGTAGATAGCATAGTAGTGTTTGTTTAGATCAGTTGTTAGAGTTTGTTAGGAGGTTAGATGTCACTTTCATGGTGACGTCAGCCAAGATGCTTCAGTAGTTTGGGAGTGCCTATAAATAGAACAGTACCCTGTACTGTTCTATTGGCTCTTCACCACTTTTCTTCCTGTAAGAACAAAACACTGTGAGCTCAGGCTGAGGGGGAGTTTGTTACATGCATGCATTGTAATCGTAGTTGAAATAAATTCAATCTTTCGGTTCCATGTGAAAATGTGTATTAAAAGCAATTCTCCTGTTTGATTATGTGCAAAGTTTAAGTCCATTAATATTCTGCTGCATTACTTGTTCATTGTTCATCTTAATTCAAACATAAAGCACAATCAATCTAAACTCAGATCCTAACCGATCTTCTGTGCTTGGCACCCTTGGAACAGGAGGTCCGAAGATGACAGACTTCTAGCAGCCGGTGTTTTGTTGTGCTAATACATGGCCCATCCTACGTTTCCAGATAATGTATTCAGATTTGACAAGCATAGGTGGCTTGAAGAGTGTTCCAATGTTGTGAGGGTCCTGTGATTGTGAAGACATCTCAGTTGTTTTACAGAAGTTTTTGAATAATCAACTTTAAACGTGATTACACTTGTACTCTGTTTTTCAACTGATACGAACAACATAGTATCAATGAAATTGAGCTGAACTTTTATGTCAAATAGATTGTTAGCTCGAATTTGACTGTCCTTTGCTCTAATACCAATTGTTAGGATCTGAGTTTGATTTGATTGTGTTGTTTTAATAAGATGTAATGAAAGTAGATAAACCAGGGAATAATTTGCAGCAGAATGATGTAAAACTTTATAACACAATCAAGGAAAGATTAGCTTTCATCATACAATGCTTTCATTAGTCATAAGATTGAATACACAATGATTGATTATGCATGCATGAACACTAACTCCCCCTTAGCATGAGCTCACTATGGTTGTTCGTATAAGATAAGTGTGTGTGCAAAAGAGATAATAGAACAGTACAGGTACTATTCTATATATAGTACAAATCCTAACCACTGAGCATCTTTGCTGACTTCACCTAGACAGTCACAGTTAACAGTTATAACAACCTCTAAACACTGATGCTACATAAACACTATTACATTGATAAATGAATAACAAAACACCGATGAAGCAATCCACTGATGAAGCTTAAACTCTGATGAGGCTGAGCAGTGCTTTCCTCTAAGGTTGATCAGGCTTTTGATTCCAGCAATTCTTTGACAATCAGCAGCACTTTGACATCAGCAGTTCTTTCGTCTTCAAAAGTCTTTGCAACCAACAGTCTTTACAAAGCAACAGGCTTTCGAGTCATCAATTGCTAAGTACCACTACCATTGGAGGGAATTATGTTCAAACATTGCTTATTGTGGATCAACTGTTAAGAATCAGTTTTGGCTTTTGTATCATCTGTTCTTCAAGAAAGGATTACATGAGCCAACACCCCAGAATTCTAAAAAAAACACAAGGGGTTAATTGATAAATCAGGGGGTCTATAAAGTTTTTTTTTTTTTACAAATTTTTGTATACAAAAACATTTTTAGAACTTTATCATGTAGACCCCCTGAATTCTAAAAAAAAACAAGGGGTTAATTGATAAATCAGAGGGTCTATAAAGTTTTTTTTACAAATTTTTGTATATAATTATAGTTTTAACAAAGTTTTATAAAAGAATTCTTTTTACTTTTAAACAAAAAAAACATTTTTAAAACTTTATCATGTAGACCCCATGAATTCTCAAAAAAAAAAAAAAAGCAAAAAAAAAAAAAACAAGGGTTATGTGATAAATTAGAGAGTCTATAAAGCTTTTTTTACAAATTTTTGTATACATTTAATCATAGTTTTAATAAAGTTTAATAAAAAATTCTTTTATTTTTTAAACAAAAACATTTTAAAATTTTATCATGTAGACCCCCTGAATTCTCAAAAAAAAAGCAAGGTGTTAATTGATAAATCAGGGGTCTGTACTACCTGTATAGGCCAATACGACCCATATAGACCCCATGATTTATCAATTAACCCCTTGTTTTTTTGATAAATCAGGGGGTCTATACGACCCGTATAGACCTCCTGAGTTATCAATTAACCCCTTGTTTTTTTGAGAATTCAGGGGGTCTATATGATTCGTAGTAGTCTACTATACGACACAGTTTTGACCTATACGATGCGTATAAGGGTAATATCAAAATTTCATAATTTTAGGTTTTGCCTATTCGGTGAGTATACGGGCTGTATTTTGATGTATTTTGTCATTACGTGTCGTTTTATGAAGTATATGCTCTATACGTGCCGTACCGGTGACGTTCGGTTCCGTGTGGTATCGTATTCTATGATTACATGTAATTTTGTTTAGAATCCACCTGTATTCTAATGTGTCGTGTTGTGTGTATACGCGTGGTGCGGTATCATTACTTAACGTATTTTATAGTTAAATGTCGTATTACGATGTATATTGTCAATATGTTCGGTATTATCGCATATATTGTCCGTACGGGTCGTGTCAGTGACGCTCGGTGTTGTCACGTTTATTGTTTGTAAGTGTCGTATTAGGGTGTAGATTGTATATACATGTCATTTTATCACGTATTATGGCGTATTATGTCTATATAGTGTCGTATTTTGGCGTATATTGCTGGTTACTTTACGTTTTGTATCCATTAAACAAACAAAAAACACATTAAATACATTACACAAACAAAATACCTTTAAAATTACAAATTAACCTATACAATACATATACGGGACCTTTACTACATCTATATATGCTCATACGCGACCTATACCTCACCTATACTATACTTGTACATGGTATCCTTAAAAAATTTAAGGAAGTTTTTATTTTAAAAAATAAATATTTTTTAGAAAACTTTGTTTAAACAATAAACAAATGTATAAAAATTTGTAAAAAAAGCCTCAACCAATACGACCCGTATAGATCTGTATGACCTGTATAGACCTATATGACCCGTATTGGTCCAGTAAAATAGATAAAATCTGACACATCAGTCTTTATTAGAAATTGAAAAAGTAATACGACCCGTGTAAGCTTATACGACCCGTATTAAAGGTGTCGATTTAAGGATTCAGGTGTGCCAATAATACGACCCTTTAAGTTTTACATACTTATGGATGAATTTATATCAAATTAAGGAGTGAATTTCAAGTTTTGTCCTGTAACTTTATAGTGAATTTCAGGCGGTGTCCTTTATCTTTCAAATTGACGAGTCTTGTAGAGTTGGATATTGAGAGTGTAAGTAGATTCTCACCGGCGTTCTAGAAGCGTAAGCAGATTCTCACAATCGAGGAGGAGACGTTCTGTTTCGGTTGCTCGGCGTTAGATTAGTGACACAGAGGTAATTTCTGGTTTGGTGTTCATGTGTTTGTTGAGAATTGTAGAGTAGTACGTATAGTATTCTGCAATGATAGAACTATGGAGGAATCGCAGACAATGAGAGAAAGACAGTGGGAGAGGGGGTGGGGTGGGCCCACTTTCTTTTAATATTATACAATTATTAAACAGAAAAATCTAAGTATTGATTATTAAATAGTTTTTAAATAAATGGGTAAAAGACAAAAATACCCTTGGGTTATCTTTTTTAGCAGAAAAATCTAACTGGGTTAAGGCTAAAGGACATAACGTGCAAGATTTTAAAACATTAAGTACAAGACTCGTCAATTTGAAAAATAAAGGACACCGCCTGAAATGAACTATAAAAATAAAGGCCAAAATTTGAAATTCACTCTCAAATTAAGTGTTAAGATTAGTTATAACGTAAATTTATATAACATGTCCTTGAAAAGATACTTTTATCTGATAAGAGATCATGTACAAGAGAGGAATTTCCTACGAAGTGTAGGAGAGAATCATGACCACACATTTGTTTTTCTCAATTTAAGGAGGGAATGGTATGATGGTCTTTTCTCCTTTTAACTAGTTTCCTCCTTGATTTTTAAACGACTATAACTTTTTCATGCATTAATATTTTTTTTAAATTACACAATATTAACTAGTATTTCAGTCTCTTCAATTCAAGCAGCCTATTGCTATAGTGTTCTTAAAAATAATTTATAGGACTTTGAGTACCCATTACGTGATTTTGAATATCCAGTATCCATTACGTGATTTTGAATACCCGGTACATGACTTCGTGATTTTTGAATACCTATTACATGATTACACATTCAATATGACATGTTATAAATAATGTTAATACAATTATGCTTATTACATTATTACACATTCAATAATAAGAACTTGATTGTTTATGCTTTATTACGTGGTTAAATCTCTAATATACGGCATTATGTTGTTATTATAGGTTGTTTAGCTAATGTTTCGTATATAATTTATCCTTAATACGTGATTATACCGGAAATATTATGTATTCCATATGAAGTATTATGTATTACATGTTTTGTTTTTACGTAACTACGTAATCACTCAGTAGGGTTTCACATAAATACTATAATGAAATCACGTAATCACGAAATGAGTATTTAAAATCATGTAGTCATGTAATAATATATAGTTAACCATTGTTACATAATTACGTAATCACTTAGTGTGTTTCACATAAAATACTATAATGAAATCAAGTATTCACGTAATGGGTATTCAAAATCACGTAGTCATTTACTAGGTATTCAAATCACGTAATCACGTAATAGGTATTTAAAATCCTGCAATTTTTTTAAGAAAAATATAACAATAAGCTGCTTGAATTAAAGAGAATGAAATGCTCGTTAATACGGTGTAATTTTTATAAAAAAATATCAACGCGTGAAAAAATTATAACCGTTTGAAAATCAAGGGGGAAGTGGGTTTAAGAGTCAACAATATTGGATTTTTCTATTTTACCCTTTTTCCCACTTGTTCCCTTATTTTTTGTTATGTGAATTCTATATTTAGGGGCCACTTAATGTTAACCATTGATCTTGCAAATTAAGGGCCAAACTTCTCTCCTACACTTCGTACACTTGTAGAATAACTTTCTCATCTGTTATAATGCTAAATATTTTAAAAATAAACAGGTGGGTATTGATGAGGTGGAAGGATTGATCAAATCCCCACATTATATGTCCAACTAATATCAATAGTGATCATATTTATTTAAATGAGTTTACTTAGGGATATTGGATTTAAATAATATTAACTTTCATCAATTGGCTAACAGCATTTCCAACTTTCGATTTGTACCACACCACTTCCAATTTTCAACTTATTGTCCGATATCACTCTCAAACTAAACACTAACCCAGTTTGCTGACATCAGCTGCCACATAAACAAACTAGTGCCATATCAGTTGTCACATCATAAAAAAAACCAAGCATATGCCACGTCAGTTGCCATGTCTTTAAAAAATTTCACATCAGATACCACATCAACACACAACTGCCACATCAGCAAAAACTGAATGGGTTAGGGTTCAATTAGTTTATAAGTATTATCGGCCAATAAGTTGAAAGTTGTGAGTTGTGTGGTACAAATCGAAAGTTCAGAGTGCTATAAACCATTTGGTGAAAGTTTAGTTTATTTAAATTCAATATCTAGTTTCTTTATGTGAAACACAAATCTACTATTGTCTATCAACTTTTACTCGTATATTATACTTTCTTGGTGCTAAATCATTGTATGTCTTCTACATAGTTTATACTAGTAAAAACACCCTGCGCTACGCGGCAGGTATATAATGCCTGCGTCCCTAGACTTTTACTTATTTGACACTTTTAGCCCCTATACTATGTGATATTTGATACTTGGTGAAACTTATGCTATGATTCTATGAAACTATGATTCTATGATACTATGATTCTATAAAACTATGATTCTATGATACTATGATTCTATGAAGCTATGATTCTATGATACTATGATTCTATGAGACTTGATACTTTGGTACTTGACTCTTGAGGCTCGTGAAACTTGAGGCTTGGTTGAACGAGGGACTGGAGTCTTGTCACTGGCGGAAACTATGGAAACTATGAAACTACGTAAACTTTTATGCTAATGTGTTAATCTAGTTATGAGATGCTATTACCCACTAATACGCAACGCTTAATCTAACTCACGAATCGAATCAAAGACCGGAACGCAAAAAGGATGGGATTGACCGAGTGGCAATCCGATCGGATGACCGTCCGATCGGATGACCAACCGATCGGATGGCCATTCAACCGAGCTGCCATCCGATCCATGCACACCGCCTCCCTCCCTCTCTCTCACACTACAAATAGGCCTGTCAAATCATTTTCACTGATGTGACAGCCTCACTCGATCCAGACGCACGCACCCCCTCTTTTCTTCCATTCGTCAGTGATTTCGGTATGTTTTACACTAGATTCTTGTACAACTTTGATCTGCGCGTTATTCTCTACATGATCCTCCTTTGAAATCTCACTTTTCACCGTGAAATCTCTAAGATTTGAGCTCTTGAGAGTGACGTCATCATGGTGGTTTGTACAAACTATGGTGTGATGTCATTCCTATCAAGAATTAGCTCAGATCTAAGGAATTTCATGAGTTTTACACTGAATCTTGACTAAATCTGGACTTTTTAGCTAAAACTTATGTTTATCTTCATCTTTCCTTAAACTTTTTACTTAAAACGGTGGAATCTGGATCTGAACGGACTGATGACTTGATGATTAGTCTTGGGTCAGCTTGGAAATGGATTATTACCGGAGAAGATGACCGGAGTACGGATTCCGGCATAAGCCTCGCCAAGAACAGACGACTGGACGGACTAGGGGTGATTCCCTTTCGATCAGAACGGCTGTACATTGGTGTGTTTACCATTGTCTCAATACGTACCAAATCGTCGCCGTTTAATCAGAAACTTAGAAATTTTACAAGTCTGGGAACGGGACAAGGATAACCCGATCGAGTGGCAATCCGATCGGATAGCCATCCGATCGAACAGCCATCCGATCAAGTGACACTTGCCTCTTAACCCTAAACACTTTGAGACCTTGAATTTTTAATTCTCGAATGGCAATCCGATCGGATAGCCATCTGATCAAACTGCCATCCGATTAAAGTGACAATGTGTCTTAGGATCTTTCAACACTTGGAAACTTTTCAGAAACTTGAAACTTTGGAAACCTCCATTATCGAGTGGCAATCTGATCGGATAGCCATCCAATCGTGGCAACCTGACTGAAACTTAGTAACCTTTTTGGATCGACTGATCATTTGATCGGATAACCATCCTATCGGATGGCCATCCGTCCCTCACTCACAACAGCCACCTCTATCGAATGGCCATCCGAACGGATAGCCATCCGACCTAGTGACTGATTTGACACTTTGCGCAATCTCGTACTTCTATCCGACACTTATCTGTTGTAATCTAATCAGGCTAAATCTGAAGAGCTCCCTTTGATCCAATAACAGTTAGGCTGTTAAGCAATCACTGTGAGTATACTCGATCCCCTTTTGTTTTAAACTTTGGGATGTGACATGTATTCTATTAAGCTATGATACTTGAATTTTTTGGAAAGCTAAACTCTATCCTATGTTTGTGTGAAACTTGTGATTCTTGTATTCTATGTGCTATGTGGACGTTTAATCCAGGGTATGTAGTTCCGCCTTAACAATAGTAGCGCTATAGGAGATGCACCTCCCCACTATTCTCGGGGGTATTGTTAGGAGGATTCTAGTTTTCCTTGAGACTTTGGAAAATAACAAAGCATCGGGATACTTGGGCTGTCACTTGTTGGACTGCGAACACTAGCATGGCTGAAACTGTTTTGTTACATTTACATATGGATATGAGACTTTTAATCTATTATGCTATTATTCAAACTTGTATACTCGCCGGTACATTTTTGTACTGACTCTATTTTAATACATGTTGCAGGCTGACAGGATGCTAGGAATCGTGAAATAAGCTAGGATGGTACTTAGATACTCCACGTAGCTAAATCTAGAAACTTTGAAACAATGATTATGCCTGTTTTGATACTATGTTTTGGGTGGTTGATGTTTGTTTTAGACAGTTGCATGAAATGGATTTAATTTATATTGAAGCTATTTAGTGTTATGGATTCTCGTGAACAATCTGAACACTTAGTGCTCGCACCCCGATGTTTTCGTCATCGGTTGGGGTGTGACAGATTGGTATCAGTGCCATAACTATAGAGAATTAGGATAAGTAGGAATACTTGCCCTAGTCTATAGTTCTAGGAATCTTGACTCTTATTTGTTGTTTAAGACTCATGCATTCTACCATATCTGCTTCCTAGCAGCACATTTTCCTGCTAAACTTACATGCCTTTCCTAAGGCTGACACAATATACACTTGATACTTTGAAAACGCTGTTAAACAGTGTTTGCATTTTTGCACGAATTTGTCCTCAAGTCAGGAGTGACATCCGAACCTAGAAGGGAAATTTCCTTATTATATTCTAATAGGACTTATCTGTTGATAAGTGCCGATGCTATTAGGGTACGATGTTGTCAAGATAGAGGTGAAACTCAGACCTTGATAACTAGTCCCACTCTTTGATGTTTTTATGTCTCGCCAAGGTCTCGAAACTTCCATTCAATTAGGAACGTGAAATGACCAAAAGGACGAATATCGTAGGCCTAACATCGATGACATATTTGTCTGAGTAAGTCAAGACGCGTTGCCTCAATTCGAAAGGAGTTCGAATCACTTTTGTTAGTCACCGTTCTTCTACCTGGAGCAATCTATGTTTTATGAGCCTATCATTTATGTTATCTCGACTTTTATGTGTGGTTTCAAATTTAATTCTTCGTTTGTTTTGAGACTTTTTACATGATTCGCACGTATGTCCGCAATCTAAAACGTTAATCCCAATCTCCGAATCAAACTATATTTATGAAGCTTTATTCTATAATGATAATCTATGTGGGAATCTTGACCAACTATGGTACTATGTGAATCTATTTGATGAAGCTATGTGTTATTGTGGTTGTGACACGCTAAACGGAACATGGCATAGAAATACGAGACAAAAGTGACGTGTCTGAAACATGGTGAATACGCCGCTGGTACTTCCTATATATAAGTGTTTCAGGCATGTTACCAACTTTCATACCAAGTGCCATGCGAAACTTAGTGTTTTGCAGACCGGTGATGAGGTTGTGGAATTCTAAAACTATGGGTAAACTACTTGTGTAATCTAAGTGAAATCTAAGCGTGATCTATGCATACTCTAGCATAATCTACGCGTAATCTAAGTATGTGTTGTTTGAGAAACAAAATGCGAAATGTAGCCTAGCGCCGAAGACGAGGCGGGCGTGGCATGTCCGAAATATGGTGGATACGCCACTGGTACTTCCTATATATAAGTGTTTCTGGCATGTTACCGAACCTTCGTTCCAAGCGCTAAGCGAAGTTCGTGGTTTTGTAGACTCGGGTTGAAGTTGTGGAATCTATTTGGTTAATCTATGTTATTGAATCTACTTGGTTAATCTATGTGAAATCTATGTGAGATGTGATGGAATCTAATGTTATGGTTAACGAAGCATGACACCGATGACGGGACGGACGTAGCATGACTGAAGCGTGGTGGGTACACCGCTGGTACTTCCTATATATAAGCGTTTCTGTCATGTTGCCGAACTTTCGTCGCACGTGCCATGCGGGATTTCGTTGTTTGGTGTTGAGATTGTTAAATCTAAATCTATGTGAATCTATTGGAATCTATGGGAATCTATTGGAGTCTATGTGAATCTAATGGGTTAAATCTATGTGAATCTACTGGGTTAAACTACGAGCGTATGATGATGATGATGATGAGTGTGTGTTTGTGATGGCAATTGCGGCACGTAACATGACACCGAGTACGAGGCAGAAGTGATGTGCCCGAAGCGTGGTGGATACGCCGCTGGTACTTCCTATATATAAGCGTTTCTGACATGTTGCCAAACTTCGTACAATGTGCCATGCGAAGGTCGTGGGTTTGCGGTGTTGAGTCTATTGGAATCTATGTGAAACTTGAATCTTTGATCTATGTAAATCTTGTTGAATCTTGAGTCTTTAATCTATCGTGTGTGAATCTATATTGTGAGACCTTGTGATCTAGACTTATATGATCCTCTTGTTGGGTCATTAGGATGTCTTCTCGAAAGCTATCCGACACTCTCAAGAGATCCAGGGAAAAGTCTCAGAAAATGATGATGTCCTTCATGGCTGACCAGATCGCTCGAGTCATGCCAAAGATAGTCTCTGAGATCCAAGGATCGAACACTCCGCCCTCTTCTGTTGACTCTAAGACAGAGAAAGAAAAGTCTACAAAGTTCAGCTACAAACATTTCGTCTCATGCAACCCTAAGTCTTTCACGGGTAGTGATGGGGTGACTGCTATGCTTGAGTGATTTGACAGCATCTAAGTTACCTTCATTAACAGCGAATGCCCAGAGCAGCTAAAGACAAGGAGTGCAATGGCAATGTTTCAAGGCAGAGCATTGGAGTGGTGGTCAAATGAGAGAAATATCCGTTCGAATGAAGAAACCTATGCTCTTCCAATGGCGGAGGTGCGAGAATTGATGATGCTTGAATTCTGCCCTCCTCATGAACAACTGAAGCTTGAAGAAGGGTTCTGGCATTTGAAGCAGATTGGTGATGATAATCTGGCTTATACTACTCGTTTCAAGCAGCTCAGCTTAATTGTTCCTCACTTGGTTTCTACCCCTAAGCGCATGATAACCAAGTACATCAATGGTCTACCTCCTGCTATACGTGATTCCATCAAAGCAGCTCAACTCAAAACTATTGAGGAAGTTTACCGTCTTGCAGCTAGTCTCAACAACAACCGTGTTCGTGATAAGCAGTTTGCTAACACTGCTCCCTCCAAGTCTGTGCATCAAGTTACCGAGTAGCCAAGTGGTAGCAAGAACAAGAGGCGAAAGTCTCAAGGTTCAGGATGCAATGCTATTGTTCCTGCTACGAATCCGGCTGCTAAACCTGCTCCTGCTGCTACTGTTCCGAACCCTGCTGCCCCTGCAGTCAAAAAGCAGTACTCTAGGTCTTACCCCAAGTGCGCAACTTGCAACTTTCATCATCCTGCTAATTCTGCATGTCGTTTGTGCACCAACTGCAATCGCTATGGTCACACGACTCCTTACTATCGTCAAGCTAATCCTGCTCAACCAGCTTAGCAAGCCCCAGCTCAGGCAGCCCTACCAGCTCCTCCGCAGAATCCTAAACCAGTCAACGCTGTTCGTGCATGCTACAAATGTGGAGATACTACTCACCTTCGTAACCAGTGTCCTCAGCTGAACCAGGATCAACAGCCAGCCGCTTGTGGACGAGCGTTCAACCTTAATGCTAATCAGGCTCGTAACGACAATGACGTCGTTAATGGTACGTTTCTTGTGAATAACCTTTACGCTTCGATACTATTTGATACTGGTGCCGACAGAAGCTTTGTGTCCGTAGAATTTGAATCTTTGTTAAACTGTGCACGCTTTATGTTACCTAAGTCGTTTTCGGTGGAGATTACCGATGAGAAGTCTATTCTAGTTGATTCTATTCTCTGTGGTTGTTCCTTGATTCTTAACGACCACATGTTTACTATTGATCTAATACCCATGCAATTGGGTAGTTTTGATGTCATTATTGGTATGGATTGGTTGCGTAAGAATCATGCCGAGATTGCCTGTCACGAGAAGTTTGTACGTCTACCTCTTCCGTCCGGTGATATTTTGCATGTCTATGGAGACCGACCTTCGAAAGGACTAAGGCTGATGTCATGCACTCAAGCGAACAGATGCTTACGTAAACAGAAATTTTCTTTCTTGTCCCACGTGGTGGAGCAAAAGGGCAAGGGGAAGAACATAAGCGACGTTCAAGTAGTGTGTGATTTCCCCGATGTCTTTCTTGAAGATCTTCCCGGTCTTCCTCCTCCTAGATCCGTCGACTTTCGTATTGATCTCATACCTGGTGCGACTCCTATCGCCAAGGCCCCGTATCGTCTTGCACCTTCCGAGATGCAAGAACTATCTAGCCATCTGCAAGAACTACTCAACAAGGGATTCATTCGTCCAAGTACCTCTCCGTGGGGTGCTCCTGTACTATTCGTAAAGAAGAAAGATGGTTCGTTTCGTATGTGTATCGACTACCGTGAACTCAATAAGCTTAACTATTGGGATTGAACCCTACCAGAGGAACAGATAATGTAAAGCCAAAACCTGGTCACAACAGTGGATTCACAATAAGCAGACGTTTACACTAAGCTCTCCCCTTGACAGTGGTTACCTATCTGCTGATACACTCCTAGTACTGCTCAGAAGAACAACTGATGAACCAAACACCGATGGAACAACTAAAGACTGCTAAAAGGCAAACACTGAGCTCTATCTACTGCTGTCTCTTAAGTACTGCTGAAGACCCAAGCACTGCTCATTCAAAGACTGATCACCTTTTGAAGAAAGCACTGATGATCAAGTAATCAGTGCTTAGGCCACAACAGTGGAACGTGAACAGTGTTAGACTTGTTTTGTATTTTATTATCAATCAGTTGTTAGACATCAGTAGTTTGTATAGACCAGTGTTTACAGGTTGTTAGGCTGTTAGATGTCACTATCATGGTGACGTCAGCTGAGGTACATCAGTAGTTTGGTTTGCCTATAAATATGACAGTACTATGTACTGTTATATTTGATTCGTTTTGAGAGAGTTCTTCTCCTCGATTCAATCCTTTCATCTTGTGTAACCAACTCTGGAGTATCAGGCTGAGGGGGAGTTTAGTCTGTAAGCTTGCATTGTAACCTTTTGCTTTTGATGTAATCTTTCGACTCTATGAAAAGCAATTGTTTATCAAACTATATTCTCCTTTGATTGTGTTTACAAAGTTTGTTATTCATTTCCGCTGCACTTAAAACTGTTCATATCAATTTGATTTGTTCAAATCTCACAAACAAACACAATCATGAGAGCCTCAGATCCTAACAATTGGTATCAGAGCCCGGACAGTCAAATTCGATCTAACAATCAATTTGACATAATAGTTCAGCTCAAAATTCATTGATACTAAGGTTGGTTGTAGTTAGTTGAAAAACAGAGTATCAAGTAAATCATGTTCAAATTGGTTATTCAGAAACTCTGTATTTTAACCAAGATGTCATATGACACACAAATTTCACACAACAAGCGAATTTATGCACAAAACACTCATGGTTTCTAGATCTGAAAACAATATCTGTTAAACTATGAGATTATTTCTTATTTTCTAAATTAATTTCAATTGTTGATGTGAAATCTGTGATGTTTTCAATTAAATACTAAAGTATGAACCTCAGATTAACAAAACCTATGTTCATAAAAACATTGTTGTTTTGCTAACACAAAAAGAGGGAAATTAAAACTTTAGTCATTTGATCTTATGTGTTGAAAACAGGTTGAGATCCTCAAGAGGAACAAATCAACTTTGTCTAAATACATTAAGAAATACAGGGGTCAACATAGTCCGTATCATATGTAGTGTGAGATTGGCTGAAAAACTTTTGCAAACATAACCAAGTCTCTCAAAACATTACTGCAAAATGATTTTGGACTAAAATTCACAAAACTCGAAAGTGTGTTTATCTCAAAACTTTTGAAGTCAAAAGAAAAGAGTATAAATGTAAAACACTTAAGAGTCAAAGCTTGGGGTAATAATGGTCATTAAGCAATTATTTGTACTCATTGGTTTAGGAGAATTCAGGTAACAGTAGTATTCTCAATGATTGAGTTTACAAAAGGACTGATACATGTGTCCTCATGCTTGCAATCAACTGACAAAGAAAATGGTACCAAACAGTGGTCAAAATGTGCTCAAAATTTTCCTACCACTATTGTCAAACCACTGACCATTTTCAATGACTTGAGAATGATATGATCATGTACTCTATTGAAATTATACCAGATCCGTTTTCATGCTGTTCTCAGAAAATCATTTAACCATTTTTTCTGTTCAAAGGATTTTCTCGAATAATCAGGATATATTGTTCATTTTTTTTTGGAATAATTTATTTGGAACTTTTGCTTGTTTTTGTTGGCAATAGTTTCAGTTCCTGTCAGGATGTGGTACCTTATTTTTGTTGGTATTATTGTCCTCATGAATTGATCAAAAGGAAATGGTACATTGTTCAAGATCATGTCATACTCAGGTTTGTTTTTAAACATAGTCAAAGGTTGATTGTCAAACTGTACTTAAATTGCTGGGGCACTCATGTTTTAATTGGATATTAAACGAAAAATGAGGTGTCTTAGTAAAAAGTTCTCATCATCTGGGGTACTAAACCACTGTTCTTCAAAATTGACATGTGGAAAAACCTTGAATGAAAATTCTCAAAACTGTTGCTGGAATACTTGTCCTTCAGATATGTACCATTTACCCTAACCACTGTTTTGTTCCAACGTCTGATCTCTAAATACTGTCCACTGCTGAAAGCTAGCCACTGATCCTTCATTATCTTGACAAGCACTGATATTCATAATCAGTGTCCTATCCACTGATATGCTATCCACTGATAGTAAATATCATCCACTGTCCACAATTTTTACCATTTCATCCATTTCATCAGTGTTTGACACGTGGTCAGTTTTTAGCCTTCAGATCATAATAACCGCTGCCACATCAGCGATCATTTTTTTCTAAATAAAACCCTGCCCTAAACCCCAAACAGGGTTTTACACTGTCGAATTGAATTCCAAAATTCTCTTCTCAAAGCAGTTTCCAACCCTTCTTCTCAAAATCTTCAAAATCATTCTTCGTTCTTCTCCGCAAAAATGACAAAATCAAAGTCAAAATCAAAATCAAAACCAAAATCACCACCACCCTCCAAAGAGGTCGATCAAACGGCCGAAGAATCCAACGAAATCCCATACAAATCACCGCACAACTACGTGGGTCTCCTCACAAAACCCAGAAACAACCATACTTTCGATTCCATTCTCGACACCATATCTACATCAAAGTACAAAACTTTGTTGACAGTAGACGCTCCCATATATCTGCAAACCCAGAGAGAGTTCTGGAAAAATGCTGTGCTTGAAAAACAAGATGACAAGACAGTAGCCATTAACTCCTCGATACAGGGAAAAGCAATCAAAATCACACCGCAATCAATCTCAGAAGTCTTCAAACTCGATGATCTGAAAGGTAAAACTTCCTTTGACAAAAACAAGTTAAAAGCTGATTTTCTGAAAAGGGGATATGCAGAACAATCAAAGGTAGATACCTTACAAAAGGTTATTTCCCGTCTGCACCCAGATTTTTATTTCACACACTTTTGTTGTGTGTTTCTAATAAAACAACATCTTTTAACGAAATACCATTGAAGATTCAATGCCTGGGCTATGCTATTTTAAACAATAAAGATTACAACTACTCCCAGGAGATCTTCAATGACATGGTAAAGAATGTTGATAGCAAATCATTTCTTTTTTTTCCAAGATTTCTAAGCTATTACTTTAAACAAAAATTTGAAAAAGAGGATGAAAATTTGCCCAAACAAGGTGTCCATTTTCAAATAAAAGGTTTAACAATTGAAACATTTTCAAGAATGATGGCACCAATAAAGTTAAAAGCAAAGGTGCCTGAGCAGACTTTAGAAACTGCCACTGATCCTCAGGCAACTTCTGCTGAGCCCACTGCTCCAGGTGATCAAAGCAGCACAACCACTTCTTTGAAACCCACACCTGACATCACCAAAAATACCAAAAGAAAAACATCCAGAAAACCCACCAAACCCAAAACAAAGGCAACTCTGGAAGATGAGATCCCAGAGCAACTGCCTGTGACAACACAAATGTCACCACAAACCACTGCTGCTACTTCCTCACAGCAGTTGGAAGAAAGATCTCAACCCATGCCTGAAACTCCTCCTGCATCCTCACAAAAGGATCAGGTTGTAATCACAGGGACACCAAATTATGAAGCTCTAGATCCACTTGGCTCTATCTTCCACAGTCCTGATCCCAAGGACATGTCTCTTTCAACACCTATACCTTCACCAATCATAATGCCACAATCCATGCTACCCTTGTTGCATGCAGCTGCTATAGCTCAGACACAAACCAGTTCCTCTCTATCACCTATCACTGAGAGTATGCCCCTACAAGTGACTGGGTCTGATGCTACTACTCCTGCTATCCCAGCAACAATTGAGGAGGTTACACCCCCGGAGTTACAAGTAACTCTCGGTGGTAGTTCAAGTGGAGCAGCAAATACAACTGGTGGATCAACAGATCTTCAGTTGGACAGTTGTTTCATAAGTAAGACTCCCTTGAAGGCAATTTCTTCCATGGCAACTTCGGTAACCACCAGTGAGTTGGATATAACCACTGGTACCATCAAAGGTTTATCGAGTGCTGAAGAAAGAAGTCCCCAGTACCAAGAGCAAGGGGCATCAATGGGTGATTTTTGGGACTCTGTTCCTAAGTCACACATTGATATAACCACTGCTGGTGGGGATTCAGATGATCCTACTAAAGTAGGTGATGATTCAAAATATCAGGAATTGACGGACAGAGTTGAAAAACTTGAAGATTCAGTTGCTGAAATAAAGAATATGGTGCAAGAGATTTTAAAAGCTCAAAAAGCACAAGCCACTGCTGTTCCTGCTCAAGCACCTGCACAACATGCATTTGCTGCAAATGAGCTTTGGAATATTTTTCAACCCATGCTTGAAAAACAGCAACATATGGCTGATAAAAAGCATGCTATTCATGTACAAATGCTGACCAACATGGTGGAATCAAGGTTTAAAGACACTCAAGAAGATATCAAGGCTATAAAGGCTAGAATTCAAAGCGCCTCTGGCAAAGTTCCTTCTTCCATATCATTTCTTGTTAACCCCCCTTCAGATAATGCCAAAAGGGGGGAGAATATCAAGCTGATGGGAAAAATCAATAAAATGGGAATAGAACATGGCCTTTGTATTGAGCCTGAAAAAGAAAAAGAAAAAGAAAAACAGGTCTCAAAACCTGTTAGTCAAACAGCTGATACACCAGTAGTTACAAAAACTGCTGTCAGTAGCCAAACAGCTGCCATGTCATCAACACACACATCTTCAACACACACCACTCTACCACACACCACTACAACTACTGCTCTACCACCATCATCTACAATCACACCATCACCACTGCTCCTGTCATAAAACAGAAGACAACAGATGTTGCAACATCTGTTGTAATGACAGCAGCGGTTGAAGCACCAGTTGTTTCAACAGTTGTTTGTCAGACACTCTCCATCATTCAAACCACTGATCCACCCAAAACATCATCTGCCCCTTCTTCATTAAAAAGGAGAAGGAATCTCATATCAGATGATGATTCACCACCACCATTACCATCATCAAAAACTACCTCACCACCGTCATCCCCTGCTCAAAAGCAGAAGACATCTGCTGACATATCAGCAGGTGTAATGACAACAGCAGTTGAAACACCAGTTGTTTCAACAGTTGTTAGTCAATCATCCACCACTGCTCTCACTTTCCCTACATCACAACCAAAGCTCTTCAACAGAAAAAGAAAGCCAATATCTGCCGATGAGGGTATACATGATCCTAATGCTGCACAACATCCACTGGAACTTGAAGCTATCAAAAATGAGATGAGGCAATTCTATACAGAAGAAGATCCTTCAAAAAGAAGATTCTCCTCACTCATAGGTTACATGCCACCAGATGATATGGATGATTACCTCAAAATCAAGGCAAGGCAAGCTAAACTAAGAGCTAAAGTTGAGAGTGAACGTGAACGTTTAAGTGAAGATGGCATTGCTAAAAGACTGGAGTTCTACTTCACAAAAGTAAAGCAGATAGAAGAGTTTGCACAAGACCTAAACAAAGAAAAGGCTGATCAAAAGAAAAAGTTAAGAAAACAATATCTAGCCTACATCATGAAAGAGAAATTCTATCCTGCTGAAGAACAACAGTTCGAAGAATGGCCAATAGTCGCTCTAAAGCATGAGGCAGAAAGGATTGAGAAAATCAAGAATGATCCTACAAAGAAGAAGAATGCTCCAAACTGGAGCAAATACAAAAGGCTCATTGCTGACCTAACTGCTGAGTATAAGAGAAAGAAAAAGGAGCTGGTGGATGCAAAAATGGACACTGCTGAAGCCATATCAAAATGGTCAAAACAGCAGACTGATGAAGCCTATGAAAGGCTAAAGAAAAGAAAGATAACTGTTTCAAGCACCTCAAAGAAGCATGAACAAAGAATGAAGCTTGAACAGCAGATAGAAAACCTCAAAACACTGTTCCGGTCTACTTTTGTGACAAACCAAGAAGAAAAAGAACAGTTGACCAGTGAAGAGGTTAAAGAAAAGGAAGCTGAGTACTTCACAGAAGCCATCAAGAAAATGGGTCTAAAAGAAGAGAGCTCAGAAAAGATTCAAAACCTTTTTAAGAAGGTGTTAACCAAGCCTACATCACCACATAGTTCAGCAGATATCCCAGACAGTGAGCTTGATCAACAACAAAGACAAGAGCTGATTGACAAAGAGGTTGCAGAAGATATAGCTGCAGCAAATGAAGTCATAGAAGAAGCTTTCAAAAGAATGTCTGAAGTTCAGGATACTGCTTTACAATTTTTCTCAAGGCCAATATCCCAAAGCTCATCTTTAAATAAATCTCTCCCGAGAAATCCATTGGGTTCAAAATTACTAAAGTGGATGTCTGACCAAAAGACCCACGTATTGACTATAGTCAGATCCAATGGAGATGTGAAGTATATATCAAGGAAAGAAGCACTAGGCCTTAGTGTTCAAGATTTGCAGGATCTCCTTGAACTTACACTGTGCCGGGATGAAGATGATACAAGTTCCAAAGCATTTGAAGAAGAATTTAAAAGAAAAGCAAGGGAACTACTGATGAGTAATAAAGATCCAGAATAATGATAGGTTTTGGGATTATCTGTTCCAGGGGGAGATTGTTGGGATTGAACCCTACCAGAGGAACAGATAATGTAAAGCCAAAACCTGGTCACAACAGTGGATTCACAATAAGCAGACGTTTACTCTAAGCTCTCCCCTTGACAGTGGTTACCTATCTGCTGATACACTCCTAGTACTGCTCAGAAGAACAACTGATGAACCAAACACTGATGGAACAACTAAAGACTGCTAAAAGGCAAACACTGAGCTCTATCTACTGCTGTCTCTTAAGTACTGCTGAAGACCCAAGCACTGCTCATTCAAAGACTGATCACCTTTTGAAGAAAGCACTGATGATCAAGTAATCAGTGCTTAGGCCACAACAGTGGAACGTGAATAGTGTTAGACTTGTTTTGTATTTTATTATCAATCAGTTATTAGACATCAGTAGTTTGTATAGACCAGTGTTTACAGGTTGTTAGGCTGTTAGATGTCACTATCATGGTGACGTCAGCTGAGGTACACAGTAGTTTGGTTTGCCTATAAATATGACAGTACTCTGTACTGTTATATTTGATTCGTTTTGAGAGAGTTCTTCTCCTCGATTCAATCCTTTCATCTTGTGCAACCAACTCTGGAGTATCAGGCTGAGGGGGAGTTTAGTCTGTAAGCTTGCATTGTAACCTTTTGCTTTTGATGTAATCTTTCGACTCTATGAAAAGCAATTGTTTATCAAACTATATTCTCCTTTGATTGTGTTTACAAAGTTTGTTATTCATTTCCGCTGCACTTAAAACTGTTCATATCTATTTGATTTGTTCAAATCTCACAAACAAACACAATCATGAGAGCCTCAGATCCTAACATTAACGTTAATAATCGTTATCCTCTCCCTTGTATCGATGATTTATTCGACCAACTACAAGGCGCGTCCTGTTTCTCAAAAATCAATCTTCGTTCTGGCTATCATAAGCTTCGTGTACTCAAGGATGATGTACCCAAAATCGCATTTCGTACCCGTTATGGACACTACGAGTTCGTAGTCGTGCCTTTTGGATTGACCAACGCACCCGCTGTGTTCATGGATATCATGAATCTTGTGTGTAAACCTTATCTTGATCGTTTTGTGATAGTCTTTATTGATGATATTCTCATTTATTCTAAATCTAAGGCTGATCCTGCTCGTCATTTACGCTTGATGCTTGAACTCTTACGTGGTGAACACTTGTATACTAATTTTTCTAAATGTGAATTTTGGATTGATGAAGTGAAATTTCTTGGTCACATCGTTAGTAAGCAAGGCATTCATGTTGACCCGTCTAAAATCGAAGCTGTGAGGAATTGGAGTACGCCTAAATCTGCATCTGAGATTCGTTCCTTTATAGGATTGGCTGGCTATTACCGTCGATTCATTTCGGACTTCTCTAAGATCGTTGTTCCTCTTACTTCGTTGACTCAGAAAGAGAGACCTTTTGCTTGGGGATCCCAAGCAAGAGGAATCTTTTTAGACTAAAGACTCTTTTATGTAATGCTCCTGTTCTAACTCTCCCCGATGGGAATGATCATTTCGTGGTATATTGTGATGTCTCGAACCGTGGTTTGGGCTGTGTGCTCATGCAACGGGACAAGGTTATTGCTTATGCTTCTCGTCAACTCAAAGTACATGAGAAAACTATACTACTCACGATCTGGAGCTTGGTGTAGTCGTGTTTGCGTTAAAGATATGGCGACACTACCTGTATGGTACTAAATGTGTGGTTTTTGTCACGACCCCCGACCCCACCCTGGACGAAATCGGGAGCCGCGAACAGTTCGGTGGTACCGGTGGTTATTTAGAAAAGTAGTGCAGCGGAAATTTCATCAGGACCGTGAGTTAGGAAAAATATCAGAGTTTAGAAAACACCAGATTTTATTTATTAAATAGATGGGATAAATCCATGTTTTGAAAGGTAGCTTTAATATGGTATAAACCCGAATACATAAAACAACTTTTCTTAATTTAATTTATTTGATAAAATAAGCCACTTCTGTAAGCCTTGTTAGTGCCGCATCCAACTCTTATTCCGATCTACTGTAATTACCTGAAACGCGTTTTAAAAAGGTTTTGTCAGCAGGAAATACTGGTGAGTTCATTCAATTTTGATAAAACGACACATAGTTATAAATTACAGCATAAGAGCGATTACAATGGCTTCTATCTTATTTTTATCTGGCGCCGTGTCACCTAGTGACGATGGTCATACCACTATTGGGTCTTTCCCCAAGTAGTGACGGTTATCACAGTTAGGATTTATTAGCCTAACTGTGAGATATTAGTAATGTGCACAATACCCCACTAGCCAGTGATTTAAGATAACCATGACTTAATCCCTGTAATTATAACATTTGAAAATGGAGTATTGTAAAACATTTGATAAAAGAGAATGACTCACATTATAAGCATGCGGTGTTGATTTAACAAGCTTCTTGATTCTACTCCTTCTGATAATTAAGCATATACTTTATGGTTTTGAACCTTCTGATGATTAAGCATTCATTTTGATTGTAAGAGTGTGGTGTAGAGTTTCGGGTAGTTAAACATTTAGTTTAACAGAGTGGAATACGTATTAGTGTAAAACCACATCAAGCCTAACGATGGTCACGAGATTCGAACCTTAATGAAATTCACAAAGTATAGTACTTTGGCATCCGTTTAACGAACTCACAAAGTATAGTACTTTGGCATCCGTTAGTTGGTTCTTGAATCGATCGGACAGAACATCGATTTGGTGATTATTGGTTAGAACACCAACGTATAGAGAGAAGAATAGAAGGAATGAGCAAAGAAGAATGAAATCCTAAGCTCTTATTTAAAGTAAGCAAGCAAGCACCTCAAAATCTTTCTGGGTCGATGTGGGATACAATTGACATGCCTACCTGCCTGCTTGACATGCTAGCTAGCTTGCTTATATATATTAATTCAGCTGCTTCACTCGTTTTTCCCGTATAACTTTTAAAATATGACGTTTTATAAAACGACGAATATGTTTTTATAACGAGCATATTTTTATCTATGTTTTAACCTAAGTTTCATTAAAAACGGAGTAAGGTCAAAAAAAATAATATATTTAATTATTAATATTAAACGTTCTCATACGACCCCATATATATCTATTTTTCATGTATATATATTTAGGTGTTTAATAAATCTTACTTAGCTTAATTAATCTTGTTAGCTTAATTAATCTTGCTTAGCTTAATTAATCTCGCTTAGCTTAATTAATCTTACTTAGCTGATTAATTAGCTTAATTAATCTTGCTTTGCCGTTAATTAATCTTACTTACTGATTAATTAATCTTGCTTAACTGCTAAGTATACTTATCTATTAAGGTTTCTTAGCCGTTAGGTTTTACTTAACTAATAATTTTACTTAATTGCTAAATATTCTATTTTAGGATCTCCCTGGTTACGAGTTCTAATTTCTAGATACAACGGAACTCGCATTAGTGTATTAACTCAATTCAACTTTAACGATGATCACGAGATAAACCCTCACGACGAATGACAAAGTGCAATACTTAAACATCCATCGAATTCACGACGAATGACAAAGTATAACCCGAGTTTGAGCAGCACTTGAACATCCATCGGATTGGTTTCAATCGATCGGATAAAGTATCGTACCAGTGATTAGAGTTATTATCTTAATAACGGGCACAGTTTTCAGGATTTAAAAGTTCTGACATTAGAATGACAGAACAAGAAAATAAGAGAAAGAAAAGAATTGAGCAGTGATCGAGTTAATACCCTGTATCCGTAGCAGCGTCTCCCTATGCGAAATTGTGATTTTTGAGCTGTATACTTCGTCTTTGAAAGAAATTTTTGACACAGAAGCAAAGTCCCATGTCCAGGCTATTTATAGCTGAAATTTGAGTTTTACGCTGCCCGCGTAAGCCTTAACAAGCTTTTACAAGGCCCGCGAGAGAGTGTGGATCAGATCAGGGTTGCTGAGTCATCGAGGGTCTTGACGCGTGTAACGACACGTGGCCTTTATGCATATCCGGAGACCTTCAAGCTGTCGCGGCCCGCGTAGGGTCTCCTTATTCTTTACGCGGCCCGCGTGAAAACCAAAAACCTTGTTTTCTTGGTTTTTCATGCACGTTAGGGTTTCAGGGGTCCGGGTTTTCACTTATGGGTCATTTTAGGATATTTTTGTGCGAGTCGTTACATCCTCCCCACCTTGTTTTAAATCTCATCCTCGAGATTTGGGCTAGGATATTTCTT
The DNA here is from genome assembly GCA_030545235.1 of Helianthus tuberosus. Taxonomy (NCBI): domain Eukaryota; kingdom Viridiplantae; phylum Streptophyta; class Magnoliopsida; order Asterales; family Asteraceae; genus Helianthus; species Helianthus tuberosus. The sequence goes on from CM060352.1 coordinate 150,409,918, forward strand.
TTAGAGTTATGTCATGTTTTAGTTAATAAGAATAGTTCTAAGATGAATACGTGTTTTACAATAATTAGGGCTCAATGGTTCAACTGAATTAGTTCAAGAGGTTGATGTCAAATGAATGAGATGAAATGATATAGTTTCCAAGGTGATTAGGTTTAAGTCAAGAAAGACATATGATCAATAAATGTAAATGATTTTTAGAAATAATAGAATTCACTATCAACCAAAAATTTACTTTGATTGTCAACTGAGGAAGACTTAGAATCAACAAGCTCGAATGAAATAGAAGTACGAAAATGATTTGTCTACTGAGAAAAATCAATGGGTTGACATTTATCGAATTACAAGGATACACCGATATGTAACGGAGTTTAGTGTATTATTGTCTTAATACATAGTTGTATTAAGACCATTTTCAAGAATGAGTCAAGCAAAAGGTATATATATATATATATATATATATATATAAATTAGCTCAAGCTACAAGTTTATAGCGACGCCACAAGGTGTCGTAGTGATCGAAATAATAATAATGGTGACCGGACGAGTTCACCGTGTTTGAAATTAAATGAAAGTTTAATGAAGTAAGTTTAAATCTAGTAGGATTTTTTATTGAAATTGAAACAATTGGATAATGTTTTTCGATTGAAGATGATAAATAAATATCACGAAAGGCTCGATAGATGCTGTAAGAACCATTAAGAGATACACTGAAATATGACATGAATTTGTGTATCATTATCTTAGCACATGATTGTGTTAAGATTGTTTTTATAGGACAAACCAACAAAGCGGATTCAATATAAATAAATAAATAATTAAATCCGTATGTGATGTGTGCAAACGAGATTAGCTCAAGCTTCAATTTTGTGAAAACGTCACCACAAGGTGATCGTGATCAAAGAAACAATTTAATGAAGTCGAAGACCAAACAAGCATGTTATGGTTCAAAACAAATGAAGTGCTTGTTTTGAAGATGATGGCTTCAAAGGCGAACAAGTTCAAACAATTGAACTTGTTTTAAACAAAACGAGTTTTTGTATTAATAAGAAAGTTCGGACATGGTCACAACAAAAACCATGTATGCCAAGGGAAATTGAGTTTTTTTCAAGAAATTCATTGACTCGATATCAAAGAGTCATCGTTTTGCAATAATGCGGTTCATAGTGCAAAAATCAAGTATAGCGAAATGATATTTGAGTTTGGATAAAACAACAAATTGGAATGAAGCCCTCCAGTGGTCTTCATAAATCAAACAAACCATATGCGCAACAAATAGTGCATGTGTAATGTGTGGATTTACCAAGAAATGAAATAGATCAATATTTGCTACTATGAAAGAAATCCTCATGGTATGATGACCATTAGGGGAAGTAGAAACGCGAAAGTCAACTCATTATATGCAGAAGTCAGAATTTCAACGAAAGAAATATAAGAACTTTATCTGGAATTTTGTGTGATAATCGTTGTTAAGTGACATTATCATGGAATGTCGAATATGGCATATTTGTCATAAAGGAAATAGGGGAATTGCAAAGGTATGTGACTCCTTTTGCAGCGCCAATAATTATGATTCTGATTAAACTATGTACCGATTGTTGTGAAATCTTGTTCTAACGTACCTCAGCAAGATTCGTGTCGTTTGTAGGATCACGCGGCCAAGTGCTGCTTTTTGATTAGTAATTCTTCCACTGACGGGATTCGCATTGGTGTCGTCATGCCCAATTATATTTTCAAAAGGCCTTGCCTTGAAAGTCGTGTGTGATATACTTCGACGTCTGTGGACGTGTAATTTTAAGTTTCATGTGTTTTCTTGTGCACTAGCACAACTTTACATGCTTCTTACTTGCGTTAATAGTTTATGGTAGCGCATTGGAAATTCTTTATACTTTTGATGGCGTCCCAACTTAAAGGGTTCCCGTCGTTTATTTTGTCTCATGAGTTACGAGACGGATGATCAAACGAAATAATGTTTGATATCAGAATTATAGATATATGCAAGAGATTCCAGATAAAGAAATCTAGATTTATTATTGACACATATGCTTGTGCTTTATTCTTAATTGACTTTTGGAATTCCTTATAGATATACATATCTATATAATCATATATTTCACATGCTGTAATATACATACCCTTCATATGGTCAATGTATTTAACAGATTCATATTTCCAAAAACAAGTCAGATATCAGGTCATGATACTATTTAGGGAAATCGGGAAATCTTGTCACTTGTTTGACATATTATATACCCCGTCTTATCCGGTTCTAGCCGGAGCGGTAACCCCATTATATCCGGACAAGCTGGAGAGTCTGCTACACCATACCCAGTCTTGCCGGAGAAGAAATTTATATTTCCCATAAATAGTATTTTTCTTAAATCATGATTTGGAAAGTGCATTATGACTTTCAACAAAGAAGCAGGAAATTAGTATTTATCTGACGGGTCATATTCTAGAACAAAGTAGTAACAATAAATAAGAAATAACAGTGGTCAAGTGTTATTGCTTATTTATTATACTTGCAACGTTCTAGTTATCATCCTCACGGCATACCAAAACCCATCACACTTTATTTGCACAAGTATTTAGCTTATCTCGAAGCTTATACTAAGGCATCTTTTCTTAAGTTCAAGTCTAAATGCTATCATGTGTGCTACCAGTTAATAGCAATTTCCTAACTCTTTTATTTAAGCTTAGGTATTATTATCACAACACCTATTGGCTTAAATCAGTGGCTCTGATACCACCTTCTGTCACGACCCCCGACCCCACCCTGGACGAAATCGGGAGCCGCGAACAGTTCGGTGGTACCGGTGGTTATTTAGAAAAGTAGTGCAGCGGAAATTTCATCAGGACCATGAGTTAGGAAAAATATCAGAGTTTAGAAAACACCGGATTTTATTTATTAAATAGATGGGATAAATCCATGTTTTGAAAGGTAGCTTTAATATGGGATAAACCCGAATACATAAAACAACTTTTCTTAATTTAATTTATTTGATAAAATAAGCCACTTCTGTAAGCCTTGTTAGTGCCGCATCCAACTCTTATTCCGATCTACTGTAATTACCTGAAACGCGTTTTAAAAAGGTTTTGTCAGCAGGAAATACTGGTGAGTTCATTCAATTTTGATAAAACGACACATAGTTATAAATTACAGCATAAGAGCGATTACAATGGCTTCTATCTTATTTTTATCTGGCGCCGTGTCACCTGGTGACGATGGTCATACCACTATTGGGTCTTTCCCCAAGTAGTGACGGTTATCACAGTTAGGATTTATTAGCCCAACTGTGAGAAATTAGTAATGTGCACAATACCCCACTAGCGAGTGATTTAAGATAACCACGACTTAATCCCTGTAATTATAACATTTGAAAATGGAGTATTGTAAAACATTTGATAAAAGAGAATGACTCACATTATAAGCATGCAGTGTTGATTTAACAAGCTTCTTGATTCTACTCCTTCTGATAATTAAGCATATACTTTATGCTTTTGAACCTTCTGATGATTAAGCATTCATTTTGATTGTAAGAGTGTGGTGTAGAGTTTCGGGTAGTTAAACATTTAGTTTAACAGAGTGGAATACGTATTAGTGTAAAACCACATCAAACCTAACGATGGTCACGAGATTCGAACCTTAAAGAAATTCACAAAGTATAGTACTTTGGAATCCGTTTAACGAACTCACAAAGTATAGTACTTTGGTATCCGTTTAACGAACTCACAAAGTATAGTACTTATGTTTTAACCTAAGTTTCATTAAAAACGGAGTAAGGTCAAAAAAAATAATATATTTAATTATTAATATTAAACGTTCTCATACGACCCCATATATATCTATTTTTCATGTATATCTATTTAGGTGTTTATTAAATCTTACTTAGCTTAATTAATCTTGTTAGCTTAATTAATCTTGCTCAGCTTAATTAATCTTGCTTAACTTAATTAATCTCGCTTAGCTTAATTAATCTTACTTAGCTGATTAATTAGCTTAATTAATCTTGCTTAGCCGTTAATTAATCTTACTTACTGATTAATTAATCTTGCTTAACTGCTATGTATACTTATCTATTAAGGTTTCTTAGCCGTTAGGTTTTACTTAATTAATAATTTTACTTTATTGCTAAATATTCTATTTTAGGATCTCCCTTGTTACGAGTTCTAATTTCTAGATACAACGGAACTCGCATTAGTGTATTAACTCAATTCAACTTTAACGATGATCACGAGATAAACCCTCACGACGAATGACAAAGTGCAATACTTAAACATCCATCGAATTCACGACGAATGACAAAGTATAACCCGAGTTTGAGCAGCACTTGAACATCCATCGGATTGGTTTTCAATCGATCGGATAAAGTATCGTACCAGTGATTAGAGTTATTATCTTAATAACGGGCAGAGTTTTCGGGATATAGAAGTTCTGACATTAGAATGACAGAACAAGAAAATAAGAGAAAGAAAAGAATTGAGCAGTGATCGAGTTAATACCATGTATCCGTAGCAGCGTTTCCCTATGCGAAATTGTGATTTTTGAGCTGTATACTTCGTCTTTGAAAGAAATTTTCGACACAGAAGCAAAGTCCCATGTCCAGGCTATTTATAGCTGAAATTTGAGATTTACGCGGCCCGTGAGAGAGTGTGGATCAGATCGGGGTTCCTGAGTCATCGAGGGTCTTGACGCGTGTAACGACACGTGGCCTTTATGCATATCCGGAGACCTTCAAGCTGTCGCGGCCCGCGTAGGGTCTCCTTATTCTTTACGCGGCCCGCGTGAAAACCAAAAACCTTGTTTTCTTGGTTTTTCATGCACGTTAGGGTTTCAGGGGTCTGGGTTTTCACTTATGGGTCATTTTAGGATATTTTTGTGCGAGTCGTTACAGTTTTCACTTACCATAGGAGCCTTCAACATATCTTTGACCAAAAGGAACTGAACATGCGATAGAGACGTTGGGTGGAATTGCTTAACGACTACGACTGCGAAATTCGCTATCATCCTGGCAAGGCGAATGTAGTGGCCGATGCTCTTAGTCGTAAAACTCATGTGAATGCTATTCGTATCTCTAGTGATCTTCATGCGTGTATTCGTGAAGCAGCATGAGAACATTAGAATCTCACCGTATAATCATTGCAGATTCCGTCTATTACAATCACCCGAGCTGATGAATCTTTGATCTCTGACGTCACACAGAGTGTTTCATTCAGTTTCTATCAAAATACTGAATCAAATTTACGAATTAGAAGCAAAACAGAGGACAGAGATATATTAATATTCAAAGATGCTTCAAACCCACATCTGCTGCAGATCTCCATGTATGAAATTAGGGTTTGAGAGGGAATGGGGAAGAAGATGAAGTGATAAAGAAAAGGCTAGGATTTTGTTTATAAAGTCAGTAAAGTGGGAGGTGAATTTACTAATATACCCATCATGTGAGTTGCATGTGACAATTAATTAACCAGGGTAATGGGTTAAGTTAGACTCAGGGGCCAAAATAGTTAGTTATAGACACTAGTAAGGTAACACACGATTCATAAAACGCAATGTGTGAAAGACAATTAAAAAAGTGTAAAACATAATGCATAAAACACAATTACAAAAAAGATAGATAACAATGTGATTTTAGGGGATGTGAGTAATGTGGAGCATTACTTTACATCTTCTTTCCATAAACTAGCTCTTTATGTAGACAACACTCATATCTACTGATCTAGTGATATGATATATAGCCTCTCATAAAGTGGTCTAAGTTTAAATCTTAACACTCATATCTACTGATTTAATAATAATTTTCCAAAACACTACATAAAGTCATGATGATACATACCCATGGAACCCCATCATCCCTCTCTAAAACACATGACATCATTCCAACTAAAAGTTAAAAAGTGGTAGTTTTGTAATTAAGTATTAAATCATGGGTAAACTTTGCACTGTAGATAACATATTAGAGCAAGTGTTATTATAGAATAATTTGTTAGGATCAGATACTTTGTTTATCCTATTTATTATTCGCATTCCTTAATTTTTCTTTATAAAAGTCCCCATAAGTTGTTTGTAGAAAAAAACTTGTTAAACAACTCAAAACATTATAAGAAATTAATGGTAGAAAAAAATTGTTAAACAACTCATGACAATGTAAGAAATTAAATTTATAACCATCATATAAGGATTTAATATAGTTGACACTATATGTCCGAACCAAATATAAAACTATAAAGTTAGGATTTGATACTCTGTTTATCCTATCTATTATTCACAATCCTTAATTTTTCATTATGAAAATCCCCATAAGTTGTTTGTAGAAAAAAAATTGTTAAACAACTGAAAACATTTCACTATAAACATCGAATGGATTAGTCTAAACGTTATATCATGCGTTAACCATATGAAAATGCATGTTTCGACATACTCGATTTAAATCAATGTAATATATATAAGCATTGCTGTTAAATCAAAATATAGAGTAAATTGAATTTATTCCGCACTGTATAACGTAACGCACCAAAAAAACATAAAACGTGTATAGAGAAATAACTGACATGTGTAATCAAAAGGGGCTTATTATAGCTTTAAAAAATAGAAACCACAAAAAAGAAAAAAGAAAACACATTCAACGACTATGGTTTTTAGTATAGATATATAATAATAATAATAATAATAATAATAATAATAATAATAATAATAATAATAATAATAATAATATAATTGTAATTTTACATGTCTTCCATTGCTAGGTGTTGAAACGTAGATTAACTTGAATCTATAATGTCAAATGAAAATGTATTATATTTAAACACACTCGATTTGGTACAAAATTTACGTCAAAACGTAGACCAACTGGAAATGTACATAAAATAAGTACGAAAACGAATTATATTTGCGCTAACTCATTTCCAAAAAAAAAATTATGTACAAATGTAAACCAACTCAAATTTATACCAATGCGTACATAAAATCACGCACGTAAAAAGTTAGCTTTTTAAAGTAAACGAACGAAAGGGGTAAAATTAAAACTTTAAAAGCTCAACAAGGTCAATGAAGAATTAGTTCTATAAAAAAGAAATTAGCGAACGAAAATTATTTATGAAAATATTAGGTTAAAAGGTATACTAGGTATACTATATATGGTACATGGGTAAAGTGGGAACATTAAAAATTTGAGGGGATAATTCGTAAAACTTGTAATATGAGGTAGTATAAGGACTAAAATTGTCATTTTATGAAACTTTGAGGGTAGGAAAACAAAGGGACTTAAATTGAAATCTAGTGAAAGTTTGGGGTGTGGATGGAAAGCCCACTGACATTCTATTTTAAGATAGACTAGTATTTTTGCCCGCTGACCGTTGCAGCGGCACGCAGTGGGTGGAAATTTCTAGTAAGGTAACACACGATTCGTAAAACACAATGTGTAAAAGACAATTAAAAAGTGTAAAACATAATGCATAAAACACAATTAAAAAAAAAATAGATAACAATGTGATTTTAGGGGATGTGAATAATGTGGAGAATTACTTTACATCTTCTTTCCATAAACTAGCTCTTTATGCAGACAACACTCATATCTACTGATCTAATGGTATGCTATATAGCCTCTCATAAAAGTGGTGTAAGTTTAAATCTTAACACTCATATCTACTGATCTAGTGGTATGATATATAGCCCCTCATAAAAGTGGTGAAAGTTTAAATCTTTGCATGTATAAAGTTAGGTGGTATTTAGGTGTTAAATATTGTTAAAAAAGAAAACAACAACAAAATTTTATGTTAAAGACATTGTTAACATATGTTGAGGGAAAAGTTTGTTCACTTCTCCCCACCATATTTTTCTTTGTCCGTACGATGTAGTTGTCAAGGCATTAGCAAGGGCACGATGAACAAAACCATTTACAAAAGTATAATATAAGTATTTCATAAAGCTCACAGTGTCAACTCATAAATACTAGCAACTAGTGTGCGACAACAATCATGTTCTCACATTCTGATAAGTTGAGTATGCTACACCACTAATCATCATTGATCTTACAAACCAACCTCGGATGACGATTGATTATGTGATTCTAAAAACCAATATATATATATATATATATATATATATATATATATATATATTAGCATAAAGGAACTAGTCTTCTCAAATACAGAAGCATCTCATCAACATAAAACATCCAGTAGTGTGGTCGCAGCACCAAGTCAGGTCATATTGGGATTTTATTTCCCTCGACCAACCCAAAACGTAAAGACATAACATCCATCATCTATCACTAAATTGTACATAAAACACGTATAGGAAACATGTATACATATTTATAATAATGATCGAACATCTTCCATGGTAATTCTGTAAAAGCAGAGTTATGTTCATCAAACTTTAAAACATTTAAAAGAGGGCTCACTAACTAGTGCAAACAATATACGATACAAATTCCTGAACCGTCTCGACCCGTAGTCTACCTGATAAAGGTTCATAAGAGAAACGGGTCAATAAAGGTATAACCCATACTTGTGCTAAAACAACTCTAAGTTGTGCTTAGGCATAGGGGTATAACATGGATGCACCTTGTAACGCTCCGCATTTCCGCACTTTCTTATTTTAGTAAGTCGTGTTGTACTTTCCATATTTAGACACTTGTACTCCTTTTGTAACCTACTTTCGTTTCAATTGTAATTCAAGACTATTGATCATAATGAAAACGAAGCTATTTTAATCATGTTCGTGTATTCATAATTAGTTTTATGTGCAACCGATGAACGATTCATGTTTGAATGTTATTCAAGATCCTCGATCCTATATTATACTTTGATGTTCTATGCTCGCTAAACTAATTTAAGCTTGTGAAATAGCGAAATTTGTATCCTAATCTTTTAACTCGAAACTTTCAAATAATCGTAGAAAGGTTCCTATCCTTAAAATGATTATTTATTTATTTTATCTAATTAATTAATTCGTTTTCAATCTAAGAGTTTCATTCTTTTATTTATAAAAAACACTCTAGTTAGCCCCGTTAGGTTTTAAGGTTAGCTTAAAGTTAAACCAAGCTAACCTAGTTAGCAAACCAAGTTAACTTATCTAGGTAATTATTTAACTAACTTAATTGATTTATAAGTATAAACTAGTTTGGTATGTTTCCTAAAGAAACTAAAGTAGCCATTTCTGAAACAAGGAAACTCATTAAATGCTAAAAATAACAAAAAAGGGTGGCAGCAGGATTCGAACCTGCATGCCTACCCGGTTCGATGATAAGGCGCGCACAACACAACCAACTGAGCTATGTATTCACCTTGAACAAAACCCAACACTTAAAATATTTATACACTCGTTTAAAAGGCCCGATCAGTGCGATCAGACCCATTTCAGCGTGTTTTAGCGCGATTTTTGAGTTTGTTTTGATTTTAAACTCGTTTTTAACAATTATTATCCAACTAAAACCTAACCTAATCATTCCCTATAAATACCAAGTGTTCTGCAAGCCATTTACACTTTCCAAATCACTCTAAACACTCTCAAATCCTCCTCTAATCAGCTGCAAAACACAAGTTTGAGCAGATTCATCATCTCTTACAAAAGTATGCATAACTTTCTCATTTTTTAACATTTTTCATCCATTATTTTTTCCACTTGCTTGGAACAACCTTAGGAACATTTCCAGACGTTTTCCATGGAAAACTAAGCCTTGGAATGTCGCAAAAAAGGCTCCAAAGTGGACTGTTTGTTTCTGATTTCAATTAAACTTGTTAATCTTAGTTGAACTTGAGTCTAACTCATCTCAAACCTATGTCCTAATGCTCATAATCAATTGAATAGTTAGTTGGGCTTAAAAACAAGGCTGAGAAATGTTAAATCAGATGTTAAAACCTCACAAACATTCTTTAGGGTTTTACCCACAAGAAGTGTTCAAGCTTGAAGCTTGATGAATGTGTGATTGTTAGACTAGCTTGGGCTATATTTCATAAAAAAATCCACTCACTTCTTGATGTTTTCTCATAGATTAGTTGTTGCATTTCATTATTCTTGTAAGTTCATGACCCTCCTTGTTGTTCATAACAACAAGTGTAGTGGTGAACAATAGAGGTACGTAAATGGAAGCTTTGTTCTTCCTACCTCATGTATGAATTCCATGATACTTAGAGGTGCCTAAATGAAGAATTTAATCTCCTACCTCATGCTTGACATATATGATATCGTATACTCTATGTAATACTTATGTAATATTCAAACAAGCCGAACTCTTGATGATGAACAAGTGGACATTGTCAAGTTAGTAAGTATATCATCTAAACATCATATGTGATGGATGATTATTTTCATATGGCTATGTTCAAGTTATTTAAATTCCGATTCTATAATCTTCCATTATTCCCCAAACTCACACACCTATGTTTTTCTTCGTGTAGAAGGACAAGGTGCTCCAAATTAATCCATCCACCAACATCACTTACGGGATTTCAAGTTGGAAAGCTTACAAAACAGTGAGCATACTCGATCCCTTTTTCCTTTTAATCACTTTTGGATGCAACATGTATACTATACACACTACACTTCACTTGGAAACTATTTTAAACAAACTCTATCCATTGTTTAAACATGAAACTATGTGTGATGCTTGTTAATCTCGTATGCCATGTAAACTACCTGTGTTGATATATGCTAATTAACTTGCTAGCCTACCTTAACAATTATAGCGCTTTAGGATTAACGCACCACCCATGAGACTTGGGGTATTGTTAAGTTAAACATGTTAACCTCTCGCGATACTTTGGGATAGGCAAAATTAAACGCGTTGGAAACTTGGGTTTGAACATATTGTTACACAACCTAGGCATACTAGTAACTCGCATATTATGATTCATGTGGATATGAGCAACTTTTTAGTCTATATTATGCTATGTAAACAAACTTGTATGCTCGCCAACTTTTGTTGATATATTTTAATACATGTTGCAGGTTGACAGTTGATGATGATGCGATGATGAAAAAAGATTAGGTGGACTTAGATACACACCTAAATTTAGTTTATCATTTGATGTTATGTTTTGTTGAACAATGTTATCTTTCTTTGAATTCTTGTATGACAATTAGTCTTATTTATGAAATTTTAATTTTAAATATATTGTCACATAGTGTTATAACGTTTTGAGCAATTTGTTCGTCTCATCCCGATGTTTCCGCCATCGGTTTGGGGTGTGACACGCCTGTACCCATAGGTTGCATGGATGCGTAGGTGCAACTAGATTTCGCCTAACAAGGTTGTGCCCATCATGGTTAAGCTCACCAACCTTGCACTCCACAAAGCAGGTTGCGCTACCGACAAGTCACCCATGAACAGTGGAGCACAACCTCCACAACATATCCTAATTCGCCATTAATGAGGACCAAATTTCTCTCTATTTGGATCTTTGCCAAAAGCATGACTTTACGGCTCGAAACTTCACGAACTCATCAAGTGGCATCTTAGTGACAATTAACACATGATAAAATGTAATATGAAGTTACCTTGTTTTCGATCCAATATACAAAACCGAGCTTGAAGCTTTGAGTTAACCTTTGTACCAACCCCAAAAGGTGGTGATATTCGCTTGATGACGATCAGGGAATGCTTCCTCACGCTTTTCCTTTCCCCTTGCTTGATTCCAACCAAAAAGTGATGCAAAACCCATGTTCTCTCTCTAGAATTCTTCCTTTCTCTCTAGAACTTTTTTTGGGTGTAAATGGTGAATGGAGAAGGTGATGGCTAACATTTTCTTTATACATGATAGTGTGAAATGTCTTCTTTGCTCCTATGTGCCTTGTTTACTCCCTTTGGGCACTAAATACTCGTTTATTCTTTGAAGTTCATACCAATAATCAAATTTAATAAAAATATGCAAATCCATATCAATTTAAATTTTATTAATCCGTTATTAAATTCAGGGCGTTACAATATTATTGGCTTTTGATACATAACATAGTTTTGGAAATACTCTATTTCAAGCTTTTCAAAATGTAGCAGATGATCATATCCCTATTTTCATTCAGTTTCGATTTTATAATTTGATTCATCATTACTCCATTGTTCTTCAATCCCAGTCTGAAAACCATCATTCTTCAGTCAAAAAATTGTTTTTCATTATTGTTATAGCACACCAACATATACAGTTTCAAAACTAGCACAGACAAAACCAACACAAACAAGTTAAAAACCAGTACTTATAGAACCAACACAAACATTCAAAACTAGCACATATAGTACTGAAACCAACACATACAACTTTGAAACCAATACATACAGCTTTGAAACTGGCACATACACTTTCGATTAACCAACACATATAGTTTTAAGACGGTGCTGATGATATTCTTTCCTGCTCCTTCCATCCTTTAAGATCGATTATGTCGAATATATAAACTGTGAAGATTCTGACGACTGTATTGTCCAAGAAATAGGGGAACTTATCGGGATTAGGATACTGATTTGTTGATTGTTGGTCATTGATTTGTTGATGGGGGGGGAGGGGAACCAATTCAGTCATTCCAGATACTAGTCATTCCAGATACTGTTGTGCTTGTTTCTTCCCCATGGTGGTGCCAACTAGAGTTGGTGGTGTTGAGTAGTGGTTACATTGGTATGAATATTCCGGCGACTATACATATTACAAACTCAAACCCTACTCTAAAGTATCCGTTGACTGGACTTCTAATTTGAAGCTGTCTTACAGGAGAGGGGTTATAATTGCGAGCAAGAGGATATAACTTTCAGGCGACATTTAAGGGATTGTGATTGAAAATCAGTTTTAATTTTAATCCTTTTATTTAATACTAGTTGATGCTCCGCCCGCGTTGCGTGGCGATGGCCGAATAATTCTCAATCAATTTAAAAAACACAACTATAATTTTGCTAGAAAAAAACTAAAACGATGATAAGACCCTAATTTTCGGCTCAGGGCAAAAATGTAATTTTTCAGGACTAATGAGCGAGTGTTAGGCAGCTCTTTGACACGAAAAAAAATTAAATGGAGTAAACCAATTAAAACAAAAAACTTTTATAGTTTTGCTAAAAAACAAAACGATGGGAAAAGCGTAATTTTGAACCGAGGGCGAGATGATAATTTTAATTCAGGGATGAAATCGTAAATTAAAAGGACCAATGGGGGAGTGCCAGGTACCTGCCGGCATGACTGGAAATTTACACCGGGGGCAAAATTGTAATTTAACCAGGAAAACAAACAAAAACGATGGAGAAAATGTAAATTTAAGTTGGGGGAAAAATCATAATTTGGCTGTGAGTAAAAAAAACTATTGGCAAAACTCTAAATTTAAATGGGGCAAAATCGTAATTTTTAACCGAGGGCAAAATCGAAATTTTTAGCTGGGAGCAAAAGCGTAGATTTATTTTTAAGTGGGGGTAAAAACATAATTTTGAACTGATGGCAAAATCGTAATTTTAAGGGGGGAAAACTAATGGCAAAAGTGTAAATTTAAACGGGAGAAAATCGTAATTTTTAACCAAGGGCAAAATCGAAATTTTTAGCTAGGAGTAAAAGCGCAAATTTATTTTTAAGTGTGGGTAAAAACATAATTTTATACTGATGCCAAAATCGTAATTATAAGACGGGATAAAAGCGTAAATTTGCTCGACCAATAAGGAAGAGCTGCCTGACACTGTTGCCTCAGCCACCTATTTAATCCAATAGTGGGCAGGGACTATTCCCGCCTACATATGGATTTGTAGTTGTTGAAAATGTTGTTCCATCCATTGGTAAAAAAGTAACATTTGCTAACAGGATCTTTCTCAACAGATACATCCAAAGAGTCTCAGGGATTCACATGAACCTTCATTGGTCTTCTAAGTTTACCAACACCAATAGTCTTTTTAACAACATAAGTCGGTAGAAGCTAAAATTTAAAAAAAATGTTATAATTAATATTGTAATGATAAAATAAATAATAGAAGTTATATAGTAAAAATTATAAATCTTATAAACATACCAATGTATTAAGACTTTGATCATTGAAAACATGGCAGAAAGACTCTATGTATTTCCTATTCGGCAAAGAAGAGATTGATGTAAACAAACTGATGTCTGGATCACAAGATGGATAAGGTGTTTCCTTGAAAAAAGGTGTGAGTATATAATTAGAGGGACTAATTTGCCTGAAAATAAGTATACATCCCTCAGTTAAAGAAAGGTCAGCCACAACCCTTGACCATCCTTCCGTAAAAGCAAAAGCACCATTGTTCTTGGAAAACTTTACGTTCCAATCATTTTCATTTATGCACTTTATAACCACAATATTATCACCACCCGCAGAAGATAACCAAATCTTAGAAAACTGAAGAGGTATAACCTTAAAAGTAAAAATAAAAACAAACAATGGTGAATAAAAAATTAAAAATATTCCAAAAATAAATGGACATGCAGTCGAAATAAGGGATAAAGAACAAAAGAGTACCAGAAATTCTTTAGTTAGTGCCGACATAGATTTGCAAAAAGCCATCCTCTTGGTTGTAATGGTGATTCTGTCATAAGAAAAACTTACTCATAAGAAAATCATGTTTTTAATTTAAGAAAAATAAATTACCATAAAAAAAGATTCTTCCAAAATATTATTACAATTCCGTTAACTGTAAAACAACCCTAAATTACATTAATTACTAATAAATTATGAAAAAATTAACTGATATCTAATCATCACTAATAAATCAACATGCAAAGAAACCCTAATATCAACATACACTAAAATAAACGGATAAAGAAATGAAAATATTAAAAAATTAATACTTAAAATCATGAATACGAAAAAAATAACATAAAAATCAAAACACACAAACATAAAAATTGATAAAATAAAAGAAAAACCCTAATAAATCAAACTACAAAGAACAGATCAAGAATAAAACCATGGAATCTGAAAGAGACTAAACTGAAAAAAAAAAAAAAAATCAAAAGTTTTAAATTTTACTGAAAAAAATCTGGAAAAAAATAACCTAAAAACCTAAATATTCATCAACAACATAAAACAAACATAGATTTCACAAAGGCTTGAATTAAAACAGGCGATATTACTCGAATGGAACAAAACGAATCTTTCCTTGAAAATTAAAAAAAAACACAAAGATGGCTATAAAAGAGTATACCGTGAATCGATTGATGATGAATGGCTGAAGATTGAAGTTTAGATATGCAAGTTGACGTGTGCGTATATATACATAATATTTTGCAATGAATTACACACGATTGGGTTTTAAATTTATAAAAGTGATTATTACTTTTACATCAAAACACACATGAAAGAGGCAAGTGTACCCCGTCATATATGTAATAAAGTATCGGTAAGAACCAAGTATCGATCCAAGGAAATGGGCGGAGAATTAGTACTAGACCTTTGTCACTAAACTACCGGTAAAAACATAGGTTTTGTGATTTTAAACTAAACTAAAGTAAACATAACCAAATACATAATAAAAACATAATAGAGAGTAGATAAAAAGCCTTGCTAAATACACAACCACAGCATGTCAACTAAGTCAGTTTTGGCACTAGAAGCATTCGGTCAATTTTCCAATTTAAAACAATTAGTATCCCTTTCGGGAATCCTAACATGACAATCATTCGGAAAGCTAAAACGATAAACACACTTTAACCACCTAAAATTGTTCTTTAACGTGCAATTGATAAATGTCTATGAAAATCTCTTAAAAATAAGTTAGTCAGCCGTTAGGATTATTCTAACCTCACTTAAACAAGGAAAGCGACACCGATAAACACAATGCAACCACCGAGATAAGCATAATCTAGATTAAATCACAACCGAGTTCATTTTACAAATCTTACACAATAATTCACTAAGATAGCAATTTTGGCCTAAACTACTAACTAAGCTAACAAATCATGGCAAGAATTTATAACGACACCATCTAACCCGTTTAGGCCCTTACGTGACGGCAAGCTCTCTTGATTAACAATAATTACATTTTATTAAATCACTAACCATTTCTAGTATCATGATGCATACATTTAAACCAAGTTAAACTAGTTAACCAAATTCAAAGTTTACTAATACAAGATTAATTAAGCTTCATTTTTCAACTATCTTAACTAACCAAGCACCAATCATCCAACATAATTACTTATAATCAAGAGTTCAATATCAATAACAAGGTTGCAAACTAATCATCAAAGATTAACATAGAAAATACTTCAAATGTCATTACAAACAAAGTTTAACAAACTAATGGTTATAATCTAGCAAGGGATTGTTGTGTTTTTGCCCAAAGGCTACAATAATACATAAATCATAATCTAAGTACTTGAAAGATTAACAAAAACTTGGGAAGATTAGAAAATCAAACCATAAACAAGTACTAGACTAAGGATCCGGGTAGTAATCGAGCTAAACGAGACAATGTGGCTTGAATCCGGGTGAAAGCTAATGCCTCCGGAGCCTGAAAATCGCCTGAGAGCTATCCAAAAATCCAGAATATCGAGCAGAATGTTTCTGCTGTGTTTTTATACTTTTTGCTGTTGCACGGTCGTTCTCCCTGTGGAACGACCGTTCACTTTATTCAATTATTGGACATGGGTCACCATACCGCATACGTCATCGGATCGTTGACCAGATCTGATATGGCACGACCGTTCTTTGTGTGGAACGGTCGTTCAGTTCGGGGTTCATGTTGCACGCCAAGTCGCACTTACCGTTCAGTTCCGAGACTCTGTTGATTCACCGGAGACGCACGGTCGTTCCTCAGATGGAACGACCGTTCTTCACCAAGTCGCTTGTTTCCCTGGAACGCCCAGCCGCACCGATCGTTCATTGCCGAGATGATCAGCGTTGTCGGAGATGCACGACCGTGCATCAGGTGGAACGGTCGTTCCACAGGCCCAGTTCAGAATCCTTAACAGAAAGTCCGCAGCTTTGTCGTTTTGTCCGGAAAGTCCTCGTTTTTGCTATCATCTTGTCTGGAATGCAGTTTTAGGCCTGTAAACACAAATGTAGATAAATAAGTATCCGAACGACGGTTTTACGGCCAAAAACGCATAAAATAGGGGTAAAACAGGGAACTAAAATATGTGTAAATTAGAGTGTATCACAAGTTAAAAGATTTGGAAGAGATATGATGAAGATAGTGGGAGAGAACCGAGGAAGATGGAAGATAGAGAGAGAAACAGGTGGCTTATGTAATGATGAAATGAAAAAAAATGATTTGATGAAATTGGTTATATATATGATCCGAATTCAATGGGTCGGTTTAACAAAAACAAAGGATCCGCGTGAACATTTGGACTGCATTTTTCGTTTTCCCGCCAAAACCTAATCCTAGAGGCTCTAATCTAATGCCACGTCAGCCCAAATCTTTTCATTTATTATATATAATAGATAATAGATTACTTAATATTAATATTAAAAGAAATTTATTAAACAAATATAAATAAAATTTATGAGGTTGAAGGAGAGAATGACATGTTGCATTATTTTGAGCCTTTTATTATAAGTTAGATAACTAGCACACTTACTAAAATACCCTTAAAACTACACTTTCACATAACTAATATTAAGGGACTGATGTGTAATCAGTATAGTCCCTTGATTAAAAGTTTAGATGACACATATTTGTTCTTACCGTTTTTACAATTAGCATGGTTTATACCAGATCAACTATGTATATATGTGTGTGTATGCGTGTGTGTTACGCATGCATTTATATAAGATATTAATTAGATGTATTCATTGTTCCAAGCCTTAAAAACAAATTAAAATATCGTGTTGTCATTTTATAATTTTGAAGAAAACCGATGATATGTTAATCCATGAGTTACATATATATGCATTAAAGTATCTCATGTAACTACCACTAAAGTTCTATTTGGGAATAACCTAATGATGTTGATAAATTAGATAAAGTTTAAGGTACTAGGAGATAGTGGGTTCAATGCTCATAATAATATGCAAATTTAACCATTAAAAAAGTTTTCATAAAAAGATAATTGTTCATGACAAGTGAGTGAAAAGATCATTAATCCATGTGATACGTCATACGTGAGTGAAAAGATCTCAAGAGCATGAACCAACATAATTTTAAACTCATATTAATGGGATTAAAGTCTTGTGTGCGTGTGAGAGGGGATACAAGATTATGACATCACATACTCATAACTTATACTTATACTTATACTAACAGCATCCACAATAAGACCCATTAAAAACACCTAAAATCATGTTCAGTCAGCTGTCGCATCAGAAAAACACCCACTCTTCAAAAACATATAAAAAACCCACCCAATAAAAAAACAAAAAATCACATAAAAATATTGTCACATCATCACCACCTTTTACATATTTAAAGTTTTTTTTTAATTTATCACCCAACCCCCCACCCTTTGGCCCCACTACCTGACAACATGCATCTCAAATATGCATTTCCTACATATACATTTCTAAGTTAGGGGAATAGTGCCAGTCAGCTTACCTGGCACTTCTCTTTTGGACCAACTTTTTTTAATTTAATTTTATTTTCAGTTTAAAATTACGCTTTCGTCCTTTGTTTAAAATTACGTTTTTGCCCCCAGCTCAAAATAAAATTATAATTTTGCCCCTAACTCAAAATTACGCTTTTGCCCTCGGTTCAAAAACTCACGTTTAATTTTGTTCCCAGTTTCAAATTACGGTTTCGCCCTCCGTTTAAAATTACGTTTTTGCACCCAGTTCAAAATAAAATGTTGTTTTTTCCTCTAGCTCAAAATTACGATTCTGCCCTCAGCTCAAAATTACATTTTTGCCCACAGTTCAAAATAAAATTATGTTTTCCCCCTAGCTCCAAATTATGATTTTGCTCTCATTTTAAAATTATGATTTCGCCTCCAGTTCAAAATATAATTTACGATTTTACCCTCTGTACAGACATACATGTTATGAGAGAGAAATATTCGGCTTATTGCCTCACAACGCTGGCGGGGCAAAAACTAGTTCTTCAACAAATATGCATCTCAAATACACAGGGAAAAAATGATACCCACAATAGAAACAAATAGATGAGGTGGACAAATGGCAAAAAACAACCTAAAAAAATGAGCTATTGGGGATGGTCTAAGTATCACCTATGGCTTTATAGCCTAATGACATTTTAGCGATAGGATAAGTCTTTGTGACCAATAGGTTTAGGGTTTGATTCTCTCAATGGGGGTTTTCTCATATTTATTGGGTTTTCTACTAAATTGGTGTATAGACATTATAACTAGTGGAGATGGATATGATCGAATGGGTCCGCTGATGACACGATGATACTCTAATAGTCCGTCAGTAATCCAAATTTACCGTTAAAAAAAAAAAAAAAAAAAAAAAAAAAAAAACCTTTACTAAGTATCATTATTTTATGTCATACCTATAAGGCTATACAACTATCTTGATTTTCTCTTAAATTAAATTCGTTACTACATAACCAAATGTAATAATTAAAAGTTAAAACACATTGAAAACCAAAAAAGCCTATATACATGCCTCACGTGAACTGCCCCATTCGAGGGTGAAATTCCAGATATATATATACTACCATCATATGTTCTTTTCATATTCAAACTTATCCAATCAACTACTGTACGTGTCAGATAAAATTGTGACATGTTATACTCATTACTTCTTATGATTATTTTAAAGGTATTTCATCATTTTAATCAAGTTTTATATTTTATAGAACTTTTTATAATCTCCTATGTATATTTCTTAAATTTTTATAATGTTTTAAGTGTAATATTGTCACATGATACTAGAGCTGATAATTGGGTACCTGTTAAGACACGATTAAACCTGTTTGACTGAAAAATACACCCTTTGACTTTTTTTAATTTTAAAAAAAATTAAAATTACAATGTTAGCATCTATCATTTATTCATCTTTGTACATAAAACATAAAACTGTTTTATAAACATGAGGTAGAAAGTAGTTAAACGAGTCGTAATCATGTTTGAAACTTATGTTGTGCGCGCCGTCAGAAACCTGTTAAGACACGATTTGCCAGCCTTACATGATACTGTTATATTGAAGTTTCATTATGTTTTATGTTTATATTAGTATCAAGGGACGCTGTATATTTTCGAATTCAACAAGTCCAACAAAAAGAAATGATGGGTTTTGAATTTGTTTTAATTTTTTTTTTTTGGAAGGAGACTTTCTGTACAAGACCGATTGGTCTCCGGGTACATGTTTAAGACATTCCCCGTCAACCCCGCATCTCCGGACGCGATGTTCGATCGGGCCCCGGCCGGCGCGCGAGCTGACTTTCGCCCGGAAACCATGCTGCCCCCACACGTGTTGCTGGGGTAACAGTTGGGTAAAACCGGGTTGCCCTCAAGACCGCTCCATACCTCGGAAGGAAACGATCTATCATTGGGACGTCCCCCCTAAAGCCCTAAGCTCCCAAAGGAGGAACCGGCCTCCAACCACTGGGCCACGGAATTGAATGTTAGGTTTCAAATGGTGACGTAACAACCAACACACATTGCACAAATGATTAAAACACGTAGAAAATGAGAACACGAAGAGCAAGATTTTTTTACTTGATATTTTACTATGCTCAGTATAAAACAATCGTGGATCAAAATAGGCGCAAAGTCTTCTAACCTTCATCAAAACCCGATAAGCAAATGACTTTAAGCCCAATTGAATGAATGTATTGTTTATAACTTTATGAAGTTACCATTATATGTATTTCTTGATCATACGATATATATTATTATTGAAACATTGGTCATTGTTGATGACCCAACTTGACCTAGTAATTTTCTTTCTGATGTTGATGGATATCTAAAAAGGTAAAAAATAATAATTCCTAGATGTTGGTTCAGTTCTGTTTGAACATAATGGAAAACATGAAAACATACATTTGGTTGCATCAGCACAGGTTAGCAAAGAATCCAGATGGAGTCGCAGCAATTAAGGTTTGACATGATTGTCATCTTGGTCTGGTTCCTCCTTAGGGTGCTGACTGATGATGGTGATGATGAGAACCGAATAGGGGATTCGGTTTTTTGGAGAGGAGGTCTGATATGATGTTAGGCTTATGGGGTGTGTCTAATTGTGTAAATGTCTAACCCCTTAACCTCCACATAATTCTCCTTATATAAGCACCCAGGAGGAAACCCTAATTAGTTAATAAGGGTAATATGGTCCATCAACAATTACCAACTAATTATTTAATAGGATTGTTATATATTTTGATCTATATAATGTAAATGATTATAATGGCTACAGATTAAATATTAATACGTAATATATTTAATCTTACATTCTCCCACTTAGCCGAGTAATCATTTACTATGAGTATTAGATAAGCCTGATCAGGAGTTAACACTCATTTTAGCCTTAAACAAGTACTATAGCAGAAAAATACAGTCGTTGAATCATTATGCGACTCAGGACCCCCATTAATCATACTATAGCCTTAATTTAAAACCTAATCGTCATGATCAAAATACGCATAAGCCCTTTGTTTGATTTGTAACTTTATTTGTCTTATATGCCATTATGTCGACTTGACATATTCTTAGAGACATACAAAATCAAACTGATGAGGAAAATTAACTAATACTTAGTCATTCATAGTACGATATGCAGTTGCGCGTGGCCATCAATTAATACCCGTCTCTGAGCTCTCTTAATAAGACTTATGGGTAATAGCCATTCAATTATAGGATCCTTAAGCATATCATGAATGAACTCGATACAAACTTAGTTTCCTCAATTCGTTCATAAACGAATAATTAATTACGTATCGAAACTTAATGCAGCACCTCTTGAACTGTTACTGTTCAAGGAGTCATGGTAGCTGACTTTATCACACTAAGTCTTCAAAACATTAATTATATGGAGTTAATAAGCTTATGAGTCCACTGATAAATTTCCAACAACATTTAGTGACTATATTATGTCATTATAACTTAGGTTGTTATTATCAGTTTGTTATGACTCCTCCATAAGATAAGTTTTGTCTGCTGACATAAGGATATACCCGAAATTACATTTTGTCATCTTTGAATATCTCAAAGTTAAAACAATAAACCGGTTTTAATTCTCACTTCTTCTTTAAATTATAGTCTCTCGTTTCCTTTTAAAGATATTATAATACTCCATTAGATGCTTCACATTAATCTAGACATATCTAGTGTGTTGCAATGTGAGTAATATCTAAACGAGTGTAGACTTGAACTTACATAAGGCTTCCAATTAATGAAGCGTAAAAATAATCTCATTTATCCTATTATCCTCTAAAGGAGAGCAGTGTTTAGTTACATATGTAAGGACCCATTTAATGTTAAACTTATGGAACGGAACTAATATCCCATTGGGTCTATCTCAGTATGTTATGATATCAATCACGTAAGAGATATCTCTGAGATCTATTATATCAAAGTTTGTGTTAACAATGCTTTGACTTTTGTAACATATACCTGTCAAAAGAATATCATCTATATAGACAGGTTTATCTTAGTTGCTCTCACTCATCTTGAGGTAGGTACATTAATCCACTTGGTTGTTGATGAAAATAATTACGTTAAGATTTCATCACATTATGATGTTTGCATTAACCCATACATGGATATTATTGGCTTACAAATAAAGTGTTCTTTAACCTTCAGTTTGAAACTTTAGGTTGTTATCTAATGAACATGTAAATGTGTCAGCCATTTGTTATGGAAACTTGTTTATAATGTTCATCTAATGTAGCTTTAAACTATTATATGCTACTAGAACAGTGATGATCCTCAAAGAAATCTTCTTGTAAGATATGTAATAAAGATTCTTTAATAATTTATCTCTTCCTAAGTATAACCTTTGACAATCAATCATGTTTCTTCGTGTTTTAACGCTTATATTAGGATTTGGTTTAGTTATGAACACTCTTAGGTAATTCAATCAAATCCCAAACGTTATACAAACACATAAAATCAGTTTTACTAGAAAACTATTTTATTCCATTTAGAAGATTGATTGACACTAATGGCTTAATTTGAAGAGATAGGATCAGCAAACATAGCAAACATAGCAAACATTTCCAAAATCCATTTCAACTTCAATTTGGGAGGTTATGTAATCATCAAAGTTAGTAGGCTTTTAAACCTAGATGACCTCCTGAGTTGATTATTGGGTTCATTAGAAGTTTCAGTTTTATGGATTAGCTCTTGGTTAGGTTGCTATCATTTTCAGGATTCTAAGTTTTTAAGAGTTGGTGCAGTATGGTGTACAAGAGGTGTAATCGGAGTTAAATTCGGAGTGAAATTTAATGACACTCTTCCCCCCGCCTCTTGTATTCCTTACAAGTCATGATAAGGACTTTGACTGCTCCCACTAACCTTAGAAATCTTTAGGAACTCAGCATGCTTAGGGTCAATATGTAACGACCAACAAATTCTAATAGAGAAACAAGTTAATGACGTTAGTCGTTGTAGTTTCTCTTGTTAGGTAAGAAATCTAAGTGTGCCCACAATTAAACAACAATGAAACTTTTGTAAGAGTAGCATTAGATTTAAGGAGATAAGTTATGATAGAACAGTGTCATAATGGAGCAGTGTCTTGTACAAGAGGTGTAAATTGAAGTAATATAAAGTTTTCACTCCCCCACCTCTTGCAACTATTACAAGTTATTATTAAGACACTTAATGCTCCCACTGATCTTTAATATCTCTAAAATGCTACAAGAGAAGTTTCAATGAGGTACGTGACGTGGGAACCTATCATATATATGTTAGACTTTAATTGATTTCTTTAACATCCAAATGTCATAAGAAACTTAAGGACATATTTAATAGAAATCTTAATAAGTAAACATATGAATAGATTTCTTCTAAGTTGATAGCCTTTTAAATGATAAATGAATTATGTCTGAATATTCCATTTGAATAAGTTCCACTAATGTCAATGAATGACTTATGATGGCCCCATACTTATTCCTTAAGCCAAGTAATATTTAGGGCTGTAACGTCATGATTTAAAATCACTTAGAATGAGATTAGATGAACAATCATCCTCATTAACCATGTCATAATTTTTTCATGAATTTCGGTTATAATGGATGAAATTTATAAGTCTCATTTTCCTTTTGTCAAATTCTCATTTTCATGATGACAAAAGTTGTGAAAATGTAAGGTATCATCTAGTTTCATTTTAGTAATGTTTCTATCCAGATATTTAGAACAAATAAGATGAGAGTTTAAGGTGAGTGTGACTTTATGTTGACTATGCAAACCTCACAACCTACATGACATAGCCTAAGTAATGATACTGTACTCTGATTAATAATCAGAACATGTAATGTATCGAAAAGCTTTGTTAGAAGACTGCTTATTATGGTTCTTATAGCGTTAACAATTAATTTTGTCACTAACTCTCATATTAGTTATGTGTCAAGTTCTGGAAAAGAAACGTATGGAACTAGAGTCAACTAATCATGTGTTAATTGGAATATTGAAATTACCAGACTTAAATATCATTAATAAG
This sequence comes from Helianthus tuberosus, assembly GCA_030545235.1. Taxonomy (NCBI): domain Eukaryota; kingdom Viridiplantae; phylum Streptophyta; class Magnoliopsida; order Asterales; family Asteraceae; genus Helianthus; species Helianthus tuberosus. Next base: position 150,434,393 of record CM060352.1, read on the forward strand.
TGACTATCTAATTAATTTACCCAACTGTTCTTTTAGAATAATGGATAGTCTCGTTGCTTATGTCTAGCCTAATGACATAGTTATGCAGTGAGATTTTCCCTTGAAGAACCTTAAAGTTGGAATTAGCACTTGTAATTTGTCGATGGACCTTAGAACAATCATCTTTAAACGTTTTAAGTGGTTGTAAGGTGAATAACAACTTATTTTCCAGCTTTAAACATTTATTTCTTTGTACATATGTTACTTATCAACACACTCGTTATACTTTGGTATTTTGAGTGTTATAGTTGATTTATAAGGCATCAAAATGTACAAGTGAAAATCTTAATATGTAATGTACTGGAAAAATGTACTTATTTCCATGCGTAAGCCCTTAACTTTATGGGTCATGGTTTTGTACATTATAATGTATTCACATATACCACTTAACTTTATAGTTTAGAGTTTCAAATTAAGGCATGCATCTTAGGAGTTCTAGTGATTATTCCATAATTATAGATTAGTCTTAGGAAAGACTTAATCTGGAATAACTTTAGTGATAGCATTTACGTTAGAAAGTTCTTGATTATCATAAGAGACATCATGTTCGATTTATCCTATTCATCATGCTCTAAGTTTCTTCTTTATAATCTTTATTAGAAGAGAGCAATAGGATTATCGTGTCTTAGGAAATAATCAAGGATTTAATTTAAGAGCTAATTCTTATAGAAACTGTAAATATAGCAAACATTTTAGGTTTTAAGAATTAGAGTGGATCAGATATAGATTAATAGAAGAAAATTACAGTGAGTAAAATTATGGGTACTAAGAATAAGGCAGACGAAATGATCATAAAAACTTAATTAAGGATCATTAATCTAAGGATCATTATGTGAAGAGATTGTGATATGTCTATTACTAACATCAAAATAATAGACTTAGCTAAAAAATTCTACTTAAACGAAGACAAAACAGCTTTGGCCAGAAGTGTAATCATTTAAGCATATGTGCAAAGTGGTTGTAACAAATCAGCTTTGGCCAGAATTGAAACAATCACTTTAGTTATGCACTTGTTGAGTATGCCATCTATGAATGAATTAAATCAGCTTTGGCCAGAAATTAAGACATTCATGCTTATGATGCATACACAACATAGCTTTCGTAATACTTGAATGATAAGTAGATGTATCAAATCAGCTTTGGCCAGAAATGATATATCAAAAGCTCATTCAAGTTAAGCTATTTTGGTTTTGTAAAACATTATTTGATCCTTATTAATTAACTAAATATTTACAAAAACCAATTATTTAATAGCAAACCACCTGTTAGCGCGGATCGAACTATGGAGAAACATTATTTGATCCTTATTAATTAACTAAATATTTACAAAAATTTTTAGGTCACATTAAACAGCTTAAAAAAATAATGAGGTTTTGAGTCTTGTGCGATCAGTAATGCCCAAGTCTTATGCGATCAATAAGGCCCAAATAAATTTGTGCGATCCATAATGCCCAAGTAGACTTGTGCGATCCATAAGGCCCAAGTAGACTTGTGCGATCCATAAGGCCCAAGTAAACTTGTGTGATCCATAAGGCCCAAGTAAACTTGTGCGATCCATAATGCCTTGTGCGATCAGATCCTTTTTTTTTTTTTAGATCTGATCTTGTGCGAATGTTAAGGGACTTGTGCGATTTGTACAATAATGATTTCGAAACCTCTGTTTAATAGCTGTTTTTCCTTTTGTGATAACATAACAAAAAAATTCGAAAATTATGAATTGTGATATAGTTTCCTATTATAACATTGATCTAATTTTATCATAAAATTTCGAAAATCTTAATTGTTTATCTCATTAACAGATTTCGAAAATAACTTATTAGATAAAATAAGATCAAATTAGGAAAAACATTATACAATTCAAAACACATTCCAAAACATAAGGGAAATTTCGAATTTTAACTAAGAACATTATGAACCCTAAAAACATAAAACATGATTCTGGAACCCGAAACCTGAATTTTTAAGGTTTTCTAAAACAGATTTCGGTCATAAACATAATCCAGTTAATTTTTAACCCATATTTCTGTTAAAACATAAAACATATAATTAATCCAGATTTCGAAAACAGTGATCTCGGTTCGGCTGTTCATAAGATTTTCAAAGAAAAAATTCCGTTTTCCAAGTTTCAATCCCAGAATTATGGATACGAAAACAGAACTGACTAATCAACATATGCTCTGATACCACATGTTGGTTCAGTTCTGTTTGAACATAATGGAAAACATGAAAACATACATTTGGTTGCATCAGCACAGGTTAGCAAAGAATCCAGATGGAGTCGCAGCAATTAAGGTTTGACATGATTGTCATCTTGGTCTGGTTCCTCCTTAGGGTGCTGACTGATGATGGTGATGATGAGAACCGAATAGGGGATTCGGTTTTTTGGAGAGGAGGTCTGATATGATGTTAGGCTTATGGGGTGTGTCTAATTGTGTAAATGTCTAACCCCTTAACCTCCACATAATTCTCCTTATATAAGCACCCAGGAGGAAACCCTAATTAGTTAATAAGGGTAATATGGTCCATCAACAATTACCAACTAATTATTTAATAGGATTGTTATATATTTTGATCTATATAATGTAAATGATTATAATGGCTACAGATTAAATATTAATACGTAATATATTTAATCTTACACTAGAGACATATAGTTGTATAAGATAAATGAAGAGACACAAACTGTGTTTATACATTTACATAGCTTGGCATTGTTCAAATAATTGATTATATTTTATGGTAGAAGATAAGTGTGATTGATTATGGGGATGTTTGAAATGGTGTAGGAAGCATGTGAATTTGTATGTCATGGGCATGGGTTGCCACCATTTTCTGTCATCTCTCTTTTCCTTTTCTACATTACAACTCTTTCCGGTGATCATGTATACCACCTGAAGCAGGGCCGGCCCGGAGGGGGTGCGGGGTGGGCGACAGCTCAGGGGCCAAATTCCCCGGGGGGCCAATTTTTTTTTTTTTTTTAATAAAGTTACACTGTAGAACTTAGAATATATAAGTACCGAATTGGAAAATGACATGATGAGGTGCATGGTCTGGTTGTTCCCATGTCACTTTATTAGCAAATAGATCTTGAGTTTTAATTTTGATAGCTTCATATTTAATTGTTTTTTTTTAATCTTTAGTTGATTTTTTTCTTTATGTTTGATACCTATGCATTAAATGCAAATGGCATTAATTGTCTAATTTTGTGTTACATTAAATCAAAATGGGAATCATACTTCCTGAACTCAAGAACCTTAAAAGGTGAGGACTCAAAGTTCATTTGAAGATAATCAACTTACCTTTGCACAAAAAAGGTAAATTGCTTTCTTTATTACATTAGGGTTTATCTTCATTTTGTTTGCAAGAAATTGTTTTCAAGTATACATGTTACAATTTATTACATACGTCATGAATATGTAAAGATAAGTAAACACGTAAACATGGGCGGATCTAGGGGTTTTTGGAACCCATCGGCTTGGAAAAAAATAGTGGAAACCTTGCATGATTTGGATAAAATTAGTGAGAATCAGTGAACATCTATCAAAAAAGAACCCTCTGGAAAAAATATCCGCTACTGCACGTAAAATCGAATATCTTTAGAAATAGTAAATATTAATTCTTAATGTTTCGTGCTTATGTGATAGGTATGAGGTTCCTAAACATGTATTCCTTTTGTTTGCATCCCCAAAGAACTATGTACATGTTGGAATAGCATTTGCATAATGAGCACTATTCACTTGTGTATCAATCTTTTTATCCGAAACATGAGATCGTGGTACTTCTGAATGTTAAACTCTGTCAGTGATGCCAATGAGGTAGTGGTGGAGTGGTTGGAGAAAGAACTGGTATTTCTTGTTACCCAGGTTCGATTCCCACTCTCATTATTTTATGCGGCATCCAGGTGAAGAGCGAATACGGGTGGCGCCAGTTCGACTTGGATGGGTGGAGGTCGGGTTTCCACGCATCTGGGGAGAACCAATGGGCTGGCGGCGATCGAGTAGTCGACCTTGGCCACAGTGCCCAGTGTCACGATAGTTGACACGTCGTTCCTTGCCGTTAAAAAAAACTCTATATGTCAAGATCTTGTTATTTAATTTTGATAGTCATTTTTGAATTAAATGCACATGATTTAAAGAAGTCTAAAGTTGCATTTAATATATACTTAAATCGAAATCAACATTAAAGATTAGAAATATTTAAAATCAGTTGTATTTGGGTTGCCTTCCCAGCCTGGCAATTGCTTGGGTTAATTGGTGTTTTTAATGAAATTTGTCTTTCAAATTTTTTTTTAATTAGGTAATTGAATATTGAATTTGAAGCCATAGATGGGCAAAACGGAAGGTCGTGAGCTTTTCATGCATATATAATAGACTCACTGAACTCAACGGATTAATTGTGATGAATATATTTGAAGGGTTAATATCTTAAACAACCAATACATATTCTTATTTTTTATAAGAAATAATCCCTCAAGATAGTGGTATATTCAAGTCATTAAGCATGTAAAAGAAAAAGAAAAGTCTCACAACCTAATTTTCTAACGGTGAATTCCTATAAACCAAGTGGTGATGATTTAAACTTCATTATTGGCATTTAAGTGAATTTTAGGTGGTACAATATTAGAAAGTGTGTTTTGTGGTTTGATTAAAAAAAGAGTAAAAGCCCCTCATTACCAAGATTTCTATCTATTTGTATTGATCTAATTCTGGTAAAATTTTCTAATATGTGTTTTTCTAACAAAATATATTCAACAAATAAATGTTGGTGTATATATGTAGCTTCTCCATATTTTGTCTTCATATATTCACATCGCATTCATCATTGCCTTGCGCACACATGGCTCATAGCAACTTTATCCGACACAAATAATAGTAGCATTTGCTTTCTGATTTAAAAAAAAAGTTTTAATACCTTTTTAAAAGTTTTAGATTAGAACCATTGTCATTTTATTGATGTTGTAAATTGCCCATTACGTAAATGCCTCAGCTGGCTAAAAGGTACAAATAACTAGTGTGATTATTATTCTACAGTTTTTAACTAGAGAAATTACACTACAAGAAATGAATTAGAGTTTTAGTAGTTCCTCGATCTAGTTTTAAAACGGAAGAGTAATAATAATTACTCTAGTGTTAGCATAATAATTACTATAGTTATTTGAATATTTAGTGCGTTAAATTTTATTTGTATTTGATTCTAACATTCTTCATGTATACTTATTAGTTATATTTATACCTCCATGTCTATTTTAAAGTCCTTTTTGTTTAACAAATCTTGATAATCGCCTTCGAAGAAGAAAACATGATCCACAAACCGCGAACTAGTTTACGTGTACATTTCACTTTTGTGATTATTAAAAATGTCCATACAAAGTACAAAAACCTAGCCCACAAAGCAAAACTTCACCCTCAAAGTACATGAGAAGGTGATCGATCACATTCATATCTGCATCACGTTTTGTACGTTTGAAGGGAATTATGAAGATTTATAGAATTCAAATGAATCCACAAGTTTTTTCATGATTTTTGTGGTATAGAAGCATACAACTTATTTCATACACATTAACTATGGGTGAGCAGAAAACCGAAATAATCGAACCGTAACCGAAATAACCAAAGAAACCGAACCGAAACAATAACCGACGGTTCGGTTTTCGGATATTTAATAACCAAAAATTACGGTTCGATTTTCGGATAACCATTTTTAATAACCGAAAAAAACCGAACCGAAATAGTAGGCCTAGTCTATATATTTTTATGTTTATACTAGAAATTATTAATTTATTCTTAAATGTTAAATATTTATAATAAAAACATTAACATATTGAAATAATTTATGTATTGCCTACAAGAAATAATAAAATTCATATATGATAAAAAAGAAACTCAATGAACAGTAATTTAATATTAAATTAAAATTAAAATTAAAATTAGAATTAGATTAGAATTATTTAAAATTAGATTGGATAACATGATTAAGAGATGAGCAAATGGTATTGGGTATAGGTACCGGTCTCAAATTTACCAAAGCGGTGTATTTTTTGTACCAGTTCTGCACAAGTATTCACCGGTTTTTACCCTCAAATACCGGTGCCGTACCAGTACCGACCGGTACCGAAACGTGCCATACTAGGTATATTCGGTACCGGTACCCACTTTTGAGGATTTCGGTAACAGTATTTTCGGTACCGGTTGGTAACGAGCTCATCAAATCCTGTATTACTTTTCATACACACAGTAAGTAAACTGTATTTCATTTGAATGAGGTTTTATATACACAACAACTTATTTTGTTTTCTTTTTTGTCTTTTTCTGTAATGAATGAATTGTAGCATGTAAAATTAACTTGGATATTTAGAATATAGATGAGCAAATCGTATCAAATCCTGTAAACGAACCGGTATCGTATCGGTACTAAATTTACTATACCAAATCATTTTCGGTACCAATTTGGTACCCACCTTTTGGCGTTTTCAGAATCGTTACTTTCGGTTCGACACCGGTCTAGCACCATAGCTGTATTTATTTATTTTTACCTTAAAATACCATACCGTATTGTACCGAGCATTTTCGGTGCCGGTACCTAATTTCGATGATTTTCCGGATCGGTACCTTCGCTGTCGCTGCCTTTACCTGTACCGAGCTCATCCATATTTTAACGTCTTAGCACCGTAATAACTGAACTGAAAACAACCGAATTTCCAACGTGTAGGACGTGTGGGTCCTATTATTATATATTAGGTTATGTAAAATCGTTTTCTTATTACGGAGTGACTATCCTTACCACGTCATTTTATTTATGTTTTGATATTCGGTATCTGTTTGCTGTTTCTGACACGCCTTTTGTAGTCATTGGGTCCTGCCGCAACGCGCGAGTGGAAAATAACTAGTTTAATATAAAAATTAAATGAACTTCAAAGTATTATAAAAGAAAATGTTTCAAAAAACTTTGCAAAAACATAAAAATAGATTTAAGGTTAGGATTATGTGACAATATTAAATAAAAATATTAGTTATAATAACTTAAATGCAAACATATAAGAAAAAGTCTTAAGTTTTAAAGTATAAATTTTTATTTTTTGAAACTTACATAATTTGTTCCAGAAACTGAAATAACCTAAAACCCGACGTAAAAACCAAGAAAACCGAAACAGAATGGTTTTAAAAAACCAAAAACCGATATTTCAGTTTCGGTTTTGCCTAAAAACCGATATTTCGATTTCGGTGACCGAACCGTACACACCCCTAACATTATTAACTGCTCTGAATGTTTGATACTTGAAATGACAAAATTGCCCTCTCAGACATATCTTTGCTACTTGAAATGACAAAATTGCCCTGAATGTTTGATACTCTCTCACTTCATATTACACCACCATATATTCATATGTGATCTCAAAACCTAAAATATACTTCACTCTGGTTTCATAAATTCAAGTTTTGCATGCATGTAGAGAAAATGGAGTCAAAGCCACCACCACTGTTCAAACAAGCCCAAAGGGACGTCCGTGAGTCACTTGAAGTATTCAACCCATCAAGCAACGACGCCACCGCCTCATTCCGGTCACAACCCACCTGGCGGAGCTGGGCGGAGTCACCACCGAACAACCCTGAACCACCTCCGCCAGCGGATCTCAATGCTAGTGTTGCCATCTCCATCTCTCACTCCGGCAAACTACCGGATGATGAGATCAAGTCATGGATGGCCCTTAAAGATCCTAAGGCGCCTTCGTTTGCTCTGAGCTCACCGTCGGCGACGGTGGCACCACCGTCGCCGATAGGCGCAGCTGAGCAAAGAGCGGCCGAGTGGGGGTTGGTTCTGAAAAAAGACGCTGAGACCGGGAAACCCCAGGGGGTTAAAGTTAGAACCTCCGGCGAGGATGCTAATGAGAAACCGGGTTCGAATCGGAGGGATTCGGGTACCTCGGTGCAGAGTTCTAGTGATATATCAGATGATGGATCAGGTAATTTTATCATCTGTAATACCATATAGAATAATGAAAAACCCGTAAGGTATTATGTGTTATTTACCAATTATATTGGGGTATAATGAACATAGTGAAAAAAAAAAAACTAATTAAATCATATCTAGATAAAAATAATTACAATAAGCTCTAACTAATATATTCTGTCTACGGATCATGTTACGAAATGATATGACGATACAGGTAATGAAAGAGCCCTAAGAGTATCGGAGGACTTGAAGGACGCACTGTCGACATTTCAACAAACGTTTGTGGTTTCGGATGCCACAAAACCGGACTATCCGATTTTGTATGCAAGTGCTGGCTTCTTCAAGATGACCGGTTATACTTCTAAAGAAGTAATCGGTAGAAATTGGTATGGCTTCTCTACCTTTGTAATTGTTAAAAATTTTTTTTTTGAGCTGAAATCGGTAAATACAACATCACATTCATTGTAGTTACCAGTACTAATAAAGGAGCATTTGCGACCGCTAAAATTGCCAGACACGTTTTTTTTCAACCATCAAAATGGTAGTATGTGTTTTTTTGCGACGGTTTTTTTAACTTGGCCGCAACTTATTTTCATCACTGAAATACGCTAGCTACAGAACTTTTTGTCTCAAAATTAGCGAACAAATTTGCAACTGATTTGCCACCACCTTTTTACAGAGATTTTGCGGCTGCTATAAACTTAATATCTATTTATTTTTTAGATTCTTGAAAAACTTTCAACCGTTTTTGAGATGAACTTATAATTAATTTTTCTTCAATTTTTTTTTAAATATTGTTACCAGTTTCCGACGGCATTATCTTTATATTATATTTGGAGTTAATTGCAAAAATCGTCCCTGAGGTTTGGGCACGTTTAACATTTTCGTCCAAAATGACACTTTTGTATCAAATTGCCCCCAACTTTTTGCCATTTTCATCCAAACCACTAACTTAGTTTATTTTTTCTATTAAGTTGAGGATATTTGGATGAAACTGACAAATATAAAACAACAGGGACGATTTTGGCAATTTACTTAAACCCTTTTTAATTTCTTTTATTTAATTGTTTTTGTTACATATATAATAAAAAAGAATATACATGGAGTTTTTAGAAAAAAAATATTAATAGTTTTCTCACATAATTTTTATAAATTTTCATCCAAATCACTAACTCAGTTTATTTTTTCTGTTAAGGTGAAGGATGTTTTAAATTATATAAATTAAGACAGAAATTAATTTACAGTTTCTTTATATAAATCAGTTTTATAAAGAGAAAACGTCATTGGTGTGCAACACATAACAATCGATTACAACTTTTAGTATTTATCAGTTATAGAGATAGAAAAAAATTGTAAAACGTTACATATTTTTTAAATGTGTTGAGCACCTAGGAAATATGTTGGTAGAAATAAAATATTTATTTAATTAAGATTATGAGGGTAACTAACTAATACTTATTCTGAGTGCCTTGAGTAAAGAAACTTTTGGTTCATAGCATTATAATTACAATTTGGTGGGTAATTTTAAGGTTTGGTAACGATACGTTATTTGATAGGGGGCACTGCCTTCTGTTTTTCCTTAGGAGCGAATTTAAAAGAGTAGAAGATGAATTACAAACTTGGTACATATGATAAGATTTTTTTATTTGACCCCTTTCAATAAGGTCACAAGCATTTTAGTTTTATAAAATTTAGAGGTTTAAGTAGATTTTATTTTTATAAAACTGATCTATATAAAAAATTAGAAATTAATTTCTATCTTAGTTTATAAACATCTTTCGCCTTAATAGAAAAATTAACTTAGTTAGTGGTTGGATGAAAATTTATAAAAATTATGTGACAAAGCTATTATTTTTTTTCATATAAAAATTGCATGTATATTCTTTTTTATTATATATGTAACAAAATTAATTAAATAAAAGAAATTTAAAAGAGTTTGAGTAAATTGCCAAAATCGTCCCTGTGGTTTTATATTTGCCAGTTTCATCTAAATATCCTCAACTTAACAGAAAAAATAAACTAAGTTAGTGGTTTGGATGAAAATGACAAAAAGTTACAAACGTTGAGGGCAATTTGATACAAAAGTGTCATTTTGGATGAAAATGACAAATCTGGCTAAACCTCAGGGACGATTTTGGCAATTAACTCTTATGTTTAATCTTTAAACTCTTCTGCAACATTTTTTACCAACTTTCTAAAAGCATCTATTACCTTTTTGTGATTAATTTTTTTTATTTCTCTCTTAAAACCAACGACCGTTTTAAGTCCAATTTGTTTTCAGTCGTCAATTAGCGACTATTTGGTGTATGTCGCTAAATTTGCAACTTTTTTACGTCCATTGTTTTCAGTTGTCAATTAGCGACTATTTCATTTTAGTCGCTAATTTTGCGACAGTTTTCGTCGTAACACATTTCAGTAGCTATTTTCCCTTTTTTGAGTCGCTTTTATCTATTTTTTAGTAATGCAATAAAGTGACCTGTAAACAGGTCCGTGATGGGTTGAAATTTTGTCTTTTAAAGCTATATATTTAACAAAACAAACGTGTAGTCAAACTTTTTATACTTATTATTTTGAAAGAAATTCAAACTTTTATAAGTAAAACGATTAACTTTGTTGGTTGTTTTGGGTTGCAGCCGGTTCCTACAAGGCGCAGACACGAACCCAGAAGACGTCGCTAAAATCAGGGAAGTGTTGCAAAAGGGTACGACATATTGTGGCAGGCTCCTCAACTACAAGAAAGATGGATCCCCCTTTTGGAACCTTCTCACTGTTTCCCCCATCAAAGATGAATCTGGCAAAATCCTCAAATTCATTGGGTATGTTTTGGTCAAATTCAATATATATCCTCCATCAAAAGAGTGTTAATTTTATAAAAAAAATAATTTAGAATATTTTATAAACCAAGTTGGTTGTTATACTTTTGAAGTATTTAATCTAGACCAAGATTGGTAACCAACTTCTTGATATAATTAATACGATTTTCGGGGTTTCCAGTAATTTTTTGAGTTCAATGATCAGACTAGAAACCAAAATAAAGTTTTTATTCGGCCCCTCAACAGTTTTTGTCAAAGTGCAATTTTTTCTCTCTTTTTTATGTAGATCCGCCACTGTATACACTGATTTTCCTTTTCTAAATCCGCCACAACATACACTATTTTTTTAGGGATACCCTTATATGTGTCTTCTAGATCCGTCACTGCCTCTTTCATTTTGTACGCTTTGAAAGGTCGGGTTTTGTTCAAGGGTCTATATATGTTGTGTTGAGGTTCTTTAATCTTTAGTTTAACTATTTTAGACCACACCACGATATTATATGCCGGATTTTTCATCGAGTACATATATGACCATGCATGTTGCATGTCCGGTAGCTCATGTTTGAAAATGGCTACAAAGAAATTCTTCTTTAGCCTGGTGACAATTCTAGTGTTGTCCTATCAAAGGTACCCCGACATCATGACTTGTATTATTATGTCGTCTTGTTAAATAGTTTTCACTTTAGAATATGCAAAAGCCTAAGTACAACTTCATAAAACATTTGTATCTGAAAGGACTAACATGCCCCCATCAGGGTTTCTAACCGCAACTACACGAGAGTAGAGCGATCGAGATGGCTTACATGTCCTACCCAATTCATAACTAAGCCTTTTAACAAGTTTATCTATATAATTCATTTTCTTTTTTGTTTCAATAGATAAGAGGATGAGGGAGGGACATGGTGGTCCTTTCTTTTATGGACCATTCATTGGGGGCACATTTGTTAGTGATGTTACAAGGTGATGGGTGCATGGCTAGTCCTTTGGGGTCTAGTCTTTTGTTATACACATGGCTCTATAGGGTGCACACTTTTTTTTAGTTTTAACTTCTCAATATTATTCTTAGAACTATTTCTTTTTATCCTAGTAGTTTACTATTCCTTACAACGACATAAAAAGTCCAAAACTTAGAACGCGACTGTCGCATGTTCATTGTTAAACATTTTGCGCTCAAAATTTATCAATTTGGCTGTTACAAACACTTTCATGAATCAAAGAAACTCAATCCATACTGGACATGGGGACTTTTTACCGTAACACTAAAGAAACTTGCATAAAATTAGTTGAAGCTTGACGCTTAATTATCCAAGTACGAGCGGTTATGGAACATATTCAAGCTTGAAGAGTGAAGACGATATGATGTGCCTAAGAAATACAAAATTATACGTCTGTGATTTTTTTTTATACAGGCCGGCCGATGAAATTGTACATTTTACTTTGTTATCGAATAATCTGTATGATTATATATCTTTTTTCGTGTGGATTATACATAGAATGCAAGTGGAGGTTAGCAAGCACACTGAGGGCACGAAAGAAAAGATGCTTCGGCCTAATGGATTGCCTGAATCTTTGATTCGATATGATGGTACTCCTATGTATATTTTTGTTAAAGATTATCGTAAAAAAAACAATCAAAATCATTTCTTAAAATGATGATGATATGGAATGTAATTCTTTTGAAAACAATTAAAGATAAAAACCTAAACATGTAATTAACTCTAATTTTTATATGCTCTTTGAACAAGGTAATAATTGGTTTGAGGGTACATAAACACATAATTTCATTATTTATTTATTTTTTAGATATATTAATTACAAACAAAAATCTACCCATTACATTTTTAACTATTTTTTTGTCAAACAAATACAACTTTAATCAGCTTGTGTTCTTATAGATGGCTTGAATTAATTGACAGTTTTATTAATATGTGTACTGATTTGTTTGAGGAAATGAAAATCTTGCAGCCCGGCAAAAAGACATGGCGACTAGTTCAGTGACCGAGTTGGTGGATGCTGTGAAACGGCCTAGATCACTCAGTGAGTCCACTAATTGTCACCCTTTCGCGACGGAATCAAAATACAATAGCGACAACAAAAAATCTAGTGTGTTAAATTTAGGCCGCCGAAAATCTGCCGAAACTATAACTCCTCCACCGCCACCACCACCCCGTCCAAGACGGAATTCGCATCCAGGTGTCCGAACCATAACAACCATGCAGCCGATCAACGAACTCCCTGAAAAGAAGCAGAAAAAATCAAAACGACTTTCTTTTATGGGGTACTTTAAATTATATTTTAGAATATACTTCCGTCGCTATATGCTATAAATTAAATGTACATGATTATTGTATAGGATTAAGAAGAAAAACCGAAAAAGTAGTGAAGAATTTGATGATGGATTCGAGGGTGAAGTTAACATTGTGGATACGGATGGTGAGGTTGATGAAGACGATTTTGAGCTGAAAAAGGACGATTCGAGGCCAGAAAGTTTAGATGACCAAGTACGAAAGAAGGAGATGAGAAAGGGTATTGATTTAGCGACAACTCTTGAACGTATCGAGAAAAACTTCGTCATCACTGACCCACGACTTCCCGACAATCCCATTGTAAGTCATTAACTGTCACTATTAAACTTTTTTCAGCAACGAGAAGTCTTGTTGCTAAATAGCCAGAGTCCGTTGTTAATGATTTTGCTATACACTTTAATCTTCTGTTAGAATATTAAAAATTACTAACACTTTCATGATCCGTATCACTAGATTTTTGCATCTGATAGCTTCTTAGAGTTGACGGAGTATAGCCGCGAAGAGATCCTGGGAAGAAATTGCAGGTATGCGTAAACAAAATAAAAAAAATAACAGGAAAAAACTACACGAACATGGTAATCTGTCGGTAAAATGTCTACCAGTGTCTGTCAAAAAAAAGTCTCATTGTGACGTCAGATTTTTGTCACTAACACGTCGCTGTTACACCTCATTGCTGTGATTGCTCAGTAAATTATGCTGGTGATTTTTGTCACTAACACGTCGCTGTTACACCTCATTGCTGTGATTGCTCAGTAAATTATGCTGGTGATATGTCGCTATGTATTAACCACGTCATGTTTACCGACGGAATATTATCGATAAGTTACCGACGAGAACCACTTTCACCAACAAAATACAGAGAGATCTGTCTGACTGTCCATCAATGAATGTCTCATCCTTTTGTTGGTGTTTATCTAATACATAAACAGTTGATTTACTAATTTCTAGTAAAAGTGACCTTATACACTACGTTACACTTTAGATTTTCTAGTTGACATTTCTACTGAAATATAGCAACGGCTTATAAACTTATTCCGTCATAATTTGTTCTATATTTATTTACTGAAGGTTTCTTCAAGGGCCTGAAACTGATCGATCAACCGTGCAAAAAATTAGAGAGGCAATTGATAACCAAACAGAGGTTACCGTACAACTCATCAATTATACGAAAAGCGGTATGTATATATATACATGTAATTTATACATTTGCATCTATATAGTTTAATTTGAAGATAAAAGATTGGTTTATTTGTTTGTGCTAATTCTCTTTTGTGGCAACTAATCAGGTAAAAAATTTTGGAACCTATTTCATTTGCAACCTATGCGTGATCAAAAGGTAAAATTCAAAGAAAATGCCCAAATTTTGGAACACTTCTAATTATTTAAGCATCTCCCGAAATATAACTCACAGCTAAAAAATTACTTTCACTGACAAAAAACAATTGTCAGTTTACAGTCGGTAAATCGTTAACCACGCCCAGTTTCCCCAAAACACCTCCACCGATGAATCCTAGTGATTATCTATGGATTTTTTGTCGCTAAAGACGTCTAATTTACACCGATTTTAGGGTATAAAGATTGTGTGTGCTTTTTGTTCCGTAGGGAGAAGTACAATACTTCATTGGAGTGCAATTAGATGGAAGTCAACATGTTGAGCCACTTCACAATTGTATCCCTGAAACTACTGTTAAAGATGGTTCAGTTCTGGTAATCACAATTTGATGAAGACCCCTAATTACAAGCCTATATATACTTACGATATGTTGTATTGATATACGCGCATATATCAAGCATGTTGATGGTCACTAAAGTATGTGTTTCGTCGTGTTTCAGGTGAAAGAGACTGCGGAAAACATTGATGTAGCAGTACGAGAACTCCCAGATGCTAATATGGTAACTCCAATCCCTAGTGTCACGAGAACAACAGATGTGTGACTTGCACATAATTTTCCATGACCACTTATAAATATGCAAAAACAACTTTACATAGTTAAGTTCACGTACAAAGTGTCTTATCGTACAAAACAAAACATACGAAAGGCATGAAAAAGCAAAAAAAAAACGCGGTGGCATTTTCGTAATTATTTACTCTATAAATGATCCTGTAGAGTAATTTTGATCTTGTAGGGTAATTTTGTAAAATGTTTTTGTAGGGTAATTTTGATCTTGTAGAGTATCATAATTACTCTACAAATGATCTTGTATGATAATTTTGATCTTGTAAGGTAATTTTGTAGAGTATCATAATTACTCTACAAATGATTTTGTAGAGTAATTTTGAATTGTATGTTGTTTGATAAACTTTCAGAGTAATTTTGATACACTTGTAGAGTAATTTGATGCAGAGTAATTTTGATACACTTGTATAGTAATTTTGATAATTATCATACAAGATCAAAATTACTCTACAAGAACATTTTACAAAATTACTCTACAAGATCAAAATTATTCTACAGGATCATTTGTAGAGTAATTTTGATAGTTACTAATAATTACGAAAATGCCATCGCGTTTTTTCAGGAAATCCTTCAGTTCGTACGTTTTATACGTTAAAATTATTTGTATTTGATCTTTTGTCTACATATATAATATAATATGTTTAAAGGAAGAAACTACTACCATAGGGATGTATATTTGCGACCGAAAGAAAAATTGGCAAACTTACCTGTCGAAAACCATCCTCATCTGTCGCAAAAAAAGGTCACAAATTACCAAATGTCGCTGAAAAGCGGTTGCAAATCAATCACTAAAAAGCGGTCGCAAAATTTGAGATGGAAATATCCGACCGAATTATGACCAAAATTGCAGTCACAAATATAAGATGCTCTTCAACCGAAAAGGTTGAGGGTTCAGTCCGCCTATGGCAAATGCATAGAGTAGGAAGTAGTGGCGGACTTATAGTGTAATAGGGGTAGCACGGGCTACCCCTCAACCCCGTCTCCGTAGTGTAAAAATACTCCTTAACTCCATTTTCGTAGTGTAAAAATAACTCTCAACTCCGTTTCTGTTATATAAAGGATACCCCTGATCCTAAAAAAAATTTAGGATACCCCTAACTTTTTGGGCTAGTTCCGCCACTGGTAGGAAGGTGTGTGAGTTTGTCGTTAATTATAAAAATATTCTTCCCACCTATGAGCCTGTGCAAAATTATAGGATATGTTTCCGTTTAAAAATATTTTGATCAATTTAATCACCTCTGAGAATTTTCTTGATGATACAGACCCCGGATGATCTATGGGCAAAACACTCGAATATAGTACACCCAAAGCCTCATAGAAGAGATACATCAGCATGGAAGGCTATTTTAAAGGTACCATACCCTTAAAATGTCTATGATTAGATCAGTCGCTAGTAATATACAAATTCTGGTCCTCTGGATACTGATATATCTAATTCTTTCTTGGTGTTTGTAGGTTATTGAGAGTGGAGAAAAGTTAGGATTGAAGCATTTTAGGCCCATAAAGCCTCTAGGGTCTGGCGATACAGGAAGTGTTCATCTGGTCGAGTTATGTGGAACTGGTGAATTTTTCGCGATGAAAGCAATGGATAAAGGAGTCATGATTAACCGTAACAAGGTAACGACATTGCAAATATTGTTGTTCTTTTATGCCATAACTCATAATACTCCACTATGGAATTTTCCTACCATTTCTACTCCATTTTGGTCCTCACCTTTTGCGACTGACTCGTTTTTTTTTTTTGCGCGGGAAATAGGTGCATAGAGCGTGTGCAGAAAGAGAGATCTTAGATGTCTTAGACCATCCTTTTCTTCCAGCGCTATACGCTTCATTTCAGGTAAAATATCATATGTTAGATTACAGATTGCGACTAGCAGACGGAGTCTTTTAGCTTCTAGAAATCTTGTAACAAACGACATTAATCTTCGCAGACGCCAACTCATGTTTGTTTAATCACTGATTACTGTCCTGGAGGAGAGCTTTTTATGCTTTTAGATAGACAAACAATGAAGGTCTTGAAGGAAGATGCTGTAAGGTATAAAATCAATTCCAACTTGATTGTCTGCTTGGTCAGTAGACATTAGATCAAATATTTTTTAACTAACACTACAAGAAAAGTCCTAATCAGTGACCAAAACAGTTTGGTCACTAAAGGCTAAAGATTGAATTCAGTCATTAAGTGATTGCTCACAAAGATTTAGTCAACAAATACAAAGGGGGGTCGTTAATAGTATCAAAATTCAAAACAGAAGCAGTTACTAATTCCAGTAGTGGTAGTCGCTAAATCTGTTGTAACCGCTGATACTATGTTTTCCCTTTACAGATTCTATGCTGCTGAGGTGCTCGTGGCATTAGAGTATCTTCATTGTCAAGGTAGATTGTTGTTTATTATCTTTTACGAGTGAATGAAACTTTGGATAATGCTGAGGATCCTTTAGTGACCAAACTGTTATAATTTGGTGGTGTAGGTATTATATACAGAGATCTGAAGCCAGAAAATGTACTGATACAAAGCACTGGACATGTAGCTTTGACAGATTTTGATCTATCTTGCTTGACATCCTGCAAACCTCAGGTATCTCTAATTCCTTCTTGATTTCATTTTGTAACACAACTAAAACATGCTATTCATGACATGTGACATTAGATTGGTGTATTAGTTTCATAGTTTTCGTAATTTGGGGAAGTTTAATTTCTTGAAGTACAACATACTTTGTATAAACTCTTTTTCTAACTGAAATCGTATTGGTAGAGTCATTTCTGCTCAGTTAAGTTTGTGTTCTAATGAAATCTCTATAATTTCTTGATTCAGCTTTTGACTAGTGAAATCAGTGAAAAGAAGAAGAAGCATAAAAAAAATCAACAGACTCCGGTTTTCATGGCAGAACCAGTTCGGGCTTCGAATTCCTTTGTTGGAACAGAAGAGTATATCGCTCCGGTTCGTGTAGTTATTATACCATTCACTTCACTTTCCAGTCTATGTTTCCTATAATATACAATTTCTTTTTTCTTTTTGGCATTTTTTCAGGAGATTATAAGTGGAGTTGGGCATTCTAGTGCAGTAGATTGGTGGGCTTTTGGTAAAACTTCACTTCTATACATAATTTGGTTACTTTAGACGTTATTCTAGTTTTGAAAAAGTTGAAAGATCCATATATGGTGGTGTTCTAGGTATTCTTCTATACGAAATGTTTTATGGGTACACACCGTTTAGAGGAAAGACGAGGCAAAGAACATTTGCGAACATTCTTCATAAGGATCTGAAGTTTCCTAATAGCATCGCGGTATGATTTTTTTCTTACAAGTGCGTTTCGTAGAGGTGGTAGTTTTGACCCATTTAAGTGTAATTAAGGATGGTTTGGTTTATAGTTTCTTTAACAATCAATTAAGTTGTTAACACTTTAAAAACAAATATGTCAAAATGTATAACATTTTTATTAAAATATTGTATTTTAAGACAGTTATATAGTTTTTTTTATCACATTAGCTATTTTCGCACTAAAATTTATTCGTTTTTGACTTGTTATCTACTTATCTTACTCACTTGACCCAACTATCTTAACAAATATAGTGTTTAAATTCATGTTTCATTATATGAACAGATTGTACTATTAGAAAATGATCAGAATGACTTTGAATGTAATGCAGGTAAGCCTTTCAGCTAAACAGTTGATCTATAGATTGTTGCATAGAGATCCAAAGGATCGTTTGGGCTCACGCGAAGGTGCAAGTGAAGTGAAACGACATCCATTTTTCCGGGGTCTTAATTGGGCTTTAGTTCGTTGTGAGGTAAAGTTTATAAAATCCAGCTTTAAAAATTGTATTTACTAGTTTACTAAAAACTGATTAATTTAAAGTTTAAGCACAATATATTTGTATGATTTTTCAGAACCCTCCTAAGCTGGAGACTCCTGTGTTTGGGGAGAATGAAGATGAAAAGGTCAAGGCGGTTGACCCTGGACTTAAAGATTTGGAGAATAATGTGTTCTGAGATTTGTGGAAGTATCTATGTGTGCTTAGTTTATTCCTGAATTTTATTTAAAGACAAGAATGGATTTGTGTTTGTGAATTTCATTTGTTTTATAATCTGTACTGTAATGTTTGTTATTTTTCATTTTTGTATCAGTTTTATTATCTATAATGATTTTCATTTATTTCTATAAAAATGAAAGCAGTTTGAATGGCGGTTTACACGTTTGGTGAGGAGGGCAACACGTTTTTATGGTTGCCCTAGCGACAACGAGTCAATGTTATTGTAATCCAATAAGGGTGAGAATGAAGGTAGATATATATGTCCTTATTGGATTACAATAACATTGACTCGCTAGGAAAAGAAATCCCCATTTCCGGTTCTAGCCGTTATGGCTCGTGACCTACTAACCATCCAAGTTTTTGCGGTCGCTTCAGAATCTGCAATTTTTGTTAGTGGCAGGGTTATATCTTTAAGAAACAAAATTCACTTCAGAATTGGTTTTGTTTGAAAGATCACTTGGAAGCGAGATACAATATGTTGCAAGTCTTGAAGGCGAAAGTATTGTAGAATGACAAATACATGACAACGAGATAACACAAGGATTAGCAATGAGGATCTCGCTAGTGAAGATATTGGCAATGCTGACGAATAAAGACCAAGCAACAACAACGAGTCGAAGACGATTATTAAAATCCGAAAGATAAAGTGAAAATTGTGACTTGTAATATCTCTTTTTTTAAAGTTCTGCAGTTTATGTTTTTTGTTAAAATTCAAACAAATAAAATAACTAAAATCCAGACTTTATTTTGTTAACGTTATTTTGTATATTTTTTTTATAACTTCTATAAAAATCATTTTTTTAAAAAACAGATCCATTCCAGGTTTTTTTATACTCGGTTCCACACCCTACCATACCTGGTTCCTATTGGGTAGGGTTTTTCGACCAAAAAGTCGGTTATGAACCCAACCCGGTTCCTCTTTGACTGTACCCGAAGATTAACCATACCCGAAATCGGAACCGATACCCGAAAAACCCCGATTTTTCGAAGATGTCAACTGAACAAGTAACTAGAAAATGGGATCGGGTTGTTGTAGGCAAAGTTCATAAAATGGTAGCCCAAACCTATTACCAGTAATTAGAAAATGAAAGGCCCAAATAACATCATTCGACCCAACAAAGAAAAAACTTGGGTAATATAATGGGAGTTGGTCTTTTTTCTTTTTGAGCTGCACAAATATATAAGGGCAAAAGAACCTGCACGCAGCTATAAAATACAATGCCATACCTCCAAAGAAAAACTGAAGCAAAGAAACAACAAAGAACATTAACAACAGCCTCTACAAGAAAACTAAAAAAATACACAACGCCTAAACAAGACAACGGGTCGACGGTTCGACTTGTGCTTAACCCACCCAAATAGGGACATAATAATTTCCTCTGTGGTCTTTGAGACTGGCTTTTTCACCCTGTGTCCTTGTCGTTCCAACCTTTCCATATGAACCAAAAACCGGTGTAGATGATTGCATTCAAAATTTTCATCCCATAATAAGAATCTATGCGAAGAAGTTTATCTAAATTAGACAAGCCTATTAAATCCCATCTCACCATAGAGAAAGATTTCTCTTCAAATCTTTTTAACTGTAAGAATTGGTCGTTATATTATATAAGTTTACTTCTATATAAGAAAAGAAAAATAAAAGTGTTTAAGGTGTGATTGTGTTATTTAGGTGCTGTTTGTTTTTTAAGAGGTAAGATGTCTACAGTCTGTGGACCACATCTGCAGACATCTATAGAAGAAGAGGTAGACAAACATCTGCAGTCTACAAGAAGAAGATTGTTTATTTCTTAACGTATGTAGACTTCAAAAATAAACTGGTGGTGGTGCTGGATGGTGGTGGTAGACGGTGGTGGTGGGTGGTGGATGGTGGACGTTGGTAGTAGTGATAGACGGTGGTGGGTGGTGGACAATGGTGGTTGACGGTGGTGGTGGTGGTGATGGGCGGGTTTCCAGCTATAAATAGGGGTGATTGGTTCAATTGCAATCCATCCCTTGGCAAACCACTTATTTTACACCTGCCACCACTCCACCACCACAATACCACCATCATCCACCACATTCATCCATCATCCATCTTTAGAGTGTGTAGTAGTCTCGGGATCCAAGATTGATTCGTAAGAGTTTTGTCAAACAAAGGCCATGATTGGCTAATCTCTTACATCACTTGATGAAGACAAGTCTTTTATGTATTACTTTTGATTTCCCAGCTTTGGTTAACTTTTAATTGGGTTTGTATTAATGACTGTAATTACTAGTTTTTTATATTTAAAGTGAACTTTATTCTATCATCTCTCATGTTTTGTTTATTCACCCATGGCCGAGGGTAGCGTTGCCTCCAAAAGAGGGACATGTCACATGTTGCATTAATAACTTACTTAATTATCTTTCAATATTCCGGCCTTGCGGGACTATATCCCTGCTGACTCAGACCAATATGGCTGAGGGTAGCATTGCCTCCAAAAGAGGGACATGCCACTATAACTAAGCTAATCTCTTAAAAAACCCAAAGTGCAGAAATCATCAAAGGATACGTAAAAGATAAGTCGGAACCAAGTGATTCTATCTTGTTTATTCATTTCTTTTATTTATTTTAGTTTCTTTATTTAGTTCACTAAAAAATCTTTTCTCAAAATTTGGTTAGATTAGACATTGACGATAATCCGGTATTAAAAGCTCTTGCGTCTTTGGACGACCTCGGTATCTTACCATCACTATACTGCGCCAATTATGGGAGCACTTGCCCAAGCGTGTTGTAGAGAGTGATAGTGTTATATCGTGTTTTATAAATTTAAACCATGATAAATGAGTAAAAAGTTCTTAAAATATACTAAAATCGTACACGCTCACATCATGTCAGGCTCACCTAAGGAGAATCGGAAATAGGATAGATTAACCCGACATCCATCAACTTCAACACCTATTTCTTTACCACCTCTTTCATGTTTCAATTTAGATGCCTTTGAGGTTGCACCACCAGTTTGTATTCATCCTCCATGAGAATCCGGTGAGTACAATAGGTGGGGCTTATGCCCTTTATATCGGAAAGTCTCCATGCAATAGCCTCTTTATGCATCTTTAACACCTCAAGCAATTTCAACTTCTCCTCCTCTGTCAATTTGGATGAAATAATGATGGGTAAAGTGGACTCCTCTCCTAGATAGGCATACTCTAAATGTGAGGGTAGGACCTTAAGTTCAAAAGGTGGTGGTATCTCTAAGGAAGGTCTCTAACTCTCAACACTAATCTCACAAAGGACCATCTCATAGGGAACCCATGGTGCTTCCTCCTCATCCATCTCGCCAACATCTTCAACATCGGCAACTACGTCATTTCCTACCAAATCGGCTCCACAGATGTAGTCGAGACATTGGTCCACACGCGAGATGAACGAGTTTAAGATATAAATGGAACCGCATGCACCACTATAATCATCTTGACCACCCGGATGTTGCATATACCTAGCAACCTCAAATGTGATGTTCTCGTCACCTACGTGGAGTGTGATCTTCCCGTCAAAGACATCAATGATTGCCTTTGTGGTGCATAAGAATGGACGACCTAGAATGATGAAAACTCTCACGTCGGCCTCCATATCTAGAATGACGAAGTCTACGTGGAAACAAGTTTATCGACCTTAACAAGCAAGTTTTCAACATTTTCACGTGGGTATTTAACCGAACGGTCAGCCAATTACAAGGTCATGTGGGTGGGTGTAAGCTCTACTAAGTCTATCTTCTCATAGAGAGAATATGGAATCAAGTTGATGCTAGCACCTAAATCGACTAAGGCTTGGCTAGGGGTATCGCTAACGAATAAGCATGAGGTTGTGAAAACTCCCGGGTCCGTCAATTTCTCCAGTATTTTGTTCAAAACCATCGCGGAACAACCTCCGGTCAAAGAAATGTTCAAAACCTCCCCAGATGTTTAAGAAGACCCTTCAAAAATTTGGCATATTTTGGCATATGCTAGAGGGCCTCGATGAATGGAAGGCTTATTTAGAGCTCCTTAAACATGTCGAGGAAATGCCCGTACTCCTTAGCATATTTTTGATTCTTAAGGCGGGCATGATACGAAACACGCGAATGATCGATGAGTGTTGACGGCCTAACCTCTATAGGTTTCTTTCTTATGTTATTCTCTACTTGAGACTCACTGGTTTGTGCGGTAATTGTTGGGTCTAGCCTAGATTGCACTTTCCCATGAGCCTTCATCTAAATCTCTTCATCTAGTAACTCTTCATCATCTACCTCAACTTCCTCTCTAACTAACTCCTCACCTAAATCTCTATCGCTACGAGTGGTGTCTGCCTTCGACTGAGTGGCCAGGTTAGTTTGAGTACCACCCGTCCACCCGAGAACTGGCTAGGTGCCCGTTCTTCAAGTTTCCTAGCTATATCATCAACAGACCGCTGAAGATCTAAGAATGCAGATTGGTGATTTCTCAAGAGAATATCATGCTCCGCTAGGGTTTTCTGAGTAACCTGATCTTTAACAACTAACTGCGTTAGTAGTTCCTCTATCCTCTCTAACCCGCTACTTGAACCTTGAACACTACCTGAGCCTTGATCACCTGAACCCCCACTAGAGAACTGACCCTACCCCTGATTGGAATTAAAATTTGATTAGAAACCAGGGGGACACCAGCTGAACGCCAACTTGAGTTTTTATAATTGTTCCAACTCAAATTATTATTATTATTGAACGCATTGGTTGGACCCCTATTTTGACCCCCTATGAACTCTACTTGCTCCTCAGTCGTTAGTGGACACTCAAGAGTGCCATGACCCCCCGATATATCTCGCACTTATCTACCTTAGATTATAGTTCCATCTCTAGGGCTAGATTTTCTAAAGTAGCAACCACACTAGTATCTAGTGTAACCTGGTGAATACCTCGTGCAGATGAGGTTGTACTAGTGATAGGAACAGAATTCCTATTAACTGACCTTTGCTCATACTCAGATTGGGCAAAGCTTTCAAAGAGATCATTGCATTCAGCTACAATTTTCTTTCCCTAAGGTGGCCTCCTACTAAAGTATCAAATCGGGCCCTAGTTTCATAAGTGAGCCCGTTGTAGAATTTCTCCACAAGGGCCCAATCAGAGAGACCGTGCTGGGAGCATTGAGCTAGAAAGTTTTGGACTTGCTCCCAAGCAAGGTAATAGGGCTCGGCCAGTTCCATGCGAAACAAGTGAATCTAGTCACGAAGGCGAGACGCCTTAGCATGCGGGAAGTAACTATTGAGAAACCCATCATGAAGGGCGTCCAAGTGGTAAAAGTTCCCGCAGGTTGCGAGTCGAGCAAAGTGGGGGCCTGTCCCGCAAGCGAAAAAAGGAAAAGCTGGAGAAAGATGCCATTATTGGTTGCACCTTGAAGCCTAAATGTACCTATGATTCGGGTAAGGCGGGCTATCTATGCGGGTGCGTCCTCGTCATCATGACCATGGAACTGACAAGAGTTTGTGATAGCAGTCATGATGTACGAGGAGATTTGCCATGAGCTTTCGTTGGTGATTGGTGGAACAGTGATGGGAGAGTTTATGCCGGTGAAACCCTCAGTGCATTGTTGGTGGATGGTCCTACAGTTGGCCATTTGAAAATCGGGGTTTTGTCTAGGACTTGGTGGTGGGGAATTATGTGGTGATGACTTTGGTGTAAAGTCAAAGTGGGGTGGTTAAGATTGGAGAGTAAAGTCAAAAGGGGGCCAGCTTGAGGAAAAAGAACTAACCTTTTAGTCCGAACCGAAGAGAGCGCGATTGACAACTGGTGGCTTTGGCGGCGGTCCTTGTGAACGCGTATAGGGCATTCAGTACAAAACAGACACGAAACAAATAAGAAGACTCTACTATTTAGACTCTAAAGTAGGAAAATAAAAAAGACACGACTATTTAGACTCCCACGACTAAAAAAACACAAATAGTATGTGTGAATCAAGAAAGTCTAATCTAAGCTAATGAACGGAATCGTTAAGAGTCCCCGGCAACGACGCCAAAAAAGTTGATGTGTTAAAAGTAGTTTCTTAATTAACAATTAAATTTAGCTAATCTAGACACTAAGTTATACTCTAGACTCTCTAAAACATGACTAATCTACTAACCGACAAGTGAACTGATCGACTTTAGTAAATGTAAGTCCTGAAAATTGGATTAAACAGAGATATCACAACTGTTGGTGCATTCATCTGTCGACTAAGTCTTATATCGAGTTTCGAGTTCGTTGTGGTTTTTGTTCAAACATGATGTCATGATGACATCATCAATGACATCATTACACATGAAGACAAATGAATTTGCATGTTTCGCTTGAACATAATACAAATTGTATGGTTTCGCTTCCAGACAAGCTTCAAAGTCAACATGATAGGTTTCGCTTGAAAGTAATTTGTGGATTTCGCTTGAAGTGTTTCCAAGCGAAATCTCAACTATATAAATAGGCATTTTGTCATTTCATTTGTAACAATTGTCTCATAGTGATACCGAAGTGCTGCCGGTATACCTTTTGATTGTAAACGTTGTTATATCAATACAAAATAGGTTTAGAGTGATAAACAAGCTGTTTCATCGTCGGTTTCTTATTTTCCGCATCTGAAACTGATAAATCTCTTCTGAACGACTCGTTCGGGTCCGCAAACGATCCTACAAGTGGTATCAGAGCTCAGGAGGAAGAGATTTCGCCAAAACAGCTCGTTTTTTTGTCACTTTTTCTGATTTTCTACACCTTCTTTCAAAATCGAACAATTTTTTATGGATAAAATCGGCTCAAATTCTCCCATAATGTGCGTAAACATGTTTTAACAAACCCTTGAGAGTTTCAGATCTAAAATTGGCTTAAATCTTGTTCAATCGGACCAAAATCAGATCGTTATTTGCTGACATCATGTTGGATTTCGCTTGAAAAAAGTGAGAGTTTGAAGCGAAATCGAGGATTTCGCTTGAAAACAGCAGTTTGTTTGAAATACGTGTGGATTTCGCTTGAAATAAGTTGACTGTGTACGTCGAGTTGTGTGAAACGTAAAACGAGGATGTCAGGTCATTGATTATTGGGAAAAAGAACTCACATGTCTTGTGTTAGTTTGAACAAGGTGATAAGTATCATTTCAGCTTGCATGTGAATCTCGAAAATTGTTCTCACGTTTTGCCAGTTTGCATGTGAAAAGGTCAATTGGTTTTGTTCGAGATGAGCATGTGATATACTCATTTCGTTTTTGAGATTGTCAGCCACTCATTTTTAGTGCAAACAAAAAATTCAAAGGTGATTAGTTCATGTGATTTCATGTGAAAACGAGGGGGTCAGTGCATATGATATTAGTGATTGTGCTTTGAGTAGTGTGAACCGATTGAAAGTTCATCGATTATTGTGAATCATTTTGATCAATGTTGTCAGTTTGTTGGGACAAGTTATCACGAGTTATTGTGTCAGACTATATTGAGAGTTCCAATTAGAAAACAATAGGTTTAAAATTAAATTGATATCAGTATACATGTGTTAAGAATTTGGTCTAATCAAAGAGTTTTGAAAGAATCAAGTTGTCGGCACCTCCCATGTGATTATACTTGATGATGTCAGTTTTAGTGGTTGTGTCGATTCATTAAAGTCAAGATTGGTGATATTATTAAGTGTGTTGTCAGCTCAAGTAATTCAAAGGCCCAAGTTTTCAACATTATAAAGTCATCAGCCCAAGTCTCTACATCATTTACGGCCCAACTGTGTTGATTAAAGTTCACAAGAGATGTTTTAGTTTGTTTGAATTCGAACTCTTTCTGGTTGTGTGGTTTAGTCAGGTCAGTTGTTGTTGATCCGGGTCATAGCAGTTCGTACGGTTTGACATCAAACTCAGTTCACACAAATTCAATCCGCACAAAATATTCACCAGTCCAAGTATCAGTTTGTTTCAGTTGTTTAATAGTGTTTAAACTGATAAGTGTTTGTTTGTTTGTCAGGTTTTATTGTGTTACGAGGAGAATCAGTTCGTGTGAAAGATTGTTTGAGAAATTCTTCGATTCCGAGTCATGGATACCGAGTTTTACAATGCATTTGCAACACCGTCTGGTCCATCTACTATTGCTCAGAACATGAATTTGGAAAACGAGACGGGAACCACCCAAAAG
The DNA here is from genome assembly GCA_030545235.1 of Helianthus tuberosus. Classification (NCBI taxonomy): domain Eukaryota; kingdom Viridiplantae; phylum Streptophyta; class Magnoliopsida; order Asterales; family Asteraceae; genus Helianthus; species Helianthus tuberosus. The sequence continues at coordinate 150,461,595 of CM060352.1, forward strand.
CCCCCGAAATTGATGAGTATCGAAGAATACTACGGGTGGAAAGATAGATTCGAAAACTGGGTTCAGGCTAACCATCTTAGATCATGGGAATGTATTTTGAAGAAATATGTTTTGCCACAGACTGATATGAAAGTTGATAAAAAATATCTGAATTTACTAATGAAGAACGAGATATGTATAGATCTGAAAAAATGATGATCAGTTTACTTCAGCAGGCTATCAAAGAAGACATTTTCATACTACTACAGCATGACAAAACTGCAAAGTCAATCTGGGATGCACTTAAAGTCAAATTTGAGGGTAGCGAGAAAATGATCAAGAGTAAGAAGGCACTGCTCAAGAAAGAATTTGATTTGTTCACAAGTTTGCCCGGGGAAGATACAAAGAAGCTGATTGAAAGATACTGTCACCTTGTGCGATCTATGTCAATGCTTAGTATAAAAAAGGATTCTGAAGAGTGGGTAGACAAATTAGCTGATGCGTTACCGCAAAAAGAGTGGGGAACTTATTTGATGATTCTGAAAAACACAGGGGTTTATGATGGGTTATCAATTGGTGAGTTTATTGAAAATATTGAGGGTCAAGATTTGGAACAGCAGAAGATCGCGAGGATGAACAGTCCAAGTGGTCAACAGGATGTAAAAATGTATTATAAAGGGAGTGTTCCGGTTCCAGAAGCTGAGAGAAGTCCGAAAATCCAGACTGCGTATAGTGCCGGGGATTCTACAGAAAAGATTGATCAAAGTTCAAACAAAAGCAGCAGTGGTTTCTCATTATATCCAAGTGTCAATCCAAAGAGTTCATCAGAAAGCTTTCAGTCCCAAAGCACAAAAACAGGAAATGGTTATGTGATTCAGTGCAACATCGCTCTAAATCTTCCAGAAGGTCAAAGTTTTTCAGAAGACACTGCTAAAGACCACATGGCTCTACTTGGTTCTGTGTTGTTATCGTATGAAGGTCTAGTTGCAGGTCGGATCGGAAATCCTATGCTCACCAAAGAGGATTACGATCAGATAGACGCCGAAGAGATGGAACTGATGGACATCAAATGGTGTCTTGCTAGTGTTCTTAGACGTGCTGAAAAATTCAAAACGATTACCGGGAGAAATGATTTTCTTGATGCTCATGTATCTACTTTAGGTTTTGATAAATCTAAAGTTACTTGTTTTCGATGCAGGGAGAAAGGTCATTTCAAGCGGGAGTGCAAGAACAGGGAAGCTAGTGGAGCTCAGAATCCGTTCGGAAAAGACGATTACTACCGAAAAGCCATTTATCAGCAAGTTGGTCAGTCACAAGACTCACAAACGGCTCATGGTAGAAAGATTGAGGATTCAAAGAGAGGATGTTTGGTAGATTTCAACTGGAACAACTATATATCTTCTGATAGCAAAGCATGCATAGTCGATCAAGATGATGAGAGACTACCTGAAGGTTTCAGTTGGGATATGTTTATTGATGAAAAGGGTGATTTCAAAGCTTTCATTGCAAAGATTGTTAGAGAACCAGACATGTTCGCCACATGGATGAAATCTATTGGTGAGACAGTGAAAAGTGTGAAAGAACAGTCTGTTACATCTGAAGAAAGCTCAGAAAGTGCTGATGAAGATTCACTAAGTGCAGATGAGAGTGTGCAAAATGATGTTACTTCAGAAAAAGAAGTTGTATTTGATCAAACACCGTCTGATTCTGGTGTATCAGATACTGATTCTGAAAAATCTGTACAGTTTGATCAATCACCAGTTGATAGCAATAGTGATGATGAGGAAGAAAAACATATAAATGTAGCAAAAACTCATCTTTCTCCTGAAAGTTTTCATTTCTATTTTGCAGATCGCTTGGAGAAGCTGAAAGAGAAACGAGCTGCAAAAGAACAAAAGGATTTGAAAACTAAAAGTGATGCTGAAAAGGATGAAATTGTTCAAACTGAAGAAGTTAAAGTTGTTGCTGGAGAAAAGATGACTGAAGCTAAGAAGGTGATTGAAGAAGAAAAAGTGATTGAAATGGTAAAGACAATCGAGATTGAAAAGATTGTTGAAGTTGTAAAGCCTTGCGAGAAGTGTTTGGAAGCATGCAAGGAATGTGTAGCAAAAGATGACATAATCGCTGAGTATGAGAAGAAGAAAGAGCAGTTACTGTTCAATCTCAATTATGTGAAAGAATCTTATGATGTCTTGAACAAAACAGTAACTGGTCTTCAAAAGACAAACTCAGAAAGAGAACAAGCACCAACGATGATGAATGCTGTAATGATGACAAAGCAGAAAGCCATCAACTTTTACATCGAAGAAAGTGCTAAATGGAAGCAAGAGTTGGAGACAGAGAAGATTGAGAATGAGAGAATTAGACGTTTATTACAAAGTTATTCTAGTTCTGATTATCTCATTGATCGTATTTACCCAACTGTTGCAGGTATGGAAGCTTTTCAAGATGAGAAGCCAAAGAAGAAGAAAGATTGTGGTAAGAAACCGACTGTTAGATATAACAAGTGTCCGCCTCCAATTTGGGAAGGGTACTCTCCTAGAAAACCAAACGAGGAGCAACTTGAAAAAGCAGTCAATATAAAGTTAAAAACCGACACAACTGACGTTTTACCAGATAACATTGATGTCACGTTTACCTCGTCTGATACTGATCATGAGTCTGAGTTAATTAAAAAGGTGGTCGATCAGGTGTTGGATACTGAGGAGGATTCTGAGTCAAAGTCTGAGTCTGAGTCTGGAGGGTCAAATTCGTCAGTCAACAGTCCAAAGTCGTCGGTTAAACGGTCTTATAGTAAAGAATTTTTGTTATCGAAAGCAAATTTGGATGATGAAACATTTGAAGTTGCATACACTTTAAATGATTCGGACAAATTATACTCTGACAAAGAGTTTCCAATAAGAAGTGTTCGTTTTGATATGATCAAAAAGGTTTTCAAAATGACAGAAATTAATATTTCTGAAATAAAAGATTTAAATCTTACTGAAAAACCTAAAAAGTACACTTCAAGAGTTCAACAACGGTTAAACAAGAAAAAGGGTTACAATTCTGGTTCTGGTTTTCAAAAGAAACCTAACCAAAATCGTAGCTACAAAAAGAAAGGTCTTGGATTTATTCCACCAGAAAATCATAAAAATTTGAAAAATTCTAAAACAAAAACAGAATTTGTGTCAGGTGGAAGTGCAGAAGAGGAACAGAAGAAACCATTCTGGAGACAGTCAAATCAAGAGTTTCTTGCTGAAAAGAAGAAGAATGGAACTGAATTGTTTTATCAAAGAGAGACTCGTACCTGTTACAAATGCAATGAAACCGGTCACATTGCATGGAATTGTCCGAAAAATGCCAAGTCAAAACAGGGAGTTTCTAGGAAATTGAAAGAGAAAGTTGTTGATGTTGAACCACCAATCGAAAAATTTAAAATTTTTGAAAACTCAACTTATGAGGTTGGTGAATGTTCTAAAAAGAATTTTTACATAAAGAATACCAAAGACAACCAAGTGTGGGTTGTTAAGAAAGATGATGAGAAAGTCGGCGATGAATCTGGTTCCACAAAGCCAGAAGAGCCACAGGTTGAGATGAAAATTTCAGTGAATGATGATGAGTTTCCATCACTGAAATTTGAAGAAGTTAAACAGAAAGTTGGTAAGGTTGATATCTCGAATCAGTTTTACAACGAGAAAACTAAGTTTGATGTCGAGAAAACATTTAATGGAAGTGTTAAGAAAATTTTTGGGAAAATGTTGAATGGGAAAGTTAAGGGGGTTAAAGATTTTTATGCAACTAAAAAGGCAACTTACAACCCTACTGGGCAAGAACTAAAAGCCATCAAGTCTGAAAAGACTTGGATGGAAGTCTGTTTCCCTTGAAGTCTTAGGACTATGCCGGAGATCCCAAGTTTGTAATCGTGGATCAGGAATCGGCATCATTCTTGTTAAGATAGATTTTGTGAAAGTTTTTTTAAATGTGTTTAATTTTTACAGAATAAGTGTGAATTGCCGGAGCTTCCAGGTTGGTAAGTGTGAAGCAGGAATCGGCATCTTGATTGGTAAAATGGTTTGTGTAGAGGTTTATTCCTACATAGGCTTATATGTTGTAAATATATTTTTGCAAGAGGTACAGAGGTTGCATACATGCAAGTGGTAAATCAGGGACATTAAGTTGTACTTGATCTACTACAAGTGGTTAAAAGTAGACAATGTGATGAATCACACCCCGAACCTACAAGTGGTTAAATCAACAAAACTTATTTTCCAGAAAAATCATTTTGGTTAAAACAAACTTAACTGTTTTGAAATCATAATGAGAAAATAGTTTTGTGAAAGGGGGAGTTCTGATTGTTTATGCCAAGTGGATGGAGAATTGAGGCAATTCGATATCAGTTGTCAAGTTCTTGTATAGTTTGTTTTCAAATTTCCTAAAATGTGTTTGCATTTTAGGGGGAGTAGAAGTTTTCAGAAAATTCAAAAACATTAGAAAATTTGAAAAAGCCAAAAACATGATAAAATCAAAAATGAGTTTTTGTTGCATATAAGAGGAAATGATAGTACATCAGTGGACTGTCACAACATGCTAAAGAAATGGAAAGTTAAAATGTGATAAACGGTCTCACAGATGATATGTCAGTAGGTTTTTACACATTTAGTAGATTGTGACGAGATATAAACCTAAATTTCAAACTTGCTTATATCGTGGGTAACATCTCTCGGATATATGGGTAACCCCCGAAATCTCGTTTGAAAGGTCTCATAATCTGATATACTAGGTCTTTATACTCAATGATGTCTGGGGTATTATTCTGGGACTTCTGCTGAACGGTAGTTTTGACCTAGTCCTCGAATAATACTTTCCGCAAATGCTTGAAAAATAGCATAAACCCTCAGCATGCTGATGAAACAATAAAATTGATAGTCGCTGCTGTTGTAGCTAAAAGATCCTCTAAAGGGGACATTCCTTAAAGTCGAAGCTGATATCTCTCTGCGTATACGGAAGTATCGACCTGAGATTCCTCGGCCCTCGCATTACCTAATTTATATACAGATTTCATTGGTGTCATAATTACCTGTAAGACTGATTATTGGGATCTGGATACGGGAGTATATTCTGAGGTGGGACACGCGATTGAGTTTAAGTGCTTAAGACATTAATCTCGTATCTTAAAGCAGTTGAACTTTGTGTAAAAATTTAAGTGGACAAACATACTGACAATCTAAGTGAATTGTTTAGAACTTAAAATGTTTAAAGCTTAACGGTGTTGGTGATTTGTCTCATAAACTGATATGATCCTCTTGCACGAGCTCACAAAAATAGTGTTTGTAAATATTTCTTTACTGCATTTCATTCAATTCAAAAATTCAAAAAGATTTTAGTGTGTTTTAGCATAAATTTTGAAAAAGTCAAAAAGATTTTCGACAACTGGTGTTGAAGAGCTAATTTTCAAAATTCCAAGTGCTAAACATGACGAACAGGTTTGGAAAAGTATTTGTTTGAAGTTCTTTGAAATGAAAATGATATTTCTGCAATTGGTTCATCAGAAACTATAAATGTTGAATCATTTTAAAATATGTTCTACAAGTGGTTTTCAGGAAATTTATTTCTGGGTTAAGAATGTGCAGGTGTAGCCAGGTTTTGATCTTGAACCTGAAGATAGAGTGCCAGGTTCCGATACCTGAGGTCGATGTGATTTCAACATGCCAGACTGCGATCCCAGCATATCGAAAGGGGGAGTCTGAAGACATCCGAGTAGAGATTGTTCGTGGGGAGTCTGAAGACATCCGAGTAGAGATTGTTCGTGGGGAGTCTGTTGATGCTGAAGAAGAGAAGGAGATAAAGTTTGAGGATGCTTACAATGTAAGATATTTCAGAGAGAGTTCAGACCGATAAAGACTGAAGACATTGAAGACTCGACATTTAAGACTCGTCAACATCTGAGGGGGAGTCTGTTGGTGCATTCATCTGTCGACTAAGTCTTATATCGAGTTTCGAGTTCGTTGTGGTTTTTGTTCAAACATGATGTCATGATGACATCATCAAGATGACATCATCAATGACATCATTACACATGAAGACAAATGAATTTGCATGTTTCGCTTGAACAGAATACAAATTGTATGGTTTCGCTTCAAGACAAGCTTCAAAGTCAACATGATAGGTTTCGCTTGAAAGTAATTTGTGGATTTCGCTTGAAGTGTTTCCAAGCGAAATCTCAACTATATAAATAGGCATTTTGTCATTTCATTTGTAACAATTGTCTCATAGTGATACCGAAGTGCTGCCGGTATACCTTTTGATTGTAAACGTTGTTATATCAATACAAAAGAGGTTTAGAGTGATAAACAGGCTGTTTCATCGTCGGTTTCTTATTTTCCGCATCTGAAACTGATAAATCTCTTCTGAACGACTCGTTCGGGTCCGCAAACGATCCTACAACAACTAGTTTGATTGGTGGCGGAATCACACAATCAAACTTGATTCAATAACAAGCACAAGAAAGTAGATGAAACAGAATGATTAACACCAAAAGCTTAACTTGCATACAATGTAATTTTCTGATACAAGTTTGCTGCCGAATTACTTAGAGTCAACAACCTAAACAAGAACAACTAAACATGTATTTATAGGAGAGTTGAGCCCACAACTCCCCTAAACCTAAGCCCAGTTTGCCCCCCACCAAGCCCACATACAAGCCTAAAACAACCAACTAACATCTAGCCCACAATACTAATTAATTACTAATGTATAAACCTTCAAGGGCCCAACAGTAAAGCTAAGTCCCCATGAGACTCTTTTGATTATGTAAACTTGACTCACTAGACGTATTGACTGACACGACTAACTGTTTTTTTTATATTTTGAGGGGGGTGGTTCTAAAATCCTAAAATTGCAATTAAATTAATACTAACTAAATCGAACGAACTAAGACACGAACTAAGACTTTGGGTTTTACTCAGATGGTGATGAAACAACAACCTAGGCTGGAATCCTACACAACTCGGACTGGCTTGCTATTGGTTTGACTATATTATGGAACCGAGATCTTTGAATACTAAACTCACTGGATAACCGAACAGGACCCTCGACCCTTCTCAAGAAAACACCTATGGAAACCTAGCAAAGTGTTAAACTACCGGTTATTTTGGACTTCCTCACCACTTTCCAATTAATTTGACAATTTCCATCACGGTCTAAAAGTCTAAGGTAACTACGGCAAATTGGTTTGACTCGATTAGCAGGGATTGCATGGTAAACTAACGTGGTCTTTTCACAAAGATCCTAATTTTAGCAATCTAGCAACCTAGACAAACCAATAATCTCTCACCTCTGGATTTTAAGATTAGGTAAACACCTAGACCTACTCAATTCACCAATTTACCTCCTATGGTGTATTGGCCAATTAACCATTAAAATCAAACCACAAGTGATTATAATCTAACACGAACCTTTTATATGAAAGACATTCAGCAAGATACGTGAGAAGATAATAAACGTGAAATCAAACAAATCTTGATACTCATACACATCAAATCAGTATTACCAAGTTCTCTACTTTATTAACAATCCATAAACAATAATCAGGACCAATAAAAATCCAACCTAGGTAGTTTTAAAGTATTTAACCAAGACACATCATGAATGAACGAACAAAAATTAAAGAACAAAGGAAAAACATGGTTTGAATCAAAGAGATAAAAAGAACGAAGAAACTCGAATGATGTAACAACTCTCATCAAAAGTCATATTTATTAAGTTAATTTGTCCAATAGGAAACCCAAATTGAGACACCCAAGTAATTCTACACAAACCCTAAAATTTTCAGAATTTTCAGAATCAGGATTAGGGCCCCTAAAACTCAGGGGGGGTAAACCCTAGTTACGATTATCTACATAAAATGTTGTCACAATTGAATTTTACGAAACTGTCGACTCAGCAAGCCTACCCATGCACGTAGCTACCCTATGGTAGAATAGGACCCCTCGCGTCACGCGACGCCCAGGGGGGTACCCCTCGCGTCACGCGAGGGGGGTCAAATTTGGGCTATAAATAGAAGGGTTTGGGACTGGAATCTGGGCACTGAAACGACGTAAAAATTCCAAATATACGCCGAGTTATAGTCTGTTTACTATTTCAACAAACACGAATCTCGAATCGCTGCCGCAAAACAGGGTAATAATTCGATCGCTATTACGATTCATTGTCCGATCGATCAATATATCCAATGGATGTTTAAGTGCTGCCCACATTAGGGTTATGCTTTGTCATTCGTCGTTAATTCGATGGATGTTTAAGTATCGCACTTTGTCATTCGTTGTGAGGGTTTGATCTCGTGAGTTATCGTAAATGCTGTATTGATTACTAACCCAGTTTTGTGTGCATTGTTATTTAAATTAGGTTAACAAGGCTAAACCATAGACTAGACTCTATCCGTGTTAAATCTACAAAGTGAGTTATTCTCTTTTTATCAAATTACTTTTAAAATCATGTTTATTTTCAAAGGTTATAATTACAGTGATTAAGTTTATGTAATCACGAAGTTACAGCCGGTATGTGGGGTTTTGTATATATTACTTGATAATCGTCACCATTGGACAATGAGTTAGCCAAGGGGTGATATGACCATAGTCACAGACACCATTGGACAACGAGATAGCCAATGTGTGTTCGAGTGACAAATACTGTGGGTAGTTGGTTTGATATCTGAAACATTGTAATCTCTCTTAATACTGTAAATTATAACAAATGTGTCGTTTTAATAAATAGAATGATTCACCAGTATTTCTTGCTGATAAAACCTTTTTCAAACATGTTTCAGTTGATCTGTTGTGATTCAGGAAAGGTGCTGTGGAGCACTGCAAGCTTAAGAAAGTGGCTCATTATAAAATAAAGAAATATGTTTTGTAAAATAAAGATTTCTCCGTGAAATCATACTATTGTAAATTACCAGGGTTTTATCCCGAGATTGTGAAATAAAATAATCGGGAAAAATTTTAGCTTTAAAAAGATCCTGATGATAAACTTCCGCTGTTAAACTCAATTAAATAAATACCACGGGATTTCTGTCCCGCGGCTCCTGAAACGGGTCAAACCGGGTCGGGGGCCGTGACAGAAAAAGGTGGTATCAGAGCCACTGAATTAAGCTAATTAAGTATTTGAGAAATACTTAATTTTTCCTGAATACTATTATGTGATTATGTGTTTTATTAACTGACTATTTGTTAGTTCCAGTATGGGTAAGCAAAAGCTTTCAAACATCTATCTTAAATTAGATAGGTCATCAAATGAGAAGGGAAGTGCATCCCAAACTCCTGAAGAAGGAATATTCGTTCGAAAAGCCCAATACGAGGAACCACTTTCTCCTGATAAAAGAAGTTTAATTATTAGAAAAAGTCAGGAGAAATTAAGGAAATCCCGAGAAAAGAAAGTTAAAAAGGAATTCCAAGAATTAATCAGTAAATCACCTTGGGAAGACAAGTTAGACGAAAAATGGGCAGATCTTTATATGTTAGCTACAGTAGCAGTAAATGCAGATCTTTAAATAATTTGTCTTAGTTTTAGCAAACCATATCATCTACAAGCTAGAAAATCCATCCAGTAAATAAATAAATTTACAATAAAACATAATGTGTTTTAAATTTCAGTTCTTTTGTAGTCATATGGTATGCAATAATATGTGAAGGTTATTTTGAAAGTTGTTATAAAATTTTTAATTTATTTTAAACAGCATGAATGAGTTATCTGGAGCCCTAGAGAATCTCAACCTTTACCCCGTAAACATAGAAGTTTCTAAAGAGTTTACTGGGTACTTTCCTGATGTGGAACAACCAATAGAATTCAATGCTCCACCTTTGAAAAAGCCAAAACCAAAGAAAAGAAGGAGATACGTGTGGGGAAGTCGTATACGTAGGAAAAAGCCAGCTAAGAGACTTCCTAAAATAAATAATCCCTTAGAAAAAGGAAAAGAAATTGAAACAGGGGAAAGTTCTAGACAGCCGGAATTGGAGACTGAAGTCAGGGAAGAATCTATGCAAATGGGAATACAATTTGAGGAATACTCTAAGGAAATAGAAACGGAGGTTGGAAAAGGTACTAGACAAACTCAGATGGAAATTGGAGAAAGCTCTAAACAAAATCAGGAAATGACATTTCTGGAGGAAATAGATTTTATATTGGCAAGCTGTGATACTATTCAGCCTGTCAATACAAATGTTTTTACTCATCCTATTGAAACCCAAATCCCTATAAATCTTGAACCAGCAATTTCAGAACCCATAATCCATACCCAACCATTAGGAATGGATGAATGGTGGACAAATGATTGGCAATTCCAAAACATTATCAACAGTCCTTATTCCTTTCTCCCACAATTCGATCCGGAACCCCTACCAAATCCACCGATGAGTAACGAGAATATGGTTGAACTTCGCCATTTTGGTGAAGAGCTGATGGATGCTGGAAATAGGATCCGAGAGATAGGAGGACAAATTGCCTGGAAATATGATGAAAGGGAGCTTCGTTTTTAGGAAAACAAATAACGAAAGATAGAAGGTTTATGAAACTGTGGTTGTGTAATAGTAATATTAATGAAAATCAGTATATGTAAGATAAATAATAAAACGGTTGTATATAGAAGCATGATATAATCTATAAAACAAATGGAATTTTAGAAAATTTACAATTTTGTTTATATATTCGTTTTTGTGATTATGTGCAATTAATTGTGACATTGGATTATTTCTTTTATACTAATTATTTATCTATAAATTAATTATCAGATGGCAAACATTGGTAATGAACCAGTAAATAAAGTAAATCAATCTGAGCAAATTCAGGAAGAACAATTGTTAAATAGGCAAGATATAGAAGATATTGTTGCACAAGGAATAGCCAATGCTATTCCAGCAATCGTGGCTGCTGTCCAGAAACCTATTAAACCTCAATCAATTATTCCTAGTAAACGTACCCAAGGCGACAACTTTAGTAACAGTATAAACGGAGGCGGAAATCAGGTTAATAACAATAATGATCTGCAAACCCCAATTTTCAAGAAAATGAAAGCTGCAACACCTGGTTGCACTTACAAAGAATTCCTTGCCTGTAAACCAATTGAGTTTTCAGGTAATGAAGGGGCTATTGCAGCACTGCGTTGGTTAGAGAAAACTGAGGCAGTGATTACCATAAGTAAGTGTGCTGAGGAAGATCAAGTTATGTATGCGTCGAATCTTTTTAAAGAATGGGCGCTAGAATGGTGGAACACTGTGTTACAAGCTAAAAGAAGGATTGAGGCATATGCCATGAAATGGGAAGAATTTAAGAATCTTGTAGAAAGAAAATTTTGTCCCGAGTATGAAAAAGATCAAATGGCAAATAAATTACTAAACCATCGGATGGTGAATGTGGATTGTCGTGGTTATACTTCGACATTCTTCGAATATGCTAGAGTGGTACCAATGCTGGCTTCGCCAGAACCGGTACTCATTTCTCGCTATATTTGGGGATTAATTAGTGAAATCCGTAATATCGTTAAAGCTGCGAGACCTCGCACTATTGACGATGCGGTAGAACTAGTTAATACCCTCACTGACGATCTGATACGCACAAGAGATGAAACTAGGAAAAAGGAACTGGCTCAGAAAATTACTCAAGGATTTCGTACAGGTATTAATAATAACAGTTTCAGGAGAAGAGGAACGGGACAATCCTCAATTCCGCCTTTCTGCAATAATTGCAGAAGGAAACATTTTGGAAGATGCAGTGTAACCTGCAACTTTTGTAAAGTTGTAGGACATCGTGAAGAAAACTGCAGAAAGAAATCCACAATTTGTTACAATTGTGGAGAAACTGGACATTTCAGGCCAGATTGTCCAAAACTAGTCAAACCAGCTGATAACAACAAAGCCAAAGCTGCGGAAGGAGCTACTAAGAAGAATGTCAGAGCATTCCAGCTAACTACTCAAGAAGCAGAACTCATTCCAGATGTGATAGCTGGTACGTTCTTAGTTCACAACGTATACGCAAAAGTATTATTTGACTCTGGTGCAAACCAAAGTTTTATAAATACTTTATTTTGTCAAGCTCTTAAGTTACCTTTAACCAACATTAGGCAGATTTTTACAGTCGAAACCGCAGATGGGGATTCAGTTAAAATAGATCAGGTTTTGCAAAAAGTAGAAATAGAACTTTCAGGTCATAAATTTGCTGCAAATCTGTTACCTATGAAATTAGCTGAATTTGAAGTTGTGTTAGGAATGGATTGGTTAATAGCCAACCATGCTCAAATCATTTGTGATAAGAATTCAATAGAAATTCAGGCACCTACTGGAAAAGTAATCATGATTACAGGAGATAAACCGCGTAAACCCATGAAGTTCATATCAGAAAAGAAAGTTGCTAGTTATGAACGAAAGCAAGGAATAGTATATATGATTTCGGTAATCATTAATAATAAGAACAAAGAACTTAAGGAGATTCCTGTAGTCTCAGAATACCCGGATGTATTTCCGGAAGAACTTCCGGGATTACCACCTGATAGGGAAGTAGAATTTAGGATTCATCTAATTCCAGGAACTACACCGATAGCTAAGACACCTTATCGGTTAGCTCCTACCGAAATGTTAGAACTAAAAACGCAATTATATGAATTACTAAATAAAGGATTCATACAACCTAGTTCATCCCCGTGGGGAGCACCAGTGTTGTTTGTAAAGAAGAAGGATGGTTCGATGAGAATGTGTATTGATTATAGAGAATTGAATAAGGTCACAATTAAGAATCGATACCCATTACCTAGGATTGATGATCTATTCGATCAACTTCAAGGAGCTAGATATTTTTCTAAGATCGATTTACGTTCCGGATATCATCAATTGAAGGTACAAGAAGAAGACATACCTAAAACTGCTTTCAGAACTAGGTATGGTCATTACGAGTTTACAGTCATGCCCTTCGGGTTAACGAATGCACCTGCAGCATTCATGGACATGATAAATAGAATCTGTAAACCGTACTTGGATAAATTTGTAATTGTTTTTATAGATGATATACTTATTTATTCCAAAAGTCATGATGAGCATTGTCAGCACTTACATACACTCTTAACTTTGTTAAGAAAAGAAAAGCTTTACGCCAAATTCTCGAAATGTGAATTTTGGTTACCAGAAGTGCAATTCTTAGGTCATATGGTAAATCACGAAGGTATTCATGTAGATCCTGCTAAGATAGAAGCAATTACCAATTGGAAGGTTCCGCAAACCGCAATGGAAATTAGAAGTTTTATAGGCTTAGCTGGATATTATAGACGGTTTATTAAGGATTTTTCCAAAATAGTTGTACCATTAACTAAGCTAACCTGTAAAGCCATTAAGTTTGAATGGGGATCTAAACAAGAAGAAGCCTTTAGGATCTTGAAACAGAAATTAACCAATGCTCCAATCCTAGCTTTACCAGAAGGGACTGAAGATTTTGAAGTTTACTGTGATGCTTCAAAACTAGGATTAGGATGTGTGCTAATACAACGCAAGAAAGTAATTGCGTATGCTTCAAGGCAATTGAAAAAGCACGAAGAAAATTATACGACTCATGACTTAGAGTTAGGAGCCGTAATTTTTGCTCTTAAGATTTGGAGACATTATCTTTACGGAAGTAAATTTACTGTCTATACAGACCACAAAAGTTTTAAATATATTTTTGGGCAAAAAGAGTTAAACATGAGGCAAAGAAGATGGATGGAAATCTTAAGTGATTACGATTGTGATATTCAATATCACGAAGGAAAGGCAAATGTAGTTGCAGATGCCTTAAGTCGTAAGTACCATGAGAAACAACGACGGGTTCGTGCTCTCAGATTAAATCTACAATTAGATTTAATGGAACAACTAAAGCATTTTCAAGAAACAGCAATAGAAGATGTTGCTGAAGGAATGAAGGGACGAATAAAAGATTTAGAACAGGGAGATGATGGAATTTGGAGATTCCACAAAAGCAGAATTTGGGTACCAAATCAGGGAGAATTAAGAAATAAGATCCTAGAAGAAGCTCATAAATCTAGGTATACCATACACCCTGGAAACAATTAAATGTACCAAGATTTAAGAAAGAATTTCTGGTGGATAGGCATGAAGAAGGATATAGCTAGATATGTTTCTAAGTGTCTTACTTGTTCACAAGTTAAGGCAGAACATCAGAAACCTTCAGGTCTATTACAACAATTAGAAATGCCAGTATGGAAATGGGAACTTATAACAATGGATTTTGTTACTAAGTTACCCAAAACCAGAAAAGGTAACGACGCAATTTGGGTAATTGTGGATCGACTAACCAAATCTGCTCACTTTCTACCTATGAAAGAAACCTTTAGCATGGAAAGATTGGCAAAGTTGTATGTAGATAAAGTCGTATCTCTACATGGAGTTCCACTCTCCATTGTATCAGATAGGGATAGTCATTTCACTTCTCATTTCTGGAAAAGTTTCCAAGAAGCAATGGGAACTCGACTAAACCCTAAGTACTGCATATCATCCTCAAACGGACGGGCAAAGTGAAAGAACAATCCAAACTCTAGAAGACATGCTTAGAGCATGTGTAATAGATTTTGGTGGTAATTGGGATGATCACTTACCATTAACTGAATTCTCCTATAACAATAGTTATCATTCAAGTATTGAAACTGCCCCATTTGAAGCACTGTATGGAAGAAAGTGCAGAACTCCAGTTTGTTGGGCAGAAATAGGAGAAAGTCAATTGTCAGGTCCTAAAATAGTGCAAGAGACAACCGACAAGATTACTCAAATCAAGGAAAGGCTGAAGAAGGCTCGAGATCGCCAGAAGAGTTATGCAGACAATAGATGCAAACCATTAGAATTCCAAGTTGGAGACAGAGTATTGTTGAAAGTTTCTCCTTGGAAAGGAGTTGTTAGATTCGGTAAGAAAGGAAAGCTAAGTCCCAGATACGTAGGACCATTTCCAGTGATCCAACGTATAGGACCAGTTGCTTATCATTTACAACTACCAGGAGAATTAGCTGGAGTTCATGATGTATTTCATGTATCCAATCTCAAGAAATGTCTATCAGATGAATCTTTGGTAGTACCTCTCCAAGATATAGAGGTAAACGAAAAGTTAAAATTTGTTGAGAAGCCTCTTCAGATAGAAGACAGAAAAGTAAAATTTCTCAAGCACAAACGATTAGTGCTAGTTAAAGTAAGGTGGGATTCAAAGAGAGGAGCTGAATACACTTGGGAGCTGGAATCTGAGATGAAGAAAAAGTATCACTATTTATTCCAATAAATCTCGAGGACGAGATTTTTATTAAGGTAGGGAGAATGTAACAACTCTCATCAAAATTCATATTTATTAAGTTAATTTGTCCAATAGGAAACCCTAATTGAGACACCCAAGTAATTCTACACAAACCCTAAAATTTTCAGAATTTTCAGAATCAGGATTAGGGCCCCTAAAACTCAAGGGGGGTAAACCCTAATTATGATTATCTACATAAAATGTTGTCACAATTGAATTTTACGAAACTGTCGACTCAGCAAGCCTACCCATGCACGTAGCTACCCTATGGTAGAATAGGATCCCTCGCGTCACGCGACGCCCAGGGGGTACCCCTCGCGTCACGCGAGGGGGGTCAAATTTGGGCTATAAATAGAAGGGTTTGGGATTGGAATCTGGGCACTGAAACGACGTAAAAATTCCAAATATACGCCGAGTTATAGTCTGTTTACTATTTCAACACACACGAATCTCGAATTGCTGCCGCATAACAGGGTAATAATTCGATCGCTATTACGATTCATTGTCTGATCGATCAATATATCCAATGGATGTTTAAGTGCTGCCCACATTAGGGTTATGCTTTGTCATTCGTCGTTAATTCGATGGATGTTTAAGTATCGCACTTTGTCATTCGTTGTGAGGGTTTGATCTCGTGAGTTATCGTAAATGCTGTATTGATTACTAACCCAGTTTTGTGTGCATTGTTATTTAAATTAGGTTAACAAGGCTAAACCATAGACTAGACTCTATCCATGTTAAATCTACAAAGTGAGTTATTCTCTTTTTATCAAATTACTTTCAAAATCATGTTTATTTTCAAAGGTTATAATTACAGTGATTAAGTTTATGTAATCACCAAGTTACAGCCGGTATGTGGGGTTTTGTATACATTACTTGATAATCGTCACCATTGGACAATGAGTTAGCCAAGGGGTGATATGACCATAGTCACAGACACCATTGGACAACGAGATAGCCAATGTGTGTTCGAGTGACAAATACTGTGGGTAGTTGGTTTGATATCTGAAACATTGTAATCTCTCTTAATACTGTAAATTATAACAAATGTGTCGTTTTAATAAATAGAATGATTCACCAGTATTTCTTGCTGACAAAACCTTTTTCAAACATGTTTCAGGTGATCTGTTGTGATTCAGGAAAGGTGTTGTGGAGCACTGCAAGCTTAAGAAAGTGGCTCATTATAAAATAAAGAAATATGTTTTGTAAAATAAAGATTTCTCCGTGAAATCATAGTATTGTAAATTACCAGGGTTTTATCCCGAGATTGTGAAATAAAATAATCGGGAAAAATTTTAGCTTTAAAAAGATCCTGATGATAAACTTCCGCTGTTAAACTCAATTAAATAAATACCACGGGATTTCTGTCCCGCGGCTCCTGAAACGGGTCAAACCGGGTCGAGGGCCGTGACAAATGATTAATCACGAGCCACTCAATCTCTGACCTTCGAATCTTCTACCAAAGCTTAAAACTCCTCAATTCCTGCTCCTTGAACTCCAAAATTCGTCTTTGTAAAGCTCCAATTCGTAGGGTTAGATTTTTTGTTCTATAATGATGTTTGTATAAGAATAATAAGCTCAAACCCAACAACAGATCTCATCTTTCTGTGAAAACAGGTTCCCTGTGTCACGCAGGGAGCATATGGTGTATGGTCGCGCGACGTGGTGTGTTAAAAGTCAAAGATGGTCAATATCACCTCCCCGTGTCGCGCGGGGAGAGTTCTAGTCCTGGTCACGCGACGCGACCTGGTAGTTTTTTTTTCTCGAATTTTGTTTTGTTTTAGCTCTCTCACTCCTGACCTCAATCCGTGCTCTGTTATTTTACAAATATAAACCATTTTTCACCCTTTTTAGCTATTCTTCACTCCCGAGACCTGGAAAACACCAATCGATCAGCAGTATACACTTTTTGACTAAAAGCGAAACTAAAACTACCAAAAATTATAAAAACTGTACACAGAAAACATAGGTATTTTGCAATACTTCAGTCTCCGAGGTGATCGGTTTTCATAACGAGGAATTTCATATCTGCTCGCCTTTCTTTAGACAAGTTATTCTTTTTTTTCAAATTTACCTTTCGTTCAAAAACCTTGAGCACTTTTTATTTTGTGGGTGTTTCTTTCTTGTTGGATGTTATTGAACATAGCTATTTGTTCTTCGATGTCGGCCAAAACGGGGTTTCTTTCATCACTCGTAGTGTATGATTTTTGCGCCATCTTTTTTATTTATCTCTTCCAATTGGGGGGTTTGGCTTCAATATCATCGTTTCTTAAGTTGATCTCATGCTCGGTACGAGCATCCGAGTGTTTAGTAGAGTAACAACTTTTAGACTTTTTGGACAACGATTTTCCCGCTAAAGGTACTCGTGCCCATTTTGGGGAGTTCTTCTTTCTCTCGATTTTCGTGTTGTTTTAGCTCTCTCACTCCTGAACTCGACCCAGTGCTCTGTTTTTGACAAATATGAACCATTTTTCGCCCTTTTCAGCTATTCTTCACTCCTGAGACCTGGAACACACCAATCGATCAACAGTATACAAATTCTGACTACAAACTAAGCTAAAACTACCAAAAATTATAAAAACTGTACACGAAAAACAGATGTGTTTTGCAATACTTTAGTCTCCGAGGTGATCGGTTTTCATAGCAAGGAATTTTATATCCGCTCGCCTTTCTTTTGCTAAGTTCTTCTCACTTTTCAAATTTACTTTTCGTTCGAAAACCTCGAGCACTTTTTAACTTGTGGGTGTTTCTTTCTTGTTGGATGTTATTGAACATAGCTATTTGTTCTTCGATGCCGGCCAAAGCGGGCTTTCTTTCATCACTTGTAGTGTATGACTTTTGCGCCATCTTTTTTATTTATTTCTTCCAATTGGGGGTTCGGCATCAACATCATCGTTGCTTAAGTTGATCTCATGCTCGGTACGAACATCTGAGTGATTAGTAGAGGAACACATTTTAGACTTTTTGGACGACGATTATCCCGCTAAAGGTACTCATGCCCATTTTGGGGAGTTCTTATTTTTCTTGATTTTTGTGCCGTTTTAGCTCTCTCACTCCTGAACTCGATCCGGTGCTCTGTTTTTGACAAATATGAACCATTTTTTGCCCTTTTCAGCTATTCTTCAATCCCTAGACCTGGAAAACACCAATCTATTAGCTGGATACACATTTTGACTAAAAACAAAACTAAAACTACTAAAAATTATAAAAACTATACACGGAAAATAAATGTATTTTGCAATACTTCAGTCTCCGAGGTGATCGGTTTTTCATAGCGAGGGATTTCATATCCGCTCGCCTTTCTTTCGCCAAGTTCTTCTCGTTTTTCAAATTTACTTTTCGTTCGAAAACCTCGAGCACTTTTTATTTTGTGGGTGTTTCTTTCTTGTTGGATGATACTGAACATAGCTGTTTGTTCTTCGTTGCTGGCCAAAGCGGGGTTTCTTTCATCACTCGTAGTGTATGATTTTTGCGCCATCTTTTTTGTTTATCTCTTCCAATTGGGGGTTCGGCTTCAACATCATCGTTGCTTAAGTTTATCTCATGCTCGGTACGAGCATCCGAGTGATTAGTAGAGGAACAACTTTTAGACTTTTAGGACGACGATTGTCCCGCTAAAGGTACTCGTGCCCATTTTGGGGAGTTCTTCTTTTTCTCGATTTTCGTGTTGTTTTAGCTCTCTCACTCCTAAACTCGGTCCGATGCTCTGTTTTTGACAAATATGAACCATTTTTCGCCCTTTTTAGCTATTCTTCACTCCCGAGACCTGGAAAACACCAATCGATCAGCAGGATATACATTCTTACTAAAAACGAAACTAAAACTACTAAAAATTATAAAAAAACTGTACATGGAAAATAAATGTATTTTGCAATACTTCAATCTTCAAGGTGATCGGTTTTCATAGCGAGGAATTTCATATCCGCTCGCCTTTCTTTCGCCAAGTTCTTCTTGTTTTTCAAATTTACTTTTCGTTAAAACCTCAAGCACTTTTTATTTTGTGGGTGTTGCTTTCTTGTTGGATGTTATTGAACGTAGCTATTTGTTCTTCGATGACGACCAAAGCGGGGTTTCTTTCATCACTTGTAGTGTATGATTTTTGTGCCATATTTTTTATTTATCTCTTCCAATTGGGGGTTCGGCTTCAACATCATTGTTGCTTAAGTTGATGTCATGCTCGGTACGAGCATCCGAGTGATTAGTAGAGGAACAACTTTTAGACTTTTTGGACGACGATTGTCCCGCTAAAGGTACTCGTGCCCATATTGGGGAATTCTTCGCAATATCCCAACAATGCATAAATTTAAAGGTGCCCCCTTTTTTTCCTTCCGAATACAAGGCCATCACACGCTTCAACAAGTCGACATCGGTTTCGCCGCTTTTAGGGTTGTTCTTTAGGTTGTTGTAGTGGCGGTTATGGCGATATTTATTTCACGCCACTTTGATGAGAGACTATCATTTTTCCGATAGTAATCTCGTCCTAAGGTTGTGTGATAAAGGTTGTTTATTGGGTTCCAAAAATCGTTACTATGTTGGTTGGTACCTATATATATATATATATATATATATAGGGGTGTGATTTAGGGAAAACGACTAAAAGTGTAAAAGCGGTGAGAACGATTTTGGTGTTGACATGTGGCGTTGGTGCTAACTTACACCAAGGGTAATATTGTCAAAAAGACGATGCACGTGTCACTCACCTGTCAAAGACCATGCACATGCCACTCACATGCATATTCCACCATCTTTTTTAAACTCTCGTAACTTTTCTATACGTGATTATTTAAAAAAAAATACACCATAAAATCGAGTGTTTTATTATCTTTCTAACGAGTATACTATTGCTATACTTTTGAAATAAAAAAAATAACATGAACTGGGTGTTCAAATAAAAACGCCATAAAAACACGCAGTTCTAAAAACGCATGAAAAATACCCAGTTGAAAACGCCATAAAACACGCAGTTCAGAAAAACACCATAAAAACTCAGTTGAAAACGCTATACAAACACCTAGTTCAGAAAAACGCTATGAAAATACGCGGTTGAAAACGCCATAAAACACCCAGTTCAGAAAAACACCATGAAAAACTCAGTTGAAAACGTCATAAAAACACTTAGTTCAGAATACGCGATAAAAAACTAGTTGAAAAACGGCATAAAACACCTATTTCAGAAAAAAACGACATAAAAATGCAGTTGAGAACGCCGTAAAAAACAAAGTTTAAAACGCCATAAAAAACCCACTTCATTTTTTTCGAAAAATATATCAATAGTATAGTCATTGGAAAAATAAAAAAATGCTGATTTTATGGTATGACTTTTTTGAAAAAATAGTCGCGTATAAAAAAGTTATTGGCGTTTAAATATGATCGGGGAAATGGCATGTGATTAGCATGTCCACCCTTGTTTGGATCTTCCTATTTTACCTCTCCTAGTAGTTCCAAGGCCCCTAATATTTACAAAAATGTCACCGCATCAATCTCATCCACAAACCACTAAGATCCTGTGGCTGAGAATCGTTCTCACCGTTTTCACACTTTGAGGCGTTTTCTCTGATCCCGTTTATATATATATATATATAGGGGAATGTTCATTTGAGAAGAAATTAAATGTGAGAAGAAAAAGAAGAAATGACATATTAGTAAAATACTATTTCATTTATAACTCATATCATTAATTTTTAACTCTTTAATTAATTAGTCAACTAATCATTAATTATCCTACATATAATCTACAAAACCTACACATATCAAAATTTTCCTACATATACTCTACATATTATAGAATTTT
Organism: Helianthus tuberosus; assembly: GCA_030545235.1. Lineage (NCBI taxonomy): Eukaryota > Viridiplantae > Streptophyta > Magnoliopsida > Asterales > Asteraceae > Helianthus > Helianthus tuberosus. The sequence continues at coordinate 150,482,653 of CM060352.1, forward strand.
ATCATACACAGTCAAAATTTATCCTACACACCTCGAAATATATCCTACACAACTCGTAATTTATCCGACACAACTAGTAATTTATTCTACACTTTAAATTAAGTTGTTTTTTTTAATTTGGAAAAAGTATATTTATTGAAAAGGAGTTACAAATTTAATTTAGTTAGTTATTAAAGGGGAAGAATACGAATTAGAGATTTTTGTAAGTTTACCAATATACCCTTATATTAAAATTAAATGCAAATATTAAATGAAGTAAAATGAAGCATTCTTATTGGTTGAAACTTTTTCTTTTTCCTTCTTACAAAAATATTCTTCTCATTTGAACCCTCCACTATATATATATATATATATATATATGGGAGCGCTAAAATGAAAACCACCTCCAGTTGTAAGAACCGTGAGAACCACTCTCCACCAATCAGATTACGCCAATAAAAAGGGTGTTTTGGTCATTTACTCCAATTGTCTAATCTCTCTCTCTCTCTCTCTCTCTTCATTAATTGTAGCAGACCTTTTATCTTTCCTCTCTCTCTTCTTTTTCTCTTTAAAATTGTAGCAGACCTTGTATTTCATCTCTCTCATCACAAACCTGCAACCCACCCACACCCCAAGGTGCCCCTGTTTCCGGCGACAACCACCAGCCAAACACCCCTCCCCTCCGTCTCCACAGTAATCGCCGGCCACCCAACTGTGGTGGCGGCGCGTGATTCCGGTGGCCCCAAACAACGGCAGAGAGATCCGACCACCACTTTGGGCGACAGTGCACCACAAACAACGGCAGCAGCGGTGGAAGGCGGTGGTTGGTCGGTGGCGGAAGACGGTTGTGCGAGGTGGTTGGTCGGAAGACGGTGGGGTGGGAGGTGGTTTGTGGGAGTTGTGAAGAGGTGGAAGGCGGTGGTGGGGCAGTGGTTGGTTGGAGTCTTTGCGACAACCGCAGTGGTGTCCGGGACCATCGCCTGAAAACGAACCGCCATGGCCACCATCTCTCTGGTCACCCTCGCCGGAAAATTCAAACTCATCTCTCTGGTTAAAATCTTGTTATTAATGTTTCAGTTTGTTGTTGAATTCAAACTCATCTCTCTGGTTAAAATCTTGTTATCAATGTTTCAGTTTGTTGTTGAAAAGTTTAGATTTTTTTTGGTGGGTTTTGTTGCATTTGTTGATTCTTGGCACAGACAAAAGACGGTGGAAGTTTTGTTGAATTTGTTATCAATGTTTCAGTTTTCGTGGGTTTTGTTGCATTTGTTATCAATGTTTCAGTTTTGGTGGGTTTTGTTGATTTTTGGTGGGTTTTGTTGCATTTGTTATCAATGTTTCAGTGTTGGTGGGTTTTGTTGCATTTGTATTCTTTGATTCTCATGGGTTTTGATCTGTTTAGATTAGGCGGTGATGATGAAAAAAACGTAGATTTTGATGACGATGACGCGACAAAGACGGTCGAGGGTAGGTTTTTGAACCTGCAACCCCACTTTTGCAGCCATTTTGATTATCGAAAAATCTGAACCAAGCCCCGTTTTTTTCTCGAGGTACATATTGTTTTGATGTTGTTGGTTTTTTTTTTTACCCAGTCGATGATGATAACAATCTATCTGAGATACCTACCGAGTTTGCGATTTCTGGGTGTGTTCGTGTTTCGTAAAAAAGTTATTTTTTCAAAAAAGATAAACCGTAAACTTACGTTAAACGTAAACTTTTTAACGTAAGACGTAAAAAGTTTAACGTAAAACGTAAAAACATAAAACGTAAAAAGTTTAACGCAAAACGTAAAACGTAAAAAGTTGAACATAAAACGTAAAAACGTAAAAAGTTTAACGTAAAATGTAAAACGTAAAACGTAAAAAGTTTTACGTAAAACGTAAAACATAAAAACGTAAAACGTAAAACGTAAAAAGTTTAAAAAATTTGTTAAAAAATCTGAATTTAAAAAGCTTTTAATAAAAAAAATTTGTTTAAAAAATAAAACTAATATTATAATAAAAAAAAGTAATAAAAAATAATAAAGACAAAAAGACAAAAAAAGTAAATTTACCAAACTTACCTTTTGCATTAAAATATTTAAAACATAATAAGACAAAAAATATTTAACATTAATTTTAACTACTTTTAATCTCATCCATCCATCTTGAAGATTTAATGGCCAGAAAGTGGTTCTTATGGTTATTACAACTAGATGTGGTTTTCATTTTAGCGCTCCCCTATATATATATATATATATATATATATATATATATATATAGGATTCGGTTCAAGGAGGAACCACTACCAGTTGCGAGAACCATGAGAACTCCTCCCATCCAATTGAATTTTAACACATCACCTATAATCAATTTAATTCAAAATGATATTTTAGTCTTTTTCTTTCAATGTCACATCCGCTCTCTCTTATCTCTAAAACACATCGCATCATCATGTATATGTCTGACATAACAATATCTATCTGCTTTCATCTCTTTTATACTTTTTATATTTAACATTAGGAAAAAATATCTTAGGTTTTAAATTCAAACACAAAAAGTATTACGTAATTTAGAAAATACAAAAATATCGAAAATCATATCTATTCCTTTTTGCTCTAATTTCCCTAATTATGACATATTGTTCTTTATAAAATGCTAGCTATATTTGTCTTATATGTGTATTAGAAAATACAAAATTATCGAAAATGATATCTATTTCTTTATGCTTTATTTTCCCTAATTCTGACATAATGTTTTTAAAAAAAATACAAAATTATAGAGTAAATTGCCATTTTACTCCCTAAGTTTTGTCCAAATTTGCCAGTTTAGTCCAAATAGTTTTTTTTTTGCATCTGGGTCCCTGACTTTTACATTTTGTTGCCATTTTGATCGTTTTGCCTAACTCCATCCATAAACCCCATCTGTAACCAGGGGTATTTTGGGGATTTCCTTAAAATATGTTTTCAGTTGCCATTTTGATCCAATTACAAAAAATCAAAAAAATTCCAAAAAATCAAAAAAATTCTAAAAAATTCAAAAAAATCTAAAAATAAAAAAAATTCTAAAAAATCATAAAAATTCTAAAAAATTAAAAAAAATCAAAAAAATTCTAAAAAATCATAAAAATTCAAAAAAATCCAAAAATCATTAAATGTTTCGGCACGAACCGTTTCGACCCGTTCCGTTTCGACCCGTACCGTATCGAACCGAACCGTTTTGACGCGAACCGTTTTGAACCCGTACCGTATCGAACCGAACCGTTTCGACGCGAACCGTTTCGAACCCGTACCGTATCGAACCGAACCGTTTCTAGCCGAACCGTTTCGACGCGAACCGTTTCGAACCGAACCGTTTCGACCCGTACCGTATCGAACCGAACCGTTTCGACGCGAACCGTTTCGAACCGAAACGATTCGTGTCGAAACGGTTCGGGTTCGAAACGGTTCGGGTTCGAAACGGTACGGGTCGAAACGGTACGGGTTCGAAACGGTACAGGTCGAAACGGTACGGGTTCGAAACGGTACGGGTCGAAACGGTTCGGTTCGAAGATTCGTGTCTAAACGGTTCGGTTCGATACGGTACGGGTCGAAACGGTTCGGTTCGAAACGGTTCGCGTCGAAACGGTTCGCGTCGAAACGGTTCGCGTCGTAACGGTTCGCGTCGAAACGGTTCGGTTCGATACGGTACGGGTCGAAACGGTTCGGTTCGAAACAGTTCGCGTCGAAACGGTTCGGCTAGAAACGGTTCGGGTCGAAACGGTTCGGTTCGATACGGTACGGGTTCGAAACGGTTCGCGTCAAAATGGTTCGGTTCGATACGGTACGGGTCGAAACGGTTCGTGCCGAAACATTTAATGATTTTTGGATTTTTTTTAGAATTTTTTTTTTTTTGATTTTTTTGAATTTTTATGATTTTTTAGAATTTTTTGATTTTTTAGATTTTTTTGAGTTTTTTAGAATTTTTATGATTTTTTAGAATGTTTTTTATTTTTAGATTTTTTGGAATTTTTTTTTATTTTTTGGAATTTTTTTGATTTTTGTAATTTGATCAAAATGGCAACTGAAAACATTTTTTAAGGAAATCCACAAAATACCCCTTGTTATAGATGGAGTTTATGGATGGAGTTAGGCAAAATGATCAAAATGACAACAAAATGTAAAAGTTAGGGACCCAGATGCAAAAAAAAAACTATTTGGACTAAACTGGCAAATTTGGACAAAACTCAGGGACTAAAATGGCAATTTACTCTACTTTTTATATTTAACATTAGGAAAAAATATCTTAGGTTTTAAATTCAAACACAAAAAGTATTACGTAATTTAGAAAATATAAAAATATCGAAAATCATATCTATTCCTTTTTGCTCTAATTTCCCTAATTATGACATATTGTTCTTTATAAAATGCTAGCTATATTTGTTTTATATGTGTATTAGAAAATACAAAATTATCGAAAATGATATCTATTTCTTTATGCTTTATTTTCCCTAATTCTGACATAATGTTTTTAAAAAAAATGCAAGCTATGATTGTTTTGTATGTTTTTTAAGAATTTCTATTTCATTCGTCAACGTTTGATGATTTTACATTACAACTTTTTAAAAGAACATTTGACAATGTGTGTAAAAAAGTTTTGACAATGTGCGTAAAAAAAGTTTTGACAACGTGTGTCATTTACACGAACTGATTATGAGAACACCATTATATAAAAAATAAATGAAAAAAAATATTTTGACAACGTGCGTAAAAAAAGTTTTTTACGCCCCCGCTCGCCGACCCGAGCTCCTTTAAACGTAACACGTAAATCTAATTTTCAAACGTATGTAAAAACGGAAGACATAAAATAGTTTTTTACGTATGTTTGAAAAATGTTTTTACGTAAGTTGTCGAATGTAAAAAAAAAAAATTTGCGCACGGTGTCGAACTAAAAAAATGTTTTTTACGCCCCTGATCGTTGGTCCGAGCTCTTCTAAATGTCATGCGTAAATATATTTTTCAAACGAATTTAAAGACGACACGCGTAAATGTTTAATTTTTACATACGTTTGAAAAATTATTTCTCGTACGTTGTCGAATGTAAAAAAGTTTCGCGCACGGTGTCGAATGTAGAAAAATGTTTTTTATTACACACGATAAAAAATGTTTTTTACGCTCCAGATTGTCGGCCCGAGCTCCTCTAAACGTTTGTGGAATGTAAACGCTCTGTTTTTTCTTTGATTTTCGTAGGTGTAGGGGCTTTTACGTTCAAATGACGAGGATAACGAAAAAAAATGAAGATCAAGATCAGAGATTGAAGACGTTTTCTTTTTATACATGTAGTGTAATTTTTTGTATAAAAAACATGTGTTATAGTTAATTCTTTTTTACATGAGTAAATTACAAAGTTCGTCCTTTATGTATGTCTAAAATATCAAAGTATGTCCTTTATCTTTAATAACCTCAGAAAACATCCTTAATGTTTGAAAAACCAATCAGGTTATGTCCTTTAGTCATAACACAATTAGTTTTCATGGTTAAAGTTGACTAAGTCAACCCCACATAAGGGTATTTTAGTCATTTTATCCTAAATATTATAATAAATAATCATAAAACCAATAAATAAAACAATTTTAGAATTATAGAATTATATATGTATGTATGTATTTAGAATTATATGTGTATATATACAGATAATCTTCTCCCTCTCTCTCTTTCTAATTATCCTACCCCCACAACCACAACCCACCTGCCACCGCCACCGCCACCGCCACCACCACCGATCTGCCACCACCACCACTTCACCTGCAAGTTTACTCTGCTCCAAACCACCAAACCGACCCACCTGCCACCACCACGACCCACCTGCCGCCGCCGCTTCTCTCTCTCTCTAACTATTCTACCACCACCACAACCCACTTGCCACCACCACTACCTCATTGCAGATCGTCGTCGCTACACCACCCACCTGCCGTCGTTCTCTCTCTCTAACTGTTCTACCAGATCGGAACCCTAACTGTTCTACCGTCGTTCTCTCTCTCTGCTTCAAACAAAAACCCACCACCCTCCATCTCGATTAATGTTCAAGAATAAAGAAACGAGTGTAGATACGGTGGAGGAGGTGCTGGTGGTAGGTACGGTGGAGGAGATGATACGGGTTTGATTTGATTTGATTTTGGATTTGGGGGTGGTGATGATACGGTGGAGGAGGTGCTGGTGGTAGGTACGGTGAAGGGGGTGGTGATGATACGGTGGAGGAGGTGCTGGTTGTCAAACGCATCAAAGTGCCTGTTCATCTGGTAATTTGTTTACGGTTGAGGTGTTTGTTGATTTTGTAAGCGTAATTGTAGTGGATCTGAGGTTAAACTGTGTTTGTTTTAGTGAATTGAGTGTTTGATTAGAGATATTGTTGATTTGTGTATGCGTTTTGGTTGCTGATGTGCAGTTATGTTAGGTGGAGTGGTGGTGGACGTGGAGTTGAGGTGGCGGCGGTGGAGGTGGTGGTGGTGGTGGAGGTGTGGTGGTAGTAGATGGTGGTGGAGTTACGGTGGAGGTAGAGTTAGGTCAATTAGAGATAAAAAGGAGAAGGTTATACAGAATTCAGAGAGACAAAGAGGGATTTATATTTATGTGTTTTTAAATTGTTTTGTTTATTATTTATTTTAATGTTCAAGGCAAAATGACTAAAATACCCTTATGTGGGGTTGACTTAGTCAACTTTAACCATGAAAACTAATTGTGTTATGACTAAAGGACATAACCTGATTGGTTTTTCAAACATTAAGGATGTTTTCTGAGGTTATTAAAGATAAAGGACATACTTTGATATTTTAGACATACATAAAGGACGAACTTTGTAATTTACTCTTTTTACATAGATAAACGTAATTAATGTTGACATGAAGAGTGATGTAGTCTATGATGTTTGATTGTCAGCTTGACAAGTTGACATGAATAGCACACAAGTCAAATTTTCCAAAATCTCCTTCTTGTACTATTTATTCTTTTTTAATCAATAAAATCACCACAAGACAAATCAAACTTAATCAATTCAATCTCAACCACTCATACATGAGAGATCTAGGGTGGACAATGGTTCCTACGGTTCTCGCATCTGAAGGTGGTTCCTATTTTATCCAAACCATATATATATATATATATAGGGAGAAGATCATGCGAGAACCACCTCTTATTGCGAGAACCGCGAGAACCAATGTGAACACACCAAAAATGCCTAAAAATAGCTAAAAATCACACAAAAATTTTTTTTTTGATTTTTTTAATATTTTTTAGGTTAAAATCGCTACTTTTCGAACCCAAAAAAAAAAAAAAAAATTTTTTTTTTTTTAATTTTTTTTTTTTTTTTTAAAAAAAAAAATTTTTTTTTTTTTTTGGATTCGAAAAGTAGCGATTTTAACCTAAAAAATATTAAAAAAATCAAAAAAAAATTTTTGGATTTTTTTTTGGATTTTTTTAGATTTTTTTTAGATTTTTTTAGGTTTTTTGGGGGTTTAGTTTTTAGCATTTTAGTTTGGGGGGGGGGGGGGGGTTTAGGTTTTTGGGGGGTGGGGGAGGGGGGTTTAGGCTTTTTTTTTTGGGGGGGGGGGGGTGGGGTTAGGTTTTTTTTAGGTTTTTTTAGGTTTTTTTTAGCTTGGGGGGGGGGGGGGGGTTAGGTTTTTTTGGGGGGGGGGGGGGGGGGTGGGGGGTTTAGGTTTTTGGGTGGGGGGGGTGGGGGTTAGGTTTTTTTTAGGGTTTTTTTAGGTTTTTTAGCTATTTTAGGTTGTGTTCACATTGGTTTCTCATGGTTCTCACAATAAGAGTGGTTCTCGCATGAGCCCCCTCCCTATATATATATATATATATAGGAGAAGGATCCATTAGGAACCACCATTTATTGCGAGAACCAATGTGAGCACAACCAAAAAATACCTAAAAAATCTAAAAAACACCCAAATTTTTTTTTTACTATTTTTTGGAAAAATCGCTATATTTCGTCAATAATAAAAAAAATTCAAAAAATAAAATAAAAATTGAGTAACAGTTATCCATGCACATGTGCATTTGTATCATTTCTTTGACAAATTCCGTAATTCATTAAAAATATCAGACAATTGCACTTTCATTTACAATACTATTCATAATACACTACTTTTTACACATTCTCTTTCATCTATCGTACCATCCATACTACACTACCATTACCTCCTACCATCCGTAATACAATACTATTGCTTTTTACCATCCATAATACAATATTGTTACCAATATTTCACTTTATTATATGTACATCAACACCCTTTATACCATCCAAACAACATATTACATCATAAAGTGACAAATATAATCAAACCATCAACCACTAGATATAACTAACCAAAACACATGTATATGGGCCTATTTCATCATTTAAAATCACAAACTTTTTGTACCAAAACACTTTATTTCATGTTGATACATATAGATGCACACGTGCATTTCTAATATTGGTAATGTAAAAAGTAGTGTCTTATATATGGTAGTGTAAATGAAAGTGCATTTTTCTACTACTGGTAATATATTATGGAATTTATCCAAGAAATGAAACATATGCACATGTGCATCCATAACTGTTACTCGAAAAAAAAAACGGTTTTTTTTTTGTAACAAAATATAGCGATTTTTATTAGAAAAATATTAAAAAAAAATTTGTGGGTTTTTTGGATTTTTTTAGGTATTTTTTTTGTGTTCACATTGGTTCTCGCGGTTCTCGCAATAAGGGTGGTTCTCAAATGAACCTTACCCTACACACACACACACACACATATATATAGATGCCGGTTATTGTACAAAATGCCTTAACGTACGTTGCGTACGAGATTCCGTATCAAATGCGAAATTTGGTTTATAACATGCAACTTTCATTTTTTTCACATGCAATTTCAATTTCTTTCTGTACATGCGATTTGAGTTATTTTTGAACATGCGATTTCCAGGTTTTTTTATACATGCGATTTTCACTTTTGGTAACAAAACGTGTGATTTTGTCATCGCGTACGCAGCGTACGTTAAGACATATTGTACGATATACTTTCTCTCTCTCTCTATATATATATATTATAAATATCAAATGTATTTTTAACAATATGTATATAATAAGTTATACCTAGAAGCGATTTCTCCGAAATTGAAAGCCAAGCTTTCGTCATTCCTCCACGGATATACGCGACGATTCTCCTTTGCTTTTTCCTTCTTTGCCTCAGTTTTTTTTCTATGGTTTCGTTTTTTTTTTCGCTTAGAGGATTTGGGTATATGTTGAGTTTCTGGTACAAATTCGGGTGTATGGGCATTTGGGATAGAGGAGTAAGCGGTTGTTGTTGAGCTTGCATTTGTTATGGAAATATAAAAGGTACGTTCGCAAGAAGATGCTCGCACGTCAATATGTTCGGAACGGGAAAACGGGGTTGACTCACTTGAGACAGTGGAGGCGAAGTAGTGTTTGGTATTTCACCCACACCATAGGGGTTGTTCGGATCGAAGTTGCGGTTGTGTGGATGCATTTTTGTTATAAAAAGTAGAGAGATTTTATAAAGTTTAGAGTTGGGTAGAAGAGAATGAGGTGAAAATGGTGAAATAGTTGAGTTTTTTTTTTATAAAGTTAGTTATTATTATTTTTTTTTAATTGAAAATCTTTTTTTAAGTAGCCGTTTGGGTCTAAGGGTGTTAGGAGTGGTTAAACACTTGAGAGTGACAAACTAAAAAATCAACCAATGAGAGTGTGTCACGTCAATCAATGAAAAGTGTTTAAACTTTGGTGAAAAGTGTTGGCAATGGTTTAGACATTTGGTGAAGTGGTAAACTTAAAAAAAAAGAAAAATGTGTGATTGGTTGAGATTTGAATGGACCCCACCCCACATTACCCCCTCTCTCTCCTTCCTCTCTTCCCCGCGTCGGCATGCACCCACCGATTCCCTTGATTTTCGGCATCGGCAAAGGTTGGCGGCGGTGTTTGCCGCGCGGCAACCCCCTTTGCCGACACCTTTGCCGACACCTTTGCCGACTCCACTCCTAACACCCTAACGGCTATAAGCCACACCAATTGGAACACGCCATCTCATCACCACATTTGATTCCACGCCGGTGGAAAACTTGCCACCCCACACACAACGTCGTCCTCCACGCCATTCACGGGTTTGTGTGCCCGGCGTGGGAAGGCCACAACGTAGGAATTCCACCACACTTCGTGTGATCTTAGTAAATTTGTTGTTAAAAATATCAATCGCAGTTTTTTTAACAAAATCTTAAATCTTTAGGAATGTTCATTGGTAAAACCCGGTTTTCCCATAAAACTTCACCGACGAATTACAGCCCTTTGGTGTCATCGTAGATGGATTAGCAATCGATTCTATTACTGGTGAAATTCCATTTTTATGTTAATAATGGATCTTGAAAACTAATTAAGGTCATGTTAAATTATTTAAAAAAAAACAATATTAAAATTTTGATGAAATAACGGTATTTAAATAAATTTTGACACTGACACCTTTAATGTCAAATATAAATTTGTCATAAAGTTTAACAGTGTAGTAATCTGAATATTGGTTGTAAATATAATTGACTAGATAGCGTATTTAGACACTTCTTTGCATATTGCATAGTAGATGGATCCATAAATGGTGGCTAATAATGTGTACATAAGAATTTACAAAATAAATTCA